>PVKZ01000356.1:0-374481 GCA_004027375.1 Macroglossus sobrinus
CCGTCATGAACTGTGCAATATTTCAAATTTGAAGACATACCCCAAAATAATTTATTGTTTATCTGAAATTCAAATTTAACTGAGTACCCTATATTTTTACTTGCTCCATCTAACATTTCTATTTTTAAATTTTCTTTATTTTTATTTAAATTTGACCTTCAATATTATATTAGTTTCAGGTATACAGCATAGTGGTTAGACACATACAACTTACAAAATGATCCTTTCAGTAAGTCTACTACCCACCTGACACTGTACATAGTTATTACAATTTTATTGACTATATTTCCTATACTGTAGCTGACAATCCTATTTTTGACTCTTTGCTTGCATGTGCATTTTCCTATTCTCCCTTCCCCCAAACCTCCATCTCTCCTGCTCAGTTTTCAATGGGACTAACTAATTTATGTTTATTTAAAGCAAAACTAAAACAAAATTTAACCCTCATTGCTGTCCTGGGGCTGATCTCTTGTTCCACATGGAAGAAAAGAGAGAATGAGGTGACTCTTCTAAGATTTGATCATAGAGCATAAATTACCCCATCAGTGGGTGATTTTCCATTACATCACACAAAGTGTCTAGCATGCGATTATTTTTTGTGCAATAGTAGATTGAATTAAGATGGAGACTTGCTTTTTTCTTTTGAACTGTTTCCCCATCATTTGAATTTAGTGTAATAATTCTGGCCAAGAGTAAGTAAGTGTGCTCTGCTCCTTTTACATCCTTTACCTCATGATTTCGGGCAGCTGTATAGTGAGTGCTACAAAGGGTAGGGGCAGAAAGAAATTTGTGTGTACTGTATTGAAAACATGAAAGGGACAAATAAGGCATGCCAGGTGAATCACTAAGTCATCTGGGACTTAGTTTGTTCTTCTGTAGAAATAAAATAAAACCCCTGATTCTGTGTACTTTATACCTTTAAACGCTTACTTGTACTATTTTTATATCTTTTTTTGAACACTTAACATTCTCCATTTTGAATTACTTGGAGACATGGAAGTCAGACAGTTCTTGATAGGTCCCAATGCCTCTGCTTTCTGGTTGAGTGACTTGGCAAGTTTTTAATCTCTCTGAACTTCAGGATTATCTACTGAACACAGAGGGACAATAATCACCTCATATAGCTGTTGTGAAATTAAATGAGAAAGTATCTGTAAAATATTTCACTTAATGTAATCAGTCAATAAATAGTAACTTTTCTTTTGGCCTTACCTGATACAATGATTCCATGCAGTGCTTTATCCCCCAGACATGTCTGCTGCAATGATTTATACATATTAAGTGCTCAAAACATATGAAAGTGCTGTGAAATTGACAAAAGGATGTAGAATTTTAAGAGGTTAGTACTAATAGTAATAATTAATAAGTAATAATAGGTTGACACTTCTGAGTCTTTGATTCTGGATCAGCTCTGGAGAATTGCTCTGCAAAAAATGTTTGATGTCTAACCTTTTTCATCTTAAAATTCAAGCAGGAGAGACACTGTCTATAGAACAGCAACATCTACTGATCAATGGAAAACGTATTATTCATTTTGCTTTGCTCAATAAAAATTCCCATTCTTTCTTGAAAGACTTTTTGCTGTATTTTTCACTGTAACTATATCAATTAAACTAATCTTGACTACACTTGACAGAAACCTCCCTTTCCCCTGAAAAACTGGCTTTTATTTGTCTCTCCTGTATCAGAATGCAGAGGTCAGCAGGCCACAGCCATGTGGTGGCCCCAGAGTCATCAGAGATGGAAGCTCCAGGATCTTAGCTGCACTGCCTCTTAGCTGATAATGGCCACTGGGACTCCAGCAATCACTTCTTTATATACTAAAAGTAGAAGGAAAAAGAAGGAGAGCAAAAAAGGTAAAAAGTTAGCTCCTCCAGGTGAATCAATCTTCTTCAAAGAGACTTTTCCGATACTATATACAATGAATTTCACATACTGTGTGAAAGTTGAAGCTGGGAAATGTCACTTTTAGCAGGACCCATTGCTGCCTGAATACAGTTAGGGTTCTGTTACTCAGGAGAAAAGGGAGAATGAATATTAGGCAAATAACTAGCAGTATCTGCATTGACTTCTTCATTTTTGCCTTTGTCTTCATCTATTAAGTCTTCATTTGTGATTCATTTAGCAACTCTTTGAAGTTTTCTCTTTCTGCATGTCTTTTTCACTATTTCATAAATCCACTGCCTCCTCTTTCATGTTACCCAAGCAGTCTTTTTCCCCCATTATATTGGTTACATAATTATCCTAAAGTTCTTTATATATTTTATTTTCATGCAATTCTAAGCTGCTTATATTATCCACTATTTTCTCTCAATGCAGTCCAATTTTGCTCTTTTACACTATAAACATTAACTTTATACATGTTCCCAGGTTTAATCCAGATGCTTTCAGGGTCTTTGATTCTTTGTGATCTAGAAAGCATTAGCCTGGGATGTGATGTCTGGTACTGACTTCAAAATCCAGTGTTGGGAGGGGGAAAACGTCAGTGGTGGTGTACAAAAGAAAAAAAGATTTATCATGTGCTGAAATTATTGAAACTGGGTGATATGATGGGAGATGTTATCTCAATAATTCTAATCTTGTGCATGTTTTAAAATTTATGTAATATAAAGGGAAATGATTGCTTGAATATCTATCTTGCATAAATTCCTTACAATGTATGCAGAAAACTCCAGGAGGCTTACATTGTGTCAGTCGCTTCCACTTCTGAGATCTTCTCTCACATTGGTGTCGCTCTGCCATCCTTCATCTTCCCAAATATAATTCTGTCTTTTCACCAAATTATACAAAAATACACATAAACACACATACTCCCTTCACACAAAGTAATTTGGATAAGGTAGTATTTATGAAAAGCTATTGGCTGTATGCAATACTCACATTACACATTGCAGAGCAATATAAAAGTATATATTTTTCTTCATTCCTTAGAGCTGTGTGTGGCATTTTAACTTAGTCTCCAGTTCTCCTTGAGATGTAAATGGTAGTTTTGCAGTCTTTTTTTTCCCTTCACCCCATCTCATTTTTTTTCTCTGTTGATTGAAATGCAGACCTGAATAACAGAGGCTGCCCAGCCATCCCAGAACATGAAGCAATGCCATTTGATGATAGAGCATCAGGATGGAAGGAGTTTGTATTCCAGAGAAACGGAGACTACCATATTAGCTCTGGACTATGTTCCTTTAGTTTTGTTTATGATTGCAAGAAAAATAAACATCTATCTTATTTAAGCCATTGTTAGTGTGTTGTATGTGTGTGTTTTTCTATTATATGCTGCAGAAACTAACTCTTCTTGGTATATTTACTAAAGGATTTTTTTTCCCAGGCAAATGCAATTCTGAGCTTAAGAGAAATTCTAACTGCAAGATATTAATTTATTTTTTTCTTTACCTCATTATACCTAATTTCTGTATCCTTTCTCAGGTTCAATTACAGACCCCTTCTCCTCTCCTTAACTTGCTATTTTCTGAACCAGTATAATACATAAAAATCAATTGCAAAGGCCAAATCTAAATGGTTTAAATATTACATGCAAATAAGGATATATTGACTGTTTCAGTCATCATTTGATTGTAAACAAATCACTCCAAAACTTAGTAGTGAATATAGCATTGTTTTATTGTTTCCCACAAATCTCAGGGATCATTTGGATGGTTCCTGTGTTCCACATAACATAGCTGAGGTCACTCAGATGGATATATTCAGCTATAAGATCTGTTGTGGCTGAAATGTCCACTAACAGCCTCTTACCTTCTGGAGCTTCCCTACATCTGTCCTTTTATTATTTTGTTTTCTAGGCTGAGCATCTTTACAGCATGATGACTGGCTTCAAAAAAGGGGTGTTTCAAGAGAATAAACCCTAATATGCAAGCACTTAGTAAACCTCTCCTCGCTTAATACTTGATAATTTCCAACTAACCCAAACTGAGGGATGAGAAAACTGAGCACAGAGAGTTTAGCTATTTATCTAAAGTCATGGATTTAGTAAGTAGTAGAGCCAGGATTTAAAACTAGTTAGGTTTTGCATATATACATATATACATATACATATATACATATGTGTGTGTGTGTGTGTGTGTGTGTGTGTGTGTGTGTGTGTGTGTGTGTATATGTTGGCTTTCCAATTATTTCCAGTCAGAAAAACTAAAGGCAGCATATTGTGCAGCTTTTTTGGGGTAAAACCATGAGTATGTTTTGAAATTTATAATATATTATTTAAATGCTAAAAATGTGAGAATTGTCTTATCTTACTTAGTGTATCCTCCACAGTGCTGGGCAAAGAATCACTGTGCCACACAATTGCTGTATACAGTGTGACTGGATGCCATGTTCCCTGGACCTAGGCTAGAGGATGGTTGTTGCTAGGGGGATGGGGAGAATGGGAGGAGGGCTGTGTCCTCCTTCTGTCAGTTAAATGTCCAGGCATAACTGCCTCTCTGAAAGTTGAGACTTACTCTTCTTACAATAAATGCAAGAGATGTATAGAGACACAGGTTGCTGGTTGAGTTTGCATGAAATCACGATCTCATTTTAACACTACCAGAGAAGTCTAAAGGGTACCCATGAGACAGACACCTTTGGCATTTTTAATGACAAACATTTCAGTTCACATCATTAGGCCAAAGATGCAATGTACTCAAATCAAATGTGTTAGGGTAGTAAATAGAGGCCAAAATACACTGTAATATAATTTATTTTGCAGAAATATCACAAAATACTTCACAGGTAGTTATGTTTGATGTAGGAAAACACCAACTGTGAATCTGAAAATTTGTTATCCAAGTTGCATTTAGAAAAGTGATGGGTAGGGGTAAAGCAGTTTACAAAGGCTAAGGAAATAGAAATTTTACAAATAGAACTCTTGTTTAATTAAGGAAAGATAAGGAAATTTCTAAAAGGGCTTGAAAGTAAGAGGGGATTCCTGTAGGAAATCACATTCTTATTGTCCCTTGTTACACTTAATATAACAAACTACCCTAATGTAGTTAAATATGTATTGATTTTTTTTCTTGTGTACCATTTTGACTGTTTGTGCAAAGTGACATGCCCTAAGTTATCTGCCTTTCCCCTCTTCTGTTACCTTGTGCTATTGCTCTTTTTCTGGTTCCATCTGCATCCTTGTTCTTCCTGAGACACACCAGGCTTTTCCCTTTTTCTTATGCCTGGAACATCTTTCCCTCAGTTGTATACACACCTATCTCACTGACCTCTTTCAGATCTTTGCTTAAATTTAAACTCTTTAAGGCCCTAGTTGCACCCCATCACCATTCTCAAAATTCTCAATCTCCTTCATCTGTTTTGCTATGTTGCAGAACAAAAATCACCTTCTAATATATAGCAGAATATACCATCATTTTTATTTTTTATTTCTATCTCCACTGTGGACACAGAAAGTGTCCTAGAAAGTTCTACAATGGCTGAAACCTTTTCATTTTGTTAAATGACATATCTCAAGAGCCTAGCATATATAAGACACTCAATAAATATTTGTTGAATAAATATTAAAACTCTCAATTGTGCAATGTCTATTCTTAAATAATTCTTTTGTGATTTCATTGATGTTCAGCTTTTGCATTGCCATGTGGTTATAATGCCTAATAAAGTGAGAAATGAAGGGTAAGGTGTGTGAGGAAAAAAATTGGAAAAACAATCTGCTCTAAAAGGAGAGTGTTGTTCTGAGATAATATATATAAATGGGTTATAAATTCTCTAAAGCCATAGCTGTTGTTCAAGATCTCCAAAATAACAGTTCTAAAATTTGTTTGAGGTAGTAGAGGTATCGGGTTAAGAATGAGCACTATGACAGAATATATTTTGATTTGCCTCACTAAAAATTAACACCTGTTTGAAAATTCCAACTTACAAAATTTTTTTAAAGGAGATTCTTTTAAATATGGATCTGATAATTATTTTATTTTTAAGTTTTAGTTAGCAAATAAGTAGGCTCACTCTCAAACAAGATTTTTATCAAATAGGCCCCATCTCATATTCAAAGCTTCAGGTGGTTAATACAAACAGAATGCTGTGATGAAAGCAAATCCTTGGCTATACCCGGCCTTGAAATAAATGGGCAACTAGATTGCTTGTCAATGTCCGCCATGGACATGAGATGTGGGATGTCACATTGATACCCATATTTACCATCCTGTGCCTAAAAGATCTGTATAGTCTCTTTCAGCTGTATCATTTTCTGTGAAAGACAAAGTATTAAATGTTAGCAGAAATTCTGGAATGGAGAAATTTCAAATGAATATATTAAGAGTCATAACTGGTTGAAATGCAAACTGGAAATAAAGCTTCACTAAATCCAAGTTGGAACTTTCATGTTAATATATGAGCTTACTCATATTTATTAATTATATATGTGGTCTCTTCCCATCTCGTTAAATTGCATCTGAAAATGACCAAAAGACAGGAAGATGTATGTGTTTGTGTGTTCTTTTTTTACTTACTTATTATCTGTTTCCCCAGTTTGGCTATATGTTTATAATGGCAGGAACCATATCTGATTTGTTCATTATCCCTAGAACATAATAGAAAATTATTAAATATATTTTAAATGCAAGAGTGGAATTAAGGCTGGTACTTTTACAGCATGAACCAAAAAGGATGTCATAACATTTTGTTTGGAAAAAAGTAGCAAGGAAATCACTTCAATTCATTTTTGTATTCTTCTTAAGAATTCTAGCATAGTTGCATTTAGAAAAAAATATTTCTATTAACAAATCATAGAACTATTTTCCCAGTAGTCACAGTTTTCAGATTTTTACTGAGTTATACAGTCATATATTGTGCTATGCCCTAACCCAAAAATATACAGCATCATTTGGGTCTCAGTTTAAATATATTTATTTTAAATGATATTTCTAAATAATTACCTTCAAAAGATAAGAAATTCATTTAAATATTTGACAAACTTAAAGACAACACCCAGTTAAATTAAAAATAGGGTTTTACTTGGCAAACATAGAAAAATAAAGCAAATAAACAAAGCCCAAAAAGCAAAATAAATACAAAGCAGCTAGTAAACAAAAAAATAAATAAAATAAAATAAAATAAAAGGTTAAAATAATAGGACTATAACTAAATATATTGATTATAACATTTGTATGTGACTTCAACTCCCCTATTAACAGCCAAAGCAATAAAGAGTTGGAAACAAAAGCCACAGTAATAATATCAAAGTGGGACTCAAGGAGGAAAAAAACACTGAATGGGACAATGGCTAATTTTGTTGATAAAATCCAATATGAAGATAAAATAGTAATACATCTTTATGCACATAAAATATAGTAACAAAAATGTTATAAATAATTAGACATAAAAACAATTATAATGAGATGCTTGAGGTAAGGCCTGTCAGACCATGACAAATCAAGACATGAAGTAAATAAACAAATATTTATGAACAATATTAATTTATACTCACAAATCAAAAATACATACTTTGCAAATGTTTAAAGAATGTTTATAAAATTTAATAATGCCCAAAGTCCTGGAAAAACGTTGACTTTTTAAAATATTGAAACTGGATGGTCCAGTTTATATCTTTCGTCTAAGAATAAACACAACTAAAAATTAATTAAGATTACATTAAATAGCAATTTAGATAAAGGGGGAATAAAAATGCATTTAAAATACCTTTAGAACAAAATTGAACTGAAAATAGTATGTGTCCACATTTCTGGAATAGTCTAAAATATATACTCAAAACTAAGCATGTATTCTACAGGCAATTATTTAAGAAAGATAAAATTAATGAAATAAGTATTTTATTAAGAAGTTAGGAAGTTTTAAATAAGGTAGCCCTATGGAAAGTAGAGGAAAGAAAAGTAATGAATTAATAAAATAGAAAAAATATAAAGTGAATAGATAAAAACATATAAGGTTTTTCAATAGACATCTCTGGGAAATATAATTATTAGAAAGAGAAAATTATAAAAAGGAATACATAATAAAACACATATAGGAGAGGTTTTAACATTACATATTTCAGTGCACAGTTGCATACAAATATATTAAGAAGTCCTAATTTTATGCAAAAAATATAAATCAGAGTGAAAATTTCAAATGCTTATTGCATAGATAGTTATTAAAAAACCTTGATTAAGAAAGTTTACAAACAAGTTTTTCTAAGTTTGCAAGAAACAATTACAATATTACATGAAATAGTCTAGAACCTTAAAAATACATAAGAAACAAACCAAATAATTTTATTAAGTTATCTACAGAACGAAAGAAATAATGTTCAAGAAATAAGTAAAGAAAGATCTCACTGATAATAGAGAGGCATAATTCAATAACAATATACCAAAAAACCATAAATACTACCAAATTTAATAAATTTTTCACACTAATTTTATAGGATTCATCTCCAATATGCAAGATGTTTTAATGTTTGGAAATATGTTAATGGCTTTCACTATAACCATATTAAGAGATTATGTGATTGCAGAATAACACAACCTATTTTCTTCAGTATTGTAAAGATATTTCAAATATTTCAAATTAATTTATACTTTAAGATAATTTCAATCAACCCAAAGGGATTTTTTTTGGCAATAGGAGATAATAGTTCTACATGTCTTTAATAAAAGCAAACAAACGTAACTAAGAACATTGATGATAAAGAATCCACTCTACTGTAATTCATATTTTAGGGTCTTATAGAACCATGGTAATTAAGGAATTATTTTTAATAATTATTTTTAATAATATTAAATAAATTTTATATTATTTTCTGTATCAGAACTGAAAACCAGAATAATGAAACAGAACAGACAGCACTAAAACAGATGCTAATATATGTAAAATCTTAACAGATGATAGGGAGTATCACAAAACGACGTAAAAGAGGTTTGGTGAGAGTTTTAAATGTTTAATGCTATAACAAATTACAAGGACCTGTAAGTGAATAGCAACAAGAGGCTTTCTAAGCTTGAAAGTAAGATGCAATTACACATAGAAGATATATTGGATTGACCAAACGATGATTTGAAAACATCTGTAGGGCAAAATATTAAGCATATTAAAATGGCAAGAGGGAAAAAACTTTTCATTTTATATAATAAAGATTAATATTTTTAATTTCCAAGAAAGTGTTACAAATTATTAAGATAGCAGTAATGTTCCATTGGGAAGATACTAAAGAACATATGAAAATATGTTTAATGTCATTAGAAACGAAGAAATGAAAATTAATGTAACAAAGCCATATATCATTTATCAATTTGATAGTTTTTAAAAATTATAGTGTTTAGTGCTAGTAAGGGTTATAATAAAATGTGTAGTTTCTTACAATATAGTAACTAAAGTAGTCGAGGATGTAAAACTTCATACAGATGTTAAATAGAAATAAAAGCATGGAAAGAAATATAACAATATACATAAAACTCATCTTGTGGTTATGGGAATTTCTAAGGTTTTATTTTAGTCTTTATAATTTTTTGTATTGTCCAAAATTTATGCAGAAAATTAACTCTGTAATTAAATTAAAAAGGTATTATAATATATATGTATTAGTAAATAAAAACAGCATTAAAATATATCTACCATATAATCTCCCATATATACACTAAAAGTTATGAAAAAATAAAGGTAAGTAGCACTGAAAATTTTAACAATAATTTTTTCTGGATCACTTGATTAAGTGAAATTTTTCTTCTTTTACACTTGGATACACTCTTTTTTCTTATTGATTTCATAATCAGAAAAAAATTTCAAATTTAAAACATCAGTTGGATAAAGTTGATTTAATTATAATAATATGATTTATAAATTCATGGGTGGCATTTTGCATAATCTGAGATGTTCTTATTTACAGATTTTTTCTGTTAAGAAAACTAACAAGAACTTCTTTCTTAAGATTATGTAAGTATGAATGGCAATTAAGAGGTTGATTTAATAGACATTCTTTACCTATATAATGAAACAGCAATTAAATAATTATGTTCTGATTAGCTTTAATGTTCAAATATACTAATCCAATAACATTTCTTTGTGCACCTTTGTTTCTTAATCTAAATAAAGAGATTACATTTTTATCAGTCCATTTGGTTTAAGTCAATGTAAAATTTTCAAAGAGCATGAACCACTGGTTAGCATTTATATGACTGTGGTGATAGAACATCACTATATGAAGAAACTGGGTAAGTTTATCTTCCATATACAGATGCCCCAATACAAATTTTGATGATCTCATTTGCTCCAATCAAGAAAATCAAGACACTCATATGACTTTCCTGTTTCCCAAATCTTCACTCATTACCAGGAATCTTTGGTGTCAATTATTACACAGTTTCAGTGGCCCAATTAGTATCCCCTACAAATTCAGGAGCCCTCATCTCCACCATGAGTTTTGTTTGTCATTTCTCCAGTCCCAGCTCTGGGATGTTCTGAGTTGACCCCATGAGAGCTACTTGAGTGATTCCTGTCCCTTTCTGCCCTTCAGTTTGTTTATTGATAAAGGAGGGGAGGATTGGAAGCTAAACACAGTAATTATTAAAGGCTTTTGGAAATACAAATTCATGTCTTACATAGAATTGGTTTTAAGTACTGTATATTCAGAACTTTAACTTTAAAAACAAAGCCATGAAAAAAAAAAGTTTTACTGAGGAGCCAGAAGTATGTCAAGAAGAGCTTCATCTGGGAGGCTCTGGACATCCAGAGAGTTGGCAAACTCAGGTATTAGTTTTGCATCTGAGAACAAAGGTTGTAAATCCTTTTATAAAGTTAAGAATGCCTTTGTTCACAAAATAATCACATCCTATTTCATCTGTATTTTGTATTCTGGGTCTAGTTAAAACCAAGCGTACCCATGATAAAAACAAAAGTATACTGCTTTGTTCCACAGTACTTTTAAGCCTGCTGTTTCACATGATTAAAATACAAGGAAGCATACAAATGAATTCATTGTATGTAGAAACTCTTAATGTGTGTTAAGAAGATAGATTTTGTTCCAGGCTCATCTGCAAAGCTACTCTCTTACTCCTACCTGACTTCAACACCTACACTCTAATTTGCTTTCTGTTGTAGTTATGCTTCACTACAACAAGCTTTTCACTTCTCCTTGAATTACTATAGCTTTCATATCTCCATGCTATTGCTTTAGCTGTTTCTGCCACCTAGAGAGTCCTTTCCCTTCTCTTCATTGACTAAATCTTACCCAGTTCTTAAGATCTACTACAAATGCTTCTCATCTATGCAGACTTTCCTGAATTGCTAGCCATTATTGGGAGTCCTCACAACATTCTGCACCCATTTTTATTAGGGTATTGACGAAACGAGAGCTTAGCTCTTACCTTTGCTCATATATGTCAACTGGACCAATCAGGGCCATAGTTTTTATATTCTAAATGCTGAGGTCAAAGTAAATGTTTAGGAATTGCTGGTTGACTGGCTGAGTGAGTGAATGAATGAATGAATGAATTTTTAACTTTCCTTTGTTTTGTTTTCTTGAACTCTTTTTCTTTGCTCTAAATATTTTTCCATGACACTTAATACATTCTTACACATTATATAATTTTCTTATTTATTTTGTCGATGTCCTCCCATTAAGGCAGGGTGTTTGTCTTTAGTATGCATTAATACTTATATAAGGAATGAATAAAATAAAAATTTCTGCCACATATCTTTCCTTTTAATCTCTTGATTTTTGTGTTTTGGGAAGTAGGCTGAATTCCATGGGCCAGAAGCACCTCAGAGCACCTCAGAGCACCTCTTAGTTTCCCTGTAGGCCTGGCACCTTTGTCTGAAATTCCTCACCACCTGAATAGGATTCTTTGAGATAAGGCTTTGAGTCTCTGTTAAATATTTAACTATTAGCTAAATATTATCACCTTTTATCAGCCTTAACAAATTAACCCAAATAAGTTTATCAGATTGGCCCTAGTAGAAAACAAGGCAAGGAGAAAGCATTCATTCATTTAACTGGATTTTTCTCTAACACTACCATGTGCCTTTGTTCACTAAATTGGATGTGGTCATTACCCTAATAGAGCTTACATCTCTGAGATCTTCAGACATTTGGTGTTTGAAACATTCTTACAAATGCTAGAATTTTCAGTAGATTAAAAAGCTTTTAAATGTTCATAAAACAATCACCATAGTATAAGACCGCATTTCTATAAAAGTGTTGGTGATTATCGCACACTTCATTTGTTACCCGATTAGTACAATGCCTTCATTTTCTGAAAACCATTCACTACCTAGACTAAGCTCTGTTCTATTAGAAAGAGAAAAAATACCCACACTATCCAGTAAACATTCCATCTTTCCCTGATGTCAGCTTGACTTAACAGTATAGTGCTTATCTCTTGCTCTCTTGCTTTCTACACTTTTCACAAACTATTCCCCAAATTGTTCTATCTTTCATAAGTCAGTGCCAAAGAAATCTAGTTACAAGAATAAATTATATACTTTGGTCAAAATTCAGGGGAACAGTGGCTGAAAATTTCTTATCTTGTGTGAGTTTGCCGTGGGAAAGGGAAAATAAAAATGTCTGCTCAATGGAAGAATGTTTGGCTGGTTGACAGAAATATAAGGGTCCTATGTAGCTAGCAGGCACCAAGCATGAAGGCCCTAGGAATGGACAAACGCCAAAGGAAGAAGTATGGTGGTACAGTCAAAGAAAGACACTTCTGCCTCACAAATGAGTCCAGGTCAGCCCAAGTTCAGGACCTCCTGGAATCTTCTGAGGTGCTCCTGGCCCATGGTTATAGTAATTGTTTCCCCTTTATGTAGTCAGCAAGATTTTGATATTCAGTGCAGTTGCTTCCTCTCACCACAAAAACAATTGCCTCATGAAATGAATTTTTATTCCTTAGAACTGAGCTGTCATTGCCCAGCAGCGTTTTGGAATCAAAATGTCTATAGTCATCTGTTTCAGGGTTTGACTTCATCTCCATGTGATTGTCTAAAATACGAGTAACAGGTAGATTTTGCTGTTTCAATACCAGTTTCTTCACTCCTTCCATCATGATCTTGTATTCATGACTCGTGATAAGAGACCCATTGGCTTAGTAGTAGTGTTGCGATAGCTGGTAGGAGCCGAGGCCATCTTGGCAAAATCTCCCATTGTTTGATATATTGTAAAGGATTAAGGTTGCATCCTGCATCAGTTAAAGATTTTTTGTATTGCTCCAAATCAGCCTCAGAAGGTGCTAGTGTACAGCCGTGTATCCATTGTCACATTCTGTTCCTCTGGAGGCAAGAATTCCTCAGGCAGTCTTCCAGAACATGAATGTTCTTCATCCTCACAAAAAAATACAAGCTCTTTTTATACTACCTCTTTTCTTTCTTCCATTATACAGTGATGTAATTTCCCCCAGTGACCACTGTTTTTTAAGTCACTTGTTATGTTTTCCTTTTAAATTATCTCTGTTTCTACTGCATTCCTTCCTAGTGACTCTTATGTTTTCTGAGTATCATATTATGCTAATTAAGTTTCTTCTTCCTCCCAAATGGAGCATCTCGATTCATTCCTTCTCATAGCAGCAGTTCTTCAATTCTAGTTGATAGCAGTTTTTATATTTTTTTCTTCCAGTAGTTAACTAAACTTGTAAATATACCATATATAAACATACACATGTGTTTGTGCACACATGTGAATGCATGTGTGTGTGTGTGTGTGTGTGTGTGTGTGTGTGTGTGTGTGTATGTTTGGGGATAGATGAACTAAGAATCATTATTATAAGTTAACAAGACATATCCCTAAAAAAGAAGGATTCCCAAATCTTTGAAAGTAAATATAAGAAGATATGACAGGAAATTCTCAGCAAAAAGACAGCTGATTAACTATTTTCATGTACTATATGCATAAGGAGACATGCCCAAGAATGTTCAAAGTAGGAATGTTCAAAATAGACCAATCTATGGGTGAATGGATATGTTCAAAATGAATACTCTACATCAGAGTCAAATATATATAGCACAACTGTATATATCAACATGAATGAATCTTAGGAATATACTGTTTGGCCAAAGATAAAAATCACTGAGTACATAAGTAGGATTTAATTTACATGTAAAATGATCACTATTGATTAAGTATGTGAGAATATTGATTAAACTGAAAAAACTTAACGGAGATAATTAACACCAAATAATCATATTTGTACTTGCTTAAGAGTGGGGGTGTGTGAAGGGAAGGTGATGAGATCAGTGATGGGCACACAGGGGTTTCAAACTATTGGCCATATTCCATTTCTAGAGCTGGGTAGGGAAATATATGGATCTTCATTTTACTATTACTCTTTAAACTATAATATATTATAAATATAATTTTTCATGTACTTAATAATTAATAAAATAATTAAAAACTAACAATACCATAAGGAAAAGAAATGGGAAAATATTAAATGTACTCAGCATAATGACTAGACTAAAATTTCATCTTCTTCTCAAGAAATTAATAGTTCTTGGCAACTTTTTTGTGGGGTATAAAACCTATAACCATCACAGATTTTCTAAATATTGCCATGTGGCTTTCTTGCCTCATGTTCTATTAATAACATAATAATTAAATATTAATAACATTCATAAATGGTTAAACACGTTTAATGGTTCAATTTGCTTAGGAATTTTTAGTGCAACGTATATACACAACATATTTTAAGAGGCATATTATCTTCAGTGTGCTGTGTATATATTTGCATGTGTGTGTGTAACTTCTCTATAATACTCGCACAGAAAGATATATAAATCCAGGCATCTACCATGACTTCTCTGTCTCCTATTTCTTTTCACTCTTCTTTTTAGATAACATTTAAATTCATCCTCTCTGTCACATTCCCATTGTCTCTATCTTGGCTCAGACCCTCATCATTTCTTGTTTTAACTATTTTAATAGCTTTATAAGTGTTTTCCATTCTTTGTCTCTCTTTGCTCATTCAGCTCCCACAGAACTTGTAGCCAGATTTATCTTTCTAGAAAACAAACACCACTCTGAATTCCTAATTTCCTATAGAATAAGACATAAAATCTTCATAATGACATTAAAGTCTCTTAAAAATCTAAATATAGCCTATTTTTTTAGTCTTATACATACTGTATACCTCAGCTTTACCAACTATTTCTACTTCCTCTGACATTCTGTGCGCTTTCAGGCAAGGAGAACTTTGCATTTGCTCTTCCCTCTTGGTAATTAATTGCCATTTGTGCACTCTTAATTAACCTGTATATATTCTCTAAATCTTACTTGTTATCTCCTTTGTCCGCATTGATTCTGACATTATCCCATCTCCTTCACACATTTAGGCACTTTTCTTCTGAACTTTCTTAATATGTAAGACATATTTCTATGATAGAATTTTTAACAATATAGTTGAATCTTTACTCCCTTTAAGTTTATTTCTTCCTCTAGGCTTTGTGTACCTTGAGCAAAGAGATTTAGCTTATTTCTCTTCATATTTCTGGGTCTAAAACACCTGAAAAATAGTTTTGTTGAATAATAAGAGAATCAAGATGACGAAACTATTGAAGAGGGCAAATATGGATGCAGAATTTGGGCTGAGCATGAGAAGAGACAGATTGTGATTTTTAAGCTAGGGAGTAAGGAAATTAACCAGAAATTAACATAGTAAAAGGTTTATTCACTCACAGTGAAGTATTCCTCGTCATATACCATGGGCCTTAATCGAATAAAATGCTGGGAAAAAATCATTAAATAACGACAGTGAGTCCAGAAAATTAATGGTTAAAAAAAGAAACAGAAAAGAAAAGACAAAAAATTATTTTCAGTGCCCTCAAACTATATCCAGAAAACGCCAAGCAAGTGTTCTGGAAGGAAGAAAGCCAGTGAACATAGGCTCGAGAGTTTTTTGTGTGCAAACACCATCTATGAGATGAAATATTTGATCAAAATGTTTATTTGTAATGTTGATGCTCTACTAGACTGAAGAAAGATCTCTAACCCAAACATTTGCTTTGTGTCATTGTGAGAGTTCAGTGAATCCAATTAACTGAGCAGAAAAGACTACCTAAAGCCAGATGCACTCCTTTATTCCTTCCCAGAGGGGCTATGTTGTTTAGACTTACTTGGACACTCTAGCATTTGTCCGGGCTTCTGAGAAGTCAGCTAGACCATCTGTTCTTTTCTGGAAGAAAAAAAGATAAAAGGAGCAGCTATGGCCTGTGGTAGTCCCTGTAAACTAAGCCTAACTCAGAGGCCTGCTCTCTGCCAGTACCACTAGCTACCATATTACATGAGCCTACCCAGTGCCAGGTACTGGGCAAAACACTTCACTCACACATCTGCTCTTATTTAATAGTAATGTAAGGAACATCATTTACTCTCATTTTATAGATGAGAAAACAGGTCTCAGGTTAAATAACTTGTTTAAGGTCACATAACACAATCCATTAAGCACCTGAGCCAAGACATGAACTCAAAGCTTTCTGAATTAGTAGCAAGACTGAGCACAAAAAAAAAAAAAGAAAAGAAAAGAAAAGAAAATTCAGGATGGCTAAATATTACATGGAACATGTATACACTAAAACTTTAGTCATTGTTTACCTTAAATTCAAATTCACACGATGTCCTGTTTTTTATCTGATAACCTTATTTGAGTGAGTGTAATCTCTTTCACATGTGTCACCTAGTTGACTTCCTTGGCAGATGATTCCAGAGATATCTCTGGGCAAGCAAAATGACAAAGCACAGTCAAAAAGCAAATTTGACAAGAGTTAAAAGTCTTCTATGTGACTAATGCAATCACTTAGACAGATTGCCACTAACTGGGCTGCAGGGGTTAGGAACTTGGATTGAGGAAACTGTAGCACAAGGTCACATCTAGCTACAGAGGTAGATTTCTATGAAGTTGATGAAACTAAAGTTCCAAGGCTTCCCACTTACATGGGCCTGCAGTCTTAATTTTATATATAATTATATATATTATATAATTATATATAATTATATATATAATTATAATTTTATATATAATTATATATATATAATTATATAATTATAATTATATATATATATATATATATATATATATATATATATATATATATATAACAGAGAACCAAATAAATTACATAAACTTCAGGCCCCAAAACCTGGGGCTGTCCACACAACATGTTTATGTCAGAACAAGAAAACAAAGCAAAACTTGCCTCTCCCAAGTTCCTTGCTTTTTTATATTTGTCCTAAAAACTGTGTAGAACTATTCCCATCACCTAAAAATTGTTCAATGTATGTTTGGTAAATGGATGAATGAGCCAATGAATAAATGGATAGCAGTTTTGAGAAAATAAATTAGAAAATATATGCTCTTATACATACTATTGAGCACTTCATTAGTCACATTATTATGTGAATCATGACCACCTGACCTTTTTCTTCATATCGTGCCATGTTTTCTCTCTGGAGATGAAAATATTTGTTTAACAGTAAAATATCTGTTACCTGGGCAGGAATTAGGAACAGGACCCTCTTCATTCCTCAGGTCTAGTAGATTTGGAAGGTGGCCCCAGAGCTTGTCTTTCTAGGGTTATCCTTTTTATTATCTAAGCTAGGGTATTTTGGCATGTCTCTATTTAATTGTGTTTGTTCCTATTGTATTACAAAGAAGGGTTATCCCACCTGCTTTTTTTTTGTTTTTGTTTTTTACCTTATTAGAGTATATAGAAAGTTAACTTATCTTCTGCCTAGTTACTCTTAATTAATTAAATACTTGGGATAAAAAAAAAAATCTAAAATGGGTTCTAGTCATATTTCTCACCCAGTTAATTACCTTTCTGCTTATTGGAATAATTGTATGTTTTGCCTGCCCTAGAGAAAGGACACTCAAATCAATAGTAAGAGACTGAAGACAGGGGGAGGTTAGGCCAGGGGTGCTTGATTTTATAAGTATTTAATAACCATGCAGCCCACCGCTGAAGCAGAACTCCACTCCGAAGGTCCTAAAGTGACGCACAGCCACCTCCCTTACCACATATATCATCCTAGTACTGTAATATGACATTATGATAAAGCATTATCCTTTTAGGGCATATAGCTATAAATGATAGAGTTAGAACTTAGACTATATTATAAATCTTTGTCTTTCATCAAAAATTTTCAGTCAGAATCCTATTACATTTTTTATATTTATTTATTTTTATTCTTTGATATTAAAAGATATTTATGCATATATAGTACATTTATATCACAGAGAAAAAAATAAAAATCAGCTGCATTTTCTGATAGTCACTAACATTTCAGATGTATTTTTTCCCAATATTTTCACATATCTATATGTACACATGAACTTTTTTTTTAGGGTTGAGATCATATGTTCTGCAGAGCTCACTATAATTTTTAAGGCATTCTCTCACACAATATGTCTGATAGAACTTAAGAAATGAGTAGGACATCGGTGTGTAAATAGGTTGTAAGCCAATTCATTAATTAACATCATATTTATACCTGCATTATTCATTACAATTCTCTGTTTGTTTAAACTCAGGTCTCACATTGTTTGTCATTCAGTGTTATCTATTAATAATATAAAATATTCACAAGTTTTATAAGTATGACTATATTCAATGTCTTTAATTTTCTTAAATTAACTTAAATTCAAAATATTTCCTCCCATAAAGTTGCATTTAGAGCATGGGATTTTACTCAATCTATAAACAACTCTCTCACATTAAAAGTTCAACTAGAACCATAATAAATAAATATAATTGTTTGCAATTAAGACTATTAGTCTTCATTCAGAAATCTGTTAATGTGCTAAAAAATGTATGAGTGACTCAGTTTAGAATGGCCCAAAAGCCTGTAATCTAAAACACTCGCACTGTAAATGAACTTTTAAATTGATATATTCAACCATTTTTTAAAATGGGTCACAACTTAGATCCTGGAATTTGAAAATCCATTAGATTTCTATAATGGGCTCAAGGTTCTACCCTGGGTTTATGAGTCTCCAAATTCACATAATTTTAAAGTAATAAATTATGATATGTCCTTAATAAAGGATAATGTCAAAAACTATTTCTTCATATCTTAACACCCATGTGAATTAGACAAGAGTTGAAAACTTTTTTTCTTTCAAAATTGGCAAAATGTAGAAGCAAGGCAATAAGGTCTCTATCAATGCTGTTTCCAGCTGTGGTTACTCTTGTCAGGAGTCTATCAGAAGATCTGGTGGTTGCTCCAATCAGAAACCAATAGATGTTTGTTTACCATGTATAGATATGCTATTAGGCTACAGAAAAACATTGACTCTATAATTGAAATATGTGTAATAGCAATCTCCTGCTTATCTGACAATTATTCAAAGATTATATATAATGATTTGACATTAAACAAGATAAGCTACCAGTTTCCTAACAGATAGTAATTGTCATGAGAACGGATTTTAGCCTCTCTAGCGAAATAGCTATAATGTGAATATTTTATTTATTTATATTTTAATTCTTCTTTTTTCTCAGCGTTAAGAAATATCAGGAATATATAATATCTCAATGAGGATGTTTTTAAGGAAGCATGTAGCTTTCTGATGATGTAAATTAATAGAAGTCTAAAGAGCAACATAGAAAAAATCTTTTGTTTTCCCTTGGGGATTCATTAAGACTTTCCACTAGGTACTCAGGCAGGAGTAATTTTAAGGAAATCCATTCCTAAATCTTTACCTGCCATATGTGTAGTATTCTAGAATGATGTGCCTGACAATTTACTAATGCTCAGTGCATCATGGTAGAAGCTTCCTTTTATTTACTTTTTCTAATTGCTTTTCTCCCACTTTACACAAGAAAGGTATAGATTTCACAAAGGAAATTTTTATATGGTGTATTACCTCTCGTGAGGGCCCAATCAAAGGGATAATTTAAATAATACTAATGCCTGGGAAATAATTACTTTTGCCAATGAGGTGGCTTTTAATTCTTTGCTTTCAATAATATTGAATGGAGAATTAATTCAGTAATTAGATATTTTTAATGAGAGATCAATATGTGATTTTCATCTTATAACTTGAAAGGAGTTCAATAAATTGAGTTTCATTGCCATAACAAAATGTTTTATTCCCATCTATTTATATGAGAACAAGTTATCTCAATAAAAATGTCTATAAAAAATAAGAATAGAATTGATTCTGAAAGCTGTTTCATTTTAAAAGAGAGTACACAAACTAATTGAAACAAAACAAGAGCATCCATCATCTATTCTATTAAGAAATTCATTCCTAATAACATTTTACTTACTGTCCTAAATGTTCATTTATTAAAACTTACAACAAATTATTTTGTCTTGGTTAACTTAGATGACCATAGATAATCATAAACAAAAATATTTGTTTGTATGTATTTGCTGCAATTGGATATTATAGGATTATCTAGAAAATATTTTCATACATTAATTTACTTTATAAAGGTAAGATTACACGGGGAGGTGGAATGGAATATAAAAACAAGATAAAAAAGAACGATGGTAGATTTTTATAAAGAATATCTTATTTTTTAATGTATCAAACCACAATAATAATTAGATTTCATTGGAAATATTTGAAATAGTATTTTCATATTTTTGTTTTAAATGATAATATTTAAAAAAGAACACCAGCTCTTATAGAGTTTAGAAGCTATTTAACATTAAAATGATGGGAAAATTTGGATATCAATTTAAAATCTTTTAAATTTATTTTAGGGGTACAAGTAAAATATTAGAATACCACTATTTTTATCTACCATGTGTAGATATCACTTATCACTTATTTCATCCAGGCTTTTGATGAAGAAAAAATGGTAAGAAGTATAAGGCCCTTTTATCTCAGAAGAATCAGCAGTGCTGGAATTTTATGACCCTGACTGACATACTCTATAATACATAAAAAGTGTAATTAGGCCCAGAATACAAGGTGACTATGTTTTGGCTCGAGATAAGCCAACATTTCTTCCAACAAAGAAACATCAGATCTTCCTAGAACAACAAAGAGTTTGATCAAAAACTCATATCATTTTTGTTTTGTGTCTATGATGAGTGGAATTTTTCTTACTTTTTCCAATACAATGTTCTTTTTCTATTGCACACCAACCCCCTCCCCCAAATCACACAGTTTGTCTCATGTACATATTATTTTCTCTTAAATGTTTTATAATTGTAATATACTATCAAAATTCTGAACTTCAACAATAAAGAAAATTTTGTAGGTGCTTCCAGACTAAAAGAGCAGAACACCTGTCCATTGTTTACATTCTAAATTATAGTATTTGTTGTTCACCAGTTCTGTTTTCCCTGGTCCTGCTCCTATATATTGCTGCATTTCTTTGGATAGCTCTGTAGAGTGCAGAGCCTTCCCTAGAACCTCATGGTGCTCTGGAAGCAGCATGGTAAAACAGAAAAGAACTGTAGTCCCAGGAAGGAGATTTGAGATATTTAACAGACTTTGACATGGCTGAGATGAGCATGGACAATTTTTTGCACCTCACAGGACTTTGATTTTCTCAACCATGAATTAAATAAATTAGACTACATGCCATGAACTTTTCTTCAAGTTTTATTATTTTTATTTTTTTAATTAAGTTTATTGAGGCACCATGGTTAATAAAATTATATAATTTTCAGGTATACATAATAATTTGACATCTGTATATTCTATTGTGTGTTTATCACCCAAAGTCCAGTTTCCTTCAGTTACCATATATTTGATCCTTTTTACCCACTTCACTCTCCTCCTAACCCCCTATATTTAACTCCTTTACCTCGTCTATCTTCTTTTCACACTCACTCCCTACCCTCTGGTAACCACTAGTCCATTGTCCATATCCCTGAATCTCTGTTTGTTTGTCCTGCTCATTTTTTGCTTTTAGGTTTATATCCCACATATAAGTGATATCATGTGACTTTCAACTTTTTCAGTCTGGCTTATTTCACTTAGCATGATTATCTCAAGGTCCATTCATGTTGTCATAAATGGCAGTATTTCATCTCTTCTCATGGCTGAGTAATATTTCATTGTGTATATGTACCACAGTTTCTTTAGCCAATCATCGATCATAGGACACTTCAGTTGCTTCCATGTTCTGGCTACTATCAGTAACACTGCTATGAACATCGGTGTGCACATAACTTTTCAGATATGGGTTTCCAAGTCTTTGAGGTAAATACCCAGTAGAGGGATTGCTGGATTATATGGTAGATCAAGTTTTGGTTTCTTGAGGAACATCCATACCACTTTCCATAGTGGCTGTACCAATTTGCAGTCCCATCAGCAGTGTATGAGTGTTCCTTTTTCTCCACATCCTTTCCAACATTTGTTATTACTTGTCCTGTTGATTATAGTTATTCTAACAGGTGTGAGATCATATTTCATTGTGGTTTTGATTTGCATTTTCCCAATAGCTAGCAAAGTTGAGCATTTTCTCAAATATCTGTGGGCCATTTGTATGTCCTCTAGGGAGAAGTCTGTTCAGGTCCTCTGGCCATGTCTTGATTGGATCATTTACTTTTTTGTTGTTATTGAATTGTATGAGTTTTTTTGCATATTTTGGATATTAGGCTCTTATCTTGGGCATTGTTTGAAAATATATTTTCCCATTCAGATGGTTGTCTCTTTACCTTGTTGATGATTTCTTTTGCTGACCAGAAGCTTTTTAATTTTATATAGTCTCATTCATCTATTTTAGCTTTTACTTTCCCTGCCTTTGAGATCAAATTCATAAAATTTTCTTAAGTCCAAGGTCCTAGAGTTTAATGACTATGTTTTATTCTATGCATTTTATTGTTTTAGGTCTTATATTCAGGTCTTTAATCCATTTTGAGTTAATTTTGGTATATAGTGATAGACAACTGTCCATTTACATTTAGGGCGATTACTGAAATATGAGGTCTTCTTATAGCCATTTTATCTTTTTCTTTCTGGTAGTTAAGGGTTTCCATTGCTTCCTTGTCCTTGTGTTTCTGTTTTCTTTATTTTAGTTGGCTTTTATAGGTTTTCCCTCTGGTTCTTTTTGTTTTATATTATATACTTCAGTTCTGGAATTTCTCTGTGTGTTTACCATTATGAATATGTAAAGGATAATTATATATATACAGTAATCCATTTTCTTCTGCACGTGCCTTTTCTCCATTTCCCTTTGCAAATTTGGATCTTTGAATCTCCCCATTTTTAATCATTGTTATCTCAATTTGTCCCTATGTATGCTGAACGTTCATTATTATCTTGCTATAGCAATTCTTTTCTTATTATTTAAGCTTACAATGCCTTGCGTTCTTAGTAAGGTTGCACTCCTCTGCTTCTATTTTTCTGATAGTCATTTTACTATTAATTATGTTGTTATTATTTTTTTTGTCATTTTGTTTTAGGTCAGCTGACCCCTTTCAGTATTTCCTGTAGTGCAGGCCTTGTAGTGGAGAATTCCCTCAATTTTTGTATGTTGGAAAGGTCTTAATTTCTCCTTCATATCTAAAGGAGAGTGTAGCTGGATACATTATTCTAGGCAGGTAGTTTCTTTCACTTAATAGTTAAAATATTTGATTCCATTTCTTTCTGGCTTGTAAGGTTTAAGCTGAGATGTCTGCCCTAAGAATTCTGTCTTTGTCATTGATTTTTGATAATTTTAAAACAATGTGTCTTGGTGAAGGCCTTTTTGAGTTAAGATAATTGAGTGTTCTGTTGACTTCTTGAATTCCAAGCTCTAGGTTATTCCTTAGATTTGGGAAATTCTCTTCAACTATTTGTCTGAAAATGCTTTACAGTCCCTGCTCCTTTTCCTCACCTTCGATAATTCTCATTATTCTGTTTCTTCTCCTGGTGTTATCAGCTAGTTCTTGAATTTCTCTTTTATTATTTTTCATTCTTCAGTTTCTCTCTTCTTCCTCCTGATTTATTTCTAGATATCTGCCTTTGATATTAATGATTATTTCCTCCATTTGGTTGACTCTATTTCCCAAGTTTGCTATTCATTTTTCAATAATTGCAATGTGTTTTTTATTTCCAGAATATCTATTCTGTCCTTGCTTTGCTCAAATAGATGTTTTTCAATTCCAGAAATTGTTTATATGACTTATTTCAGAATTCACTTAGTTTTTTCAGAAGTACCATACTGATTTCTCTGTCATTTAAGTTGTATATTTTTATGTCTGTTAGCTCATTTTCTGGAGATTTTTCTCTTCCTTTCTCAGATGCCTTGTCACCTTGGTTGTTCATGGTGTTTGATGGATTATCCTCTGCCTGAGCATTAATGGAAGTGTATTCTGCTGTTTTTCTAGAAAGAAGGTTTATTATATAAAGGACTTTCTTTAGCCTGCTGCAGAGAAGGCATTATTCTTTTCGTTTCTGGTAGGTGGTGTCTAAGCCACTTGGATTTCTGCTTTACATGAAACTTTAATAATGCCTTTTTATTTCCTTATAGATATTTAGCCATGCTCACTATTCTCAGTTTCCATCCCTGTCAGTGTTTGCATCAGTCTTGGTAGCATTTGCTCAGATTCCTTTGGGGCTCTGCGATGTTGGTTTTGGAGGGTTTTGTGAGGAGGGGCCCTCTGAGTTGGGGTATAGGGGCTGCAGTTAAGCCTCGGTTTTATAACTGCAGCCATTAAAAATAAACTGTTGATTTTCTGCCGTCCCGCTTCTCTGCTTTCTACTCTGATGACTGGGGCTGCCATTGTCCACTTGGAGCTCACAGTGCTCCCAGACAGGACTGTTCAGGGAACTTGCTGCACCTTCTCTTTTTCCACTCTTACAGGGAGCTCCAGAGGCTGCAAGAGGCAGCTTCTTTGTTTCTCCCAGTCCACCGCCCGACACCCGGGGTCCTGACCTATGGTAGCTCTTATGCGCAGATCGCATGCTCCAATTTGCTGGTGTGCATTTTGGGTGTTTTCTGTTGAGTTTTAGATGTTCAACTTATTGGTGTTTCAAGGGGAGGAGATCTGGGGATGTCTCTCATTCCATCATGTTTCTCAAAACAACAACAACAACAACAACAACAACTCTTCAAGTTTTAAATGTTTATAACTCTATGTGAGAACTTTTTAGGATGATGAAATGTTGTCGTTCATGACTATTGTCATGGTTATACTATGCTATTGTGTCCATTGTAAAAACTCACATGTGAATTTTGTCATCATAAAGCTGACAAAAATTTCTGACTTTCAGAAGTAATAATAATAGTAAAACTCATTGAGTGTTGTATGTCAGCTAGTAATTTCTTTACATGTATTGTTTCATCAAAGTATTGTATGTATTATAAGAATTTGTGCAATTTTTTTCTCTTTCTAGTGGGGATAATGCCAAGATCTCAAGATGTTAGTGACTTGTCCAAAGTTACACACTTAGTGAGTGGCAAAGCCAGAACTCCAGTATATTTCTGCCAATTCCAAAGTCAGTGTTTATTTCTTTACTATTAGAAGAAAAGCTAGGTAATGAATCATATATACTAAGCTACTCCCTCCCAGATCTATACTAAAGGAACAAGAGAAGAGGATATTTTTTTCATCAGTATTAAGGATTAGTGAGGGTTTCTAGGATCATTCTGATCATTCAGATCATTCTGATCATTCCCACAATGGTTCTGAAATTTCATATCTTGTGTGTGTGTGTGTGTGTGTGTGTGGACTCAAAAGCACCACTACTTACATGGAAAAATACAGAAAAAAGGGAGGCATGAAATTGAAAAAATCACAACACAAGGACTTATGTTTTTGTTATTGATACACATACACATTTTAATTTAAGATGCACACTCAGATGATTGTAAGTTATCAGGTACACATAGAGAATCTTAAGGGAATGCTAAACTTTGCCATCTCCCTAACCTGAATATCATCATAGTCCCCTATAAATCAATCCTGTACTGTGTGCTTTTTGTCAGAAAATGTGCTGTGGCAGATGGTTTTTAGAGAAAGAGAATTTTCCTATTATCTGCAAGGTTATTAGTGACCTTATTTTAAGTAGCAATAAAGAAACACATCTAAAATAACAAAGAAGCAGCCTTGGTCAACAAAACCAACTTAAAAAAAATGAACATAATTTTGTTTCATGAGAATTTCTATACTGGCCCATATTGTTTTGGGTAGGATTGAATGTTTTTTTGAAAAAAGATGTAATTATAATGTGTGTATTTTAATGATGTATGGCATGAAGTAATGACTGAAATGCTTTCTCTCCAAATCAACATGAAAGCTGCCTACACTCGGGGAACTGATCTGTAGTACCCACAGGGAACTGAAATGTGTCTACAAATTAAAGATTGATTCTGGGAGGCTTTAGTCTTTCCCAGGAGAACATTAACTGCATTTAAGGTCTAAAAGTGACACCTGCGGTAATTTTGCCTGAAAAAAAAAATTATCATTGGATTTTTTGGGTCATTGTATGTCAACTAACGTATGAGTGGTAGATGCTATCTGCTTCAGTCATTGAGATCTAATTGTACTCATTTGTATGAATTAAAAGTATTTATTTTATTTCTAGAAATTTCTTAAATGTGGTTTCATTTGAGGTTCCCTAGAAGATTTAAATGGTAACATTCAAAATATGTTTAGAATTACTACAGGGTATCTTTTATTGGAGTAGGGGAAAGGAAGCAATCATGATTAAGATTAATTTATAAAAGGTGCTTTAAGGGAAAAAAACCTGCCTCTCATTCCATTTTTCAAAATTTAGTGTCATCTATGTCAAAATCACCCAACGAGATCAGTAAAGCATGTGTTCTACTCTAGGCTTGCTTTTAAATTGAGCCTTATTTTTGTGTGTAGAAGCAGAATGAATTATAAATGATTATAACATTTAAATTCTAGGTTTATTTTCAAGTGCAGTTGATTTCACTTAAATAGGAATTCTGTAGCTATTTAGTAATTAGGAATGATAATTCTCTGCAATTCATAATTGGGCCCAAAACAGGTGTTTTCTTTCTTTCTTTTTAAAAATTAGATGTAGTTTCAGCTTTTGCAAAGAAAAAAATACATTTGCAAATGGCTAGGAGCTAATAATAAATTTAGCTGAATGTAAAAGACAGGAAGTTTGTATTTTTGTTATATTTTTAGAAACGATTATTAAACAAGTCAAAGGAATCTGCATTCCTAATAAATGTGTGCTTTATTTGAGGTTTTGATGGCAATTAATCAGTAAAAGGTGATGGTTTAAATTAACATTAAGGAATAGTAATAGAATAGAATAGAAAGAGAATTAAAAGGGAATAAAATAATACAATTATGTGTAACCCATTATTCCAGACAATACACGTACATACAAATGTGTATGAAAAATTGGACTATTCATATTATGAACTAAACAATATAGAACAAAGTTACAACTTATTTCACCATCAGAATTAAAATAATAACGGGCCACAATTTATTTGGGAATGTTAATGACCATATACTTCTAAGAATGGTGTAATCTTAATAAAGTAAGAAGTTATTAATGAATGGCCTGCAGCAATTTCTCAACCTAAAATGTCAATTTAGAAATGGTTTGGATGGAGTATTTCTGATTACATTCCCCAAGTAGCATGTGCTTAAAATGGTTTACAGATCGCAAAGCAGAATTAAGAAGGTTATCGCAAACTAAACCTATCAAGAGGATCCATAGTCTCATTAAGGTGTACCAGCTGACTCATGGGGCTCTTCTAAGAATAACTACAGAAGCAAAACAGATAGTCTGTAACAATGTTACTGTGACAAAGTTTCCTTCTTATTTAAAAGGAATATAAAGTTAAAAGGCTCTGACTTTCATGAAATAATGCATTAGGAAACAGTGATCTACACTGAAGATGTTTACTGGAAGACTGCAGCAATTAGTCAGACTCTTATTTGGCTCCATTATGATCTGAATTGTCTTATGCAGGATGTATGATGTCTGTTTAAAAATTCCTTTAATTAGCTATTTTACCAAGTTTATGTTTGAAAATTTACTAAGTTAGAATTTATACCATTTTAAAGATTATTTTAACTTTCCTCTTTAAAAAATGAATATAGGCTCATTTGAAATATTCTGAAAATGGAGGAAAGTAGAAAAAAGAAAAAAATTCATAAGGACTTTTTCTCTCAGAGATAAACAATTCGATGTGCTACATAATTTGAATGACTGAGAAATCTCTTAACATTATTACTATGTTGTATAAATACAGACTTTATTGTGATCAAGTGTATATCCACATATACAACATAAATGACCATATGATTGGAGAAAGGTGCAGGGGCTGTAGTCACTATGTACATAGGAAATCTGAGCAGACCACTCTGTGAGTCACCCCATCTGCTACCAGCATTGATGGGAAGATGCAAGGCCATGAGCTTTGAACCATTCTTGGGCCTTCTTAAATGCAACCACATTGATCTTCTAGGTAAGAATGCTTTCTTAGCATTCTCCTTTAATTTTTATTATAATTTCTTCTTCACATGTTTCCAATTCAGATTCTAGCTAAGTGAGGATTCCTTGGTTTCTTCACAGGGTTGTATTTTCATCTTGGTTAGTAATACTAATCATAAAAGTGTTCTGAATGAAGTTTCGAGTAGGCAACAGGATGACCCAAAAAGTAACCAGGTTGTGCCACAACCCTGTCATAAATTCATGAAATGCATACAGTTTAATATTAAACCAAAGTCCTCCTGATAACATCCTTATAATTAAAAATTGAAGTGCATTGTGCAATAATTTGTTTATATTGCATCTTTATCAGAGAAGGCACCTTAGTCAATATCAGAATATGGAAAAAAAATAATATTCATTTTGAAGCCTTTCACTGAGAGACTAAAAGTTTAAACAATTTTCTAGTAACATTTTCCATGTCAAGATTTAAAAACAAAAGAATAAAGTTCACTTTGATAACTTATTTGATTGAATTACTTGGCTGAACCCACAATGTATAAACATACTGATGAATATTTTTCCATCATAGACAAAAAGAAGTATATTCAGATCTATTTTTAAAAACAAGTCTCGACTTTATTTCAGTTTCTAACCAAAGGACCAGCCTATTTCTTATGAAAAATTTTCTCTTGACATTTCTGCCTTCAATGCAACAAGGTTTTATTCATATATATTTACTTTTGTTCTTTTAACAGCTATGTCATCTAGCAATCCCAGATCTGATTTGATTTTCTTCAAAGATCTGATCTTGGATACCTTATCCTCACAGCAGGCAATTTTTATGTAAAATGTTGGTATCAACTCTAATGGATCTGAGGATAGTTTTAAAACCCCTCTACATTAATGACCTTTCAATTGTATTTAAATGTCATGTCTCCTATATGCTGTGATGAATGCGACATTGCCATTACAATGTTCTAAGAAACCACTCTGAACGGGACACTGTCCATTCTTCAAAATTGTAATTGACTAATGCAATATATTATTACAATTTATGACTTCCAAGGGGAAAATATCCATTTAACTTAGATGAGTGTTTAGTTATAAATGTGTGATTATGTGGTTACTTTGCTATTACAATATATTTAGAAAAAAATAGATCTTAGAGTGAAAACTGGTCCTGATAGGTTTATCAGAATTCCATGTGTTGATACCTATGTAAAGTTGCCAAATTCTTTTTTTGGGGAGAAGATGTGGAGCAGGTAACAGCGCAGTTATTAAGACATTATCAAACATCTAGCAGCAAATATAGCAATACTAAGACAAATTTTATTGAGTTATAATTGCCATAAATTAAACTGCAAGTGTTTAAAATTCACAATTTGATCAGTACTGATCTATGTATACACTCATGAAATCATCACCACAATCAAGAGAATAAAGATATTCATTACCCCCCAAAGTTTACCTTTGTAAATCCTCCATTCTATTCCTCTCTGTCTATCCCTTCTGTATATACTGGCAACCACTGATCTTTCAAATGATTAGCTGATACTTTCTAGAGTTCTAAATAAATATAACCATACAGAATGTACTATTTTTTGACTGGCTTCTTTCATTCAGCATAATTATTTGTAAAATTCAGATATAATGCCTTAAGTGTCAATAGTTCATTCTTTTTATTAATGAGTCATATTCCATGGTACAGATACCAAATGCCTATAATAGGCATTTGGGTTGTTTCTACGTTTGGTTAGTACAAATAGAGCTTGTAAAACTGCAAAACACAAAACACTGATAAAAATTGATCTATATATTTAACTCAGTCTCAATGAAAATCCCAGAAGATATTTTTATAGATATCGAGAAGATGATTCTGAAATATATATAGAATAAACAAAACAATTTTGAAAAACAGTATGAGGTTGGAGAACACAAACTTCCCAATTTCAGCATTAATCATAAGTAGGACAGTGTGCGATTGGTGAAAGGATATTATACATAGATAATGGAAGAGATTACAGAGGCCAGAAATAGGCCCACACAAATAAGGTCAATTTATTTTTGACAAAATTGCAAAGACCATTCAATGGAGAAATGGTTGACTTTTAAACAAATTGTGTTAGAACAACTGAATATCTCCATATGCAAAAGAATGACAAATAAGAAACCTCAACACATCTTACATTTTAAATAAAAATTAACTGTAATGAATCATAACTCTATGATATTGGCTGTAGGTTTTTTGCAGGTGCCCGTTAGTGTGTAAAGACATCCTATTTATAGTTTACTGGGAGTTTTTTTATGAATGGATGTTGAATGTTAATTTTTTTTAGTATTTTGGCATCTATAGATATGATCATTTCCTTTTTCTTAGTCTAACATGGCAAATTACAGGTATTTATTTTTAAATGTTGAACAAGACTTGTATTCTTGGAATACATCCCACTTGATAATATGTTATCCTTATTCATGATGTGTTACTCTTTTTTTGGTATTGCTATATTTATTTTTTTTAATAACATCCTTGTGTAGTTTGGTATAGGGATATTATTGGCCTCATAAGGTGACTTCTGAAGTATTTATTTTTATTCTATTTTTTGGAGGAGACTGAAGAATTGATATTCCTTAAACCTTTAGTACAATTTGCTAGAAAAACTCTCAGGATATTCAGTTTTCTATTTGGGTGGATTTTAACTATAAATTCAATTTCTTTAGATATAAAACTACTCATGTTACTTTTTTTTCTGAAGTGAATTTTGGTAGTTTATGGTATTCAAGAAATTGGTCTATTTTGTGTAAGTTGTCAAATCGATTGGCATGGTCTTGTTTATAGTATTTCTCTCATTTCTATTGAATGTCCACAGAAGGAGTAGGATGTCTCCACTTTTATTCCTAATATTAGTCAGGATATTGTGTCCTTTCTCTTCCTCATCAGCTGGATAGAGGCTAACAATTTTATTCATCTTCTCAAAGATCCAAGTTTTGGTTTCATTAAATTTATTTGTTGTTTTTCTGTTTAAATTTGTGCGCTGATTTTTTTTTCAACTTTTGATTTTTTTCTCTCGAGTTTCTTAAAATGGAAGGTTAGATTACTGATTTTCTATCTTTCTTCTCTGAAAATAAGCATTTAATGCTATATATTCCCCTTTAAACACTGCTTTAGCTGTATTCTATACATTTTGGTGCATTATATTTTCATCTTTATTTGGTTTAAAATATTTTTAAATTTTCCTTGAGACTTCTTTTTTGACCCATGGATTATTTAGAAGTATGTTTTCAAATTTCCAAATATGTAGGCAATTTTTATATTGTTTTATTCACAATGTTAGTTAAATATCTTCATGGTCAGAGAACATACCTTTTATGACTTGAACTTGTTTAAATTTGTTGAGATTTGTTTTATTTCCCAGGAGAATCACTTTGATAAATATAAATATGAATATATATATATATCTCCTGAGAGAAATGCTACATCTGTAACTGTATTCAAAAATAATTTTTGTGAAAGTATCGATTATCCTGCATATAAAAAGAGATAAAGAAAGAAGGAAAAGAGAAGAGAAAAGTAAATGTTCTTAGAACACTAAAGCAGTAAATGAAGCTGGACTTACAATATGTAAATTGTTTATGTTACAAAATTTTTGGAAGACCAAGGGTAACTGAAATATTGCCTCTAAGAAGTATGCCTTGACATCCCATTTCTTAAACTCACTGAAGGTAACACTGGCCCTTCATATTTACCATCTAATCATATAGGCTTGAAGTTAGAGGTAAGGTTAACAAATGTGGTGGCATTTGCTTAATAATTGTTATTTTACTTCTTACTTTACTTGTTAGCCAATAACTCAAAAGGCTATGATATTAGTAACTTTGCCACACACCGGACTACTTCTAGATTTGAAAATAAACTGGGTCAAAAATTAACACAGTTTTCATCAAAGACCATATATGTCTTTTCCCTCTCGTTAATTATATATATAATGTGCTCAAATATTTCATTTCCCTATTGAAGGCATACACTTAAATTAGTGTTAAAGTTCTCAGCAGTTTTTTCCCTCTCTGATGTCATTAGAAAGGCTTCCTAGAAGTGCACCAAAAGGCATTTTATGTAAGATATATAATCGTTTTATCCAGTTTTTGAATATAAGAATTGTCTCAGGAGAAAAAGATGTTGAGATATTTTAAATTCAGGAGTCTTGACCTATGTGACTTTAAAATTTTTCTTTCTAAAGAAAATCATTATTTTCTTTAATAACACATTACATTAGAATTCTGCAAACAAAGAATAGTTTTAAATAATCTCTTTGAAGAGAAATTGGCAATACCACCTAAGGTTGAAGATGAGCATACCTTATAAGCTATTAATTCCTTTTCTTGGTTTCTCTTCTAGAAAAAAATGTGTAGATGTATACATACATTATTTTTTTTTAAGCAATGTTTTCATAGAAAGCATCGCAAACAATTTCGACTTTACAAGATGAAATATATTTAATCAACTAAATATTATATTGAAATCAAAATGATTTAACTGACTATACTAGTTAATTTTTCTTGGGGCGAGGCCTGGCTGGGGAGCATGCTCAGGGCGGGGCCTGGTTGGAGGGCGTGTTCTGGGCGCAGCGTGGGGAGGTGCACCGGCCCAGGGGCACCTGGGCATTTCCTCCACCCGGATTGGTTCTCTTGGCGCGACCTACGCCTGTGGAGCTCCCTGCACACAAGAACGCGGCCTGTGGCCTTTTCTCTGTGGACACCAGACGCATGCCATGACGTGACGTCGATGTCATCTTCCCACCCGATGTCACCTTACTCTGGGCCTTGGTCCCTGCGTCCGCACCCTGCATGTCCTCAGTGTCTGAGCTCTGGGTCAGGTGAGCTGGGCGCGTGGGAAAAAGGATAGCGACGGGGTGGGGGTGGGGACGTGTACGTTCTCATCTCGTGCCTTTGCCTTGGTATCCACCCCCATCCCCCACCCCACCAACTTCTAGTCTGGACACGTAACTTGTGAGCACTCAGATGTTATTTCCTCTTTAGGCTGGCCCTTCAAATTATCTCTGGTGGTGACTCCGCCACACTCGTGTGAGCCCCACCTCTTAAAAAAATTAATAGAAACAAATCAAACACGTAATTCTGAGTGAGAAAGGTTTCAAGAGTGACATACCATTTATGTAAGAACAAACCTCACTATAAATGTATAGCTTCAACATGGCTACATATTCAATAGAACTAAAAAACGAATTTCGTATCTTAAGGATAGTTCCCTTTAAGAAGGAAAGAAGGGAAGTGGATCTGAGGTGGTTTTAGGTACATTTTTATTCTTTTAAATGAAGACAATAATCTGAAACAAATATAGCAAACTATAAGTATGATTTAATATTAAAAATACAAGGATTTTTGTTACATAATTTTTATATGATGAAGTAAGTCTATGCTTTAAAATGAAATATAACTCAGAACTTATATATCAGTTTATTTGAAGCCTAAGTTGAAGTTTCCAGGTACTTTGGTATTCCAGCTGGTCTGAAAGCACAATCTTCAGGGGTCTTATAGTCCATTTTCTCAATTTTGTATTGTGGTAAAATACATGCAACATAAATTATTGTCTTAACAATTTTAAGTATACACTTCGATGGTATTACATACATACATATTGCTGTGAAACCATCATCACCATCCCTTTCCAGAACACTTCATCTTAAAAAATTGAAACGTTATACTCACTGAACAATAATTCCTCATTCCCTGGTACCCACATCCCCTAGCTACTAACATCCCATTTTCTGTCTTTATGATTTTGACTATTCTAATTACCTCATATAAATGAATTTATACAGTATCTGTCTTTCTGTGACTGGCTCCTTTTATCTACCATAATGGCCTCAGAATTTGTCCATGTTGTAGCGTATGTCAGAATTTCCTTTTTCCTTCCTTGTACCATATTTGCTTATCCATTCATCAATTGATGGAGACTTTAGTTGCTTCCACTTTCAGCTATCATGAACAATGCTGTTATGATCATATACAAAAATACAAATATCTCTTAGAGACCCTACTTTGATTTATTTTGAGTATACACTTATAAGTAAAATTGATGGGTATTGTTAATTCAATTTTAATGTTTTGAGGAACCATCATATTGTTTCCACAGTAGCTAAATCATTTTAGAGTCCTACAAACAGTATACAGGGGTTCCAATTTCTCCACATCCTTGCCAACATTGGTTATTTTCTGTTTTTTTTTTTTGATAGCCATTACAGTAGGTATGAGGTGGTATCACATTGTAGTTTTGATTTTCATTTCCCTAATGATTAGTGATATTGAGCATCTTTTAATGTGCTTTTTGGCAATTTGTATGTCTTTGGAGAAATGGCTATTCAAGTCTGTTCATGTTTGAATCGGGTTATTTTTGTTTGAGTTTTTGGAGTTGTCTATATATTCTAGATATTAAACTCTTACCAGATATATGATTTGAAAATATTTTCTCCCTTTCTCTAGGTTGCCTTTTTACTCTGTTGATATGGTCTTATGCTATACAATTGTTTAAAAATTTCATGAATTTATCTACTTTTTATCTTTTGAATTAGGTTTTATATATGATGTTAAGTAAAGATTCAACTTTATGTATGTATGTATGTATGTATGTATGTATGTATGTATGTATGTTTTGCTGTGGATATCCAGTTTTCCCACTCCAATTTTTGAAAATATTGTCTTTTTCCTATCATCTTGGCATTCTTTTTTGAAAATAATTTGACTGTATATGCAAGGATTTATTTATCAACTCACTATTCTAATCCAGTTGTCTCTATGTTCTCTTTATACCAGTACCGTACTTTTATTTTTTTTTAGTATTATACTGTTTTTGATTACTGTAGCTTTGTAGCATATTTCGAAAATAGGAAATGTGAATCATCCAGCTTTGTTATTCTATTTCAGGATTGTTTTGGTTATTCAAGGGTCACTTAACATTCCATAGGAGTTTAGGATGGGTTTAGTATTTCTGCAGAAAAACTCATTGAGATTTTGTTGGGTATTGTAATAAATTTTTAAGTAATTTTGGGTAGTTATTGGCATTTTAACAATATTAAGTCTTCCAATCCATGAACATGAGGTGTCTTTCCATTTTTAAAATACCCTATTTAAATTCTTTCAGTAATGTTTCACAGTTTTTATTGTACAAGTTGTTCAACTCTTCGGTTAAATTAATTCCTAAGAATTTTAATATTTTTTATGCTATTGTAAATGGAATTGTGCTCTTTATTTTCTTTTTGAATTGTGTTTTGTTAGTGTATAGAAATGCAGCTGATTTTTGTGTTGTTTTTGTATCACATTGCTCTGCTGAATTTGTTTTTTAGTTCTAACAGTTTTTTTTTTTGTGTGGAAGGAATCTTTAGGGTTTTCTACATGTGAGATCATACCATCTATGACTGGAAGTCAGTTTACTTCTTATTCAGTATGGATGCTTTTTCTTTTCTTTTCTTTCCCAAATACTCTGGCCAGGACTTTCAGTAGAATAGAAGTGGCAAAAGCAGGTGTACTTGTTTTGATCATGATCCTACTGGAAAAGCTTTCAGGCTTTCACCATTGTGTATGGTAATATCTCTGACTTTTTTTATATGTTGGTTTTGTATATTATGTTGAGGTAGTTTCCTTCTATTCCTAGTTTGTTGAGTATTTTTATCATAAAAGTGTGTTGTTTTGTCAAACACTTTTTCTGCATCAATTGAGTTGATCACATGTTTTTTTCCTTCATTCCATTAATGTGGTCTATTACATGGACCAATTTTTGTATGTTAAAATGTCCTTGCATTCAGAAATAAATTACCCTTGGTCATGGTATATAATCTTTTAATATGTGGCTAGTTTCCATTTGCTAGTACTTTGCTGAGGATTTTCTTAATTGATATTTGTCTATAATTTTCTTTTAGTGTCTTAGTCTTGTTTTGGTATCAAGGTAGTATGAAGAAGTGGCTTCATAGAACAAGTTAGGAAGTGTTTCCTCCTCTTCAAGTTTGAGAAGGATTGATTTTAGTTCAACTTTAAATGTTTGGTGGAATTCACTAGTAAAGGCATCATCACATTCAGGGCTTTTGTCAGGAAATTTATTAACAATTCATCTACTTATTAGTTATATGTCTATTCAGGTATTTCCCATCTTTTTGGTTTAATCTTGATGGGTTTTGTTTTTCTAGAAATTTATACATTCCATCTAGGTTTTACTCTTTGTTGTTGTGTAACTGTTCATATACTTTCTTATAATCCTTTTGATTCTATAGAATTGTTAGTAATTCTTTTGGGTTCCTGAACCCGACCGTAATATTTGTGTGTAGGGCTTCCCACACAACATGAAGCAATTCTCAGACACCAACAGAGTGTCCAAGAATTCAACTCAACTTTGATGTTATCTACCTGGAAATAGCATCAGATTCCACAGATTGAAGGCTCAATCTCACAAGACTGCCTCTCCCTTCAGACATCTTTCACAAGCCCAGATTATCACTTGTGCTTCTTACTGACTAGCTATAGATTGGAGGATTAAATGACCCTCTCTTTGGATTTCAGATGCCAGTCACAAGTTCAGGTTGTTACCTGTACTTCTGACCAATTGGCTTTGATTCAGATGTTCCCATGACCTCCTCCTTGGGTTTGATTAATTTGTTAGAGTGGCTCATAGAACTCAGAAGAACATTTTGCTTACTTGGTCACCAGTTTATTATAAATGCGTATGATTTAGGAACAGCCAGATGGAAGAGATACTTAGGGCAAGGTATGGGGAAAGTGTGTGCCCTCTATGTGCTATTCTTTCTCAGATCTCCACATGTTTACCAAGAAGAAATTCTCCAAGCCTGTTTTTGAGAGTTTTACAGAGGCTTTGTTACATAGGCATGGATGATTAATTCATCGGCCATTGGTGATCCATTCAACTTCCAGCCCCTCTCCCCTTCCCTGAGGTTGATGGGTGGGACTGAAAGTTCCAACTGTCAATCACATGATTGCTTCCATTGACAATGAGCCCCCATCCTATTCCAAAGACACCTCATTAACAGAAAAAGACACCTTTATGGCTCTCATCACTTAGGAAATTCCAAGTATTTTAGGAGTAATGTGTCAGAAATGGAAGACCAAATATATATTTCTTATTATAGATCAAAATATCATAGTAATACTCCCACTCTTATTTCTGATTTTAATAATTTGAGTTTTCTCTGTTTTTTCTTAGTTCATTTAGCCAAAGATTTGTCAGTTTTGTAGACATTTTCTGAGAAACAACTTTTGGTTTTGTTGATTTTCTCTATCCTTTTTCTGTACTTTATTTTATCTCTGGTCTAATCTTTATTATTTTCTTCCTTCTGGTAGCTTTAGGCTTAGTTTGTTCTTTATTTAGTTTCTTTTTCTAGTTGTAAAGTTAGTTGTTAAGTTGTTGAGTTGACATCTTTCTTGTTTCTTAACATAAGCATTTATAATGATAAATTTCCTCTTTAGTACTCTTTTCATTGTGTGCCATAAATTTTGATATGTTGTATTTTTTTTCATTGGTCTCTCAGTATTTTCTAATTTTTCCTTTGAGTTCTTTTTTGATCTATTGATTGCTTAAGAATGTTTTGTTTATTTTTTCCTGGTTTGTGTATTTTGCAGTTTTCTTTCTGTTATTGATTTCTGACTTCCTCCCATTGTGGTTGGAGAAGATAATTTGTATAGTATATATTTTTTAAAATCTACTGAGACTTAATTTGTGGCCAAATTTATGTCTCTTCTGAAAAATGTCCTATGTGCACTTGAGAGGAACATGTATTTTTTTTTGTAAAGTGTTTTGTATATAGCTGTTATAATTAGTTGATTTAAAGTTCTCTATTTATTTATTTCTTGTATGGTTGCTCTGCCCATTATTGCAAGAAGGATATTAAAGTTTACAAGTATCATTGTAGAACTGTTTATTTCTCTCTTTAATTCTGTCATTTTTTGTGCTATATATTTTGATCTGTTATTAGGTGCATAAATGCTTGTGATTGTTATACCGACTTGCTATAATGAATGATTTATTACTATATAATGAGTTTCTTTGTCACTTGTAAACTTTTATTATTTTAAAGCTTATATTTGTGTGATAGTAGTATAGCTATTCCTACTCTCTGTTGGTCAGTTATTTCCATGGAATATCCTTTTTCTTTTTTTCACTGTCTGTGTCTTTGAATCTAAAATGAATCTATTATAGAGTGCGTGTTGTTTGATTATATTTTTAATACATTCTGTCAATCGCTGTCTTTTGATCAGCATTTAATTCATTTACATTTAAAATATTGATAAAGAAGCTTCTAATTTCTGTCATTTTGCTTTGTTTTCTATATACCTTACAACTTTTTTGTCCCTTATTTCCTGCATTATTGTATTTTTTTGTGTTTAGTTGATTTTCTTTTTGTAATGAAGTGTTTAAATTTCTTTCTCGTTTCCTTTTGTTTAACTTCTTTAGCTATTTTTTTTTATGGTTACCTCGGGGATTACATTTAACATCCTAAAATTATACCATTCTGAATTCCTATTAGCTTAACTTCAATTTGAATTCCTACTAGCTTAACTTCAATAACATAGAATAATTTTGCTCTTTTCTCAGCTCCATCCCCACCCCTTTCAGTTTTTGTCTCAAAAAATTACATCTTTATTCATATGTGTTCCAAAACAAACCAATACTTTTTAATGCATTAGGCTCTTAAATTGTGTAGAAAACAAAAAGTGGAGTTACAAACCAAAGTTATAATACTACTTTTAAAGTAATAATTTTTTTAAATGTATTTTTTTAAAAGTATTACATTTTCTAAAATATACACACATAAATTAAAATATATGTACATATTTTATGTTAGTTTTACATGTATAATTTAATAGATTTAAACCATTACATATCTTAAATTATATAGAAAACAAAAGTGGAGTTGCATACAACTGTTATAATAATACTAGCTTTTATAATTGCCCATGTATTTATCTTTATTTAAATCTTTATTTCTTCATATGTCTTTAAGTTACTATCTAGTGTTCTTTCATTTCAATTGGCATGATCCCTTTTGCATTTCTTACACAGCCAATCTAGTGGTAACAAACTCTCAGTTTTTGTTTATCTGGGAATGTCTTGATTTCTCCCTCACTTTTGAAGGACAGTTTGCTAGATATGAGATTCTTGGTTTTTTTAAGTATTTTTCTTTTAGCACTTTGGCTATATCAATCCACTTGCTTTGGGACTCCAAATTTCTCCTGAGAAATCTGCACCTGTTATTGAGAAGCCCTAGTATGTGATGAATTGCTTCTCTCTTGCTACTTTAAAAATTCTGTTTTTATTTTCAGATAGCTTATCATATATCTTATTTTGGGTTTCTTTGAGTTCCTTCTTAGAGTTCATTGAGCTTCATGGATGTTTATAGTCATGACATCTATCAAATTTGGAAAGTTTTCAGCCATTGTTTCTTCAAATACTCTGTTCCATTCTTTTCCTTCTGGAATTTCTATAATGCATAAGTTTGTCCACTTGATGGTATTCCACAGGTCCTTTATTTTTGTTCATTTCTCTCCAATCTGTCTTCTGTTTCTCAGACTCAATAATTCCCACTGTTTTATTACATCAAATTTATTGATTATTTCTTCTGTCTGCTCAAATATGACTTTGACCACTCTATAGTGAATTTTTTATTTTAGTTGTACTTTTTAGCTCAGAATTTTTTTTTTAGTTTCTTTTAAGGTTTTCTATCTTTTTATTGATATTTCCATTTTGTACATACATTGTTTTCTTAACTTATCCATATAATTCTCTTGTTATTTGAGCATTTTTTATTAGACAGTTGATTTAAAGTCTTTGTGTAGTAGAGGCACCATCAGGTCCTCAGAGGCAGTTTATGTTGTTATTTTTTTTCCTTTAAATGAGCTATACTTTCTTGTTTCTTTGTATGCCTTATTTTTTTGTTGTTGTTGTTGAAAACTGAATATTTTAATTTAATAATGTAATTACTCTGGAAATAAAATTTTTCTCCCTCTTCAGGTTTATTTGTTTTACTTTGTTTTCTGTTTGTTGTTGTTGTTGTTTCATTGTAGGTTGTCTACTAAGGATCAGTTGGAGGTGTAAACATAAGGTCTCTTCATGTATTTTTGAGCCTATACCTTCCCCTGGGCATGTGTGGTGACTTCATAATCTCCACCATATGTGCAGTTGCTTTTGCATGTTCTAGTCTACAATATCTGGCTTCAAAAAGGGGAAAAAACTGAAAGGGGAAAAAGACTTTGTTCCTTTAAATATCCTGGAAGTCACTTCAGCTATTGGGGGAGGGCCTAGCAGCAATGGGGAGTGGTACAACAATAATGGACACCGTTCTTTGTCTACACCACTGTGATCAGAAGCAGTAATCAGTAATCAAAGCATAGATCCTTGATAGTTGCAGAACAGGGTCCTTTTGGTCCACCTTGGCTCCAGCAAGCTGTGTGTAAGGTGCTCTAGGAACATAAGCACAGCTACCTGACGTGCGGCTGAGGAAGTAAGAGATAGGTAACTGCTACTATGCAAAGAGCAGAAATGGACTGAAATTGCCCTTTATTATCCCAGGCTTCCTCTTGAAGTTGCAAGCCTTTAATAATTCAAAGAGTTCAAAATAGTTACATCTGATGGATTCTGCCAGTACAATTGTTGGCTGCATGAAAGACAGATTTCTGATACTTTCTAATTTGCCTTCTTTCCAGAATTCTCTATAATCCATTTTAATAGATATATGATTATGATGATCACTCTGAGATCAACTTCATCACGGGAATGGCATAGGCAGTCAGCCCTGATTGGAAAGGAGGAAAGAACACTTGCAGTTGGAGGAGATTATATAACTTGTTTTGAAAGGGTATTTGTCATTGAAAAATCTAGGCAACAAACATATAAGTCATATAGTGTTTGTTGCTAACATATTAATAAATGTGAACATATGTAAACAAATATCATTTCTTTGTCTAAATGCTAGAGCTATGATTTTCTTCCAAAAATGTATTTGGAGCTGATTCCGGTTTGATGTGAATTTCATATATTGGGGGGTGGGAAAAGTATTTCTTTAACCCACTTTAACTAGCCTAAGACTGCTATATCTTCTTCTCTGCCTCCCAGATTTCACAATTGTGAAAAAATACTCAAAGTTACCATTTTTAATGCTTTTTAAAGACATAGTTTTGTAATTTGGTTAAATTAGATGGCTTCTGTGTGAAATGTTTTTTAGCATTAAATTACATATAAAATTTTCTTGTTTTGTATGTATATAGTATGCAGTAATAATTATTTTGGTAACCCTTTAAAATGTTAATAAAACTCTGGAATGCTTTAATTTGTTTAAATATATATAAATGTATATACCTTTTTTTTTACAAATTAGTATAATAAGGTTTGTGAAAACTAAAAATAAAGGAAAAAGAAAATTATCTCATTTTAAAGCTCATGTTTTCAGCATTTACTTTACAATTCATCAGCCTCCAGATTATGGACATTTCTATTGAGAAATATTAATAATTTTATATACACATTTTCATCATTATTTCAAAATTTTGCCATCTTTTCATGATCCTGACAACCCAGTTATTTACTGTATAGATGTTTTAAAACAGGAGATGCAGCATCTCTGGTTTTACTCATCATAACTGGGATTCACATTGACAAGCAGCCCATTTGAGATCCTATAGACCAAGACATACATTAGAGAGATAGGAGAGAGGAATGATTATTCCATTTTAATTACTCTCAGGAGACTAAAGCAGCAACAAAACAATCCTCTTGATTTTAAAGCAGAGATGTGAAGTAGAGAAGAAATTTCTGAGAAATTTCCAATATGCTCTGGAAGGCCCTAGCCTACCTCTGCCTAAGAGTAAAGTACTATTTATCAGCAAATTTTGAAGTATGGTCCAAAGATTACCTCATTGGATTTCCAAACAGATGATCTCAAAGAGACATACACCAAGACATATTGTGATTAAAATGGCAAAAATTAAGGATAAAGAGATAATCTTAAAGACGGCAAGGATGAACAAAACAAGTCACTTGCAAGGGAAATCCCATAAAGCTATTAGCTTATTTCTTAGAAGCAACATTATAGGAGAGAAGGAGGTGGCAGGAGATATTTAAAGTGTTGAAAGAAAAGAATCTGCAACCTAGAGTACTTCATCCAGCAAGGTTATAGTTTACAATTGAAGGAGAGAGTTTCTCAGACAAGCAAAAATAAATGAGTGCACAATTACTAAACCAGTCATATAAAAAGTGTTAAAGGGTCTTCTTTATGCAGAAAAACAAAAGTCATAACCAGAAACAGGAAAATATAGGAAAGAAGAAAAAACTCACTGGTAAAGGCAAAAATGCATAATCACAGTGAATCAACCATTTAAAAAGCCAATAGGAAGGTCAAAAGACAATAGTAGCAACATTAACTATACCTGCAATAAGTTATCAGAAGATACACAAGGCAAAAACATATAAAATATGACATCAAAAACAAAGAGTGGAGAGGGGAGTAAAAATGTAGTGCTTTTAGAATGCGATTGAACTTAAATGCCTATCAGTTAAAACAGACTGTTATAGATAGATATATGAATCTCACGGTAACCATAAACCAAAAACATTAAAAAAAACCAGAAAATGAAAAGAATGGAATCCAATCAAAACACTAAAGAAAACTGGCAAATTGAAAGGAAAGAGATCAAGAGAAAAATTGAAAGAGATCAAGTGAAGAGAGAAACAGCAAAACAATAACAAAACAACCAAAAAACAATTAACAAAATGGCAATAAGGACATATATATTAATAATCTAAATGCTCCCAACAAAAGATGTAGAGTGTTAACTATCCTGTAATCCAATCTCAGTGTTTCTTCCTCTCACCATCATATAATCTTCCTTATGCTCCTCCTTAATTTCAAATGCATTAAAGAAACTGCAGAACTGTTATTCTCTGGAGCTTTTGAGATCTTGCTCCCAAGTGTATGTCATCAGTTTGGCACAAATAAATTCTTATAAAAAAAAAAAAAGATGTAAGGTGGCAGAATAGATAACAACATGACCTATCTATGTGCTGCTTACAAGAAACTCACTTTATATTGAAAGACACACAGAGACTGCAAATGAAGGGATGGAAAAAGATATTCCATGCAAATAGAAATGAAAACTGAGATACAATACTCATATCTGATAAAATAGGCTTCAAACTAGAGAATATAAATAGAAACAAAAAAAGTCATTTCATAATTTTAAAGGTGTCAATCCAAGAAGAAGATATAATAATTGTAAATATGTATACATCCAACATTGCAAATGTTATGGATGTAAAGGCTTAATGGTAATACTATAATGGTTGGGGAATTTAAGACTCAACTTACTTCAGTGGGTAGATCATGCAAACAGAGAATTAATAAGGAAATAGTGTCCTTAAATGCCACATTAGACTGGCTTGATTTGATAGATATTCATAGAGCATTTTATCCAAAAACTGCAGGTTACACATTTTTCTCAAGTGTACATGGAACATTTTACAAGATAGATCACATGCTAGGCAGCAAAACAATTCCGAATAAATTCAAGAAGATAGAAATTATATCAAGCATATTTTCTGAGCACAATGGCATGAAACTAGAAATCAACTATCAGAAGGAAATTGGAAAAAAATACAAAAATATGGAAATTAAACAACATGATTCTAAACAATCAATGGATCAAGACAAAATCAAACAGGAAATTAAACACTACCTTAAGACAAATGAAAATACAAGCACAACTTTATAAAATTCATGCGATGCTGCAAAAGCATATAAGAGGAAAGTTTATAGCTATATAGGCCTACCTCAAGAAGTAGGGAAAATCGTAAATAAACAATCTAAATTTACACCTGAAGAAACTAGAAAAAGTAATAATCAAAACCCCAAATAAATAGAAGGAAGGAAATAATAAAGATCAGAGTGGAAATAAACAAAATAGAAAAAGAAAAACAATAGAAAATATTAATGAAACTAGGAGCTGGTTTTTTTAAAGGATAAATAAAGTTGATAAGCCACTAACAAGATTTATCAAGCAGAGAAGAGAACACAAAATCATAAATGAAAGAGAAAAGATTATAACTGACACCACAGAAATACAAAGGATAATTAAAGAATACTATGAACAAATCTATGCCAACAATGAACAAATATATGCCAATAAATTAGACAATCTAGAAGAAATGAATAAATTTTTAGAAACATGCAACCTTCTAAGACTAAATTGAAAGAAACAGAATTTGAATAGACCAGTACTAGCAATTAAATTGAAATAGTAATCAACAAATTTTCAAGGAACAAAAGCCCAGGACTAGACAGCTTCACAGGTGAATTCTGCCAAATGTTTAAATTAGTACCTATCCTTTTCAAACTCTTCCAAGAAATTGAAGAGGAAGCAACGCTTCCAAACTCATTCTACAAAGCCTGATACCAAAACCAAAGAAAGATACTACGATAAAAGGGAGTTACCAGCCAATATCCCTGATTAACATAGATGTCAAAATTCTCAAATTCAAGTACATTAAAAGGATTATACATCATGATCAAGTGGGATTTATACCAAGGATGCATGGGTGGTTCAACATCTGCAAAACAATTAATGTGATTCATCAAATCAACAAAACTAAGGATTAAAATCATATGGTTATCTCAACAGCTGCAGAAAAGGCATTTGACAACATTCAGCATCCATTTACGATAAAATCTCTCAACAAAGTGGACATAGGAGCTTTCCTCAACTTGATAAAGACTACATATGGCAAGCTCACAGCTAACATGGTACTCATTAGTGAAAAGCTGAAAGCTTTTCCTGTAAGATCAGGAACAACAAAAGGATGCCCACTCTTACTGATGTTGTTCAGTATAGTATTGCGAGTCCTATCCTTAACAATCAAACAAGGAAAAGAGATAGAAGGCATCCAAATTGGAAAGGAAGAATTAAAATTGTCACTATTTGCAGATGACATGCTACTATATAGAGAAAACTGCAAAGAATCTATTAAAAATGTCATAGAATTAATAAAAGCATTTAGTAAAGTAGCAGGATACAAAATTAATATACATAAATCTGTTATGTTCCTATATTAGTGTATAGGAATGAAACTGTTGTGTTTCTATGCACTGATAACCAACTATCAGAAAGAGAAATTAAGAAAAAATCCCATTTACAATTACATCAAAGAATAAAATAGCTAGGAATAAACTTAACAAGGTGGTGAAAGGATTATACTCTGAAAACTAAAAGACTCTGAAGAAAGAAACTGAAGAGGATACAAATAAATGGAGGGACTGATCGGAAAGACTGATATTGTTAAAGTGACCATACTACCTGAAGCAATCTACAGATTCAATGCAATTTTTATCAAAATACCATTGGCATTCTTCTTAGAACTAGAACAAATAATCCTAAAATTTATATGGAACCACCAAAGATCATAAATAGCCAAAACAACCTTGAGAAAGAAGAACGAAGTTGGAGGTAGCATGCTCCCTGATTTCAAACTATACTACAAAGCTATAATAATCAAAACAGTATGGTACTGTCTCAAATACAGACACACAGATCAATGGAACAGAATAGAGAGCCCAGATATAAATTTTCATTTATATGGTCAACTAATCTACAACAAAGGAGAAAAAAATACACAGTGAAGTAATGACAGCCTCTTCAACAGTTGGTGTTGGGAAAACTGGACAGATGCATGCAAAAAAAATGCAACTGGACCACTCTCCCACTCTCTTACACCATCTACAAAAATAAACTCAGAATAGTTTAAAAATTTATGTGTAATATCTGAAATTATAAAACTTATAGAAGAAAACATAGCAAATAAATTATTTGACATAGGTCTGAATAACATCTTTATGATACATCCTCAAGAGCAAGGGAAACAAAAGCAAAAGTAAACAAATAAGACTTAATCAAACTAAAAAGCGTCTGTACAGCAAAGGAAGTCATCAACAAAATTAAAAGACAATCTACTGAATGGGAGAATATATTTGCTACTGATATCCCTGGTAAGGGGTTAATATTCCAAATATATAAGAAATTTATACAGCTCAATAACAAAAAAGAGAACAATTCGATTGAAAAATGGGCAGAAGACATGAAAAGACATTTCTCCAAAGAGGACATTCAGATGGCCAACAGACATATGAAAAGATGCTCAACATCACTAAACTTCAGGGAAATGCAAATTAAAATCTCAAGAGATACCACCTCATACAAGTCAGAGTGGCTCTTATAAAAAAATCAACAAAAAACATGTGTTGACGAGGAAGTGGAGAAAAGGGAACCCTTGTGTGCTGTTGGTGGCACTGTAAATTGGTGCAGCCACTGTGGAAAACAGTTTGTAGAGACCTCAAAAAACTTAAAAAAGATATGCCATGTGATCTAGCAATTTCACTTTTGAGTATTTATACAAAGGAAATGACTCTAATTTGAAAAGATAATAGGCACTCCTGTGTTCCTTGAAGCTTTATTTTAATAGCCAAGATATGGAAGCAACCAAGGTGTCCATTGATAGATAAATTGATAAAGAAGATGTGATATACTCACATATAATGAAATATTACACAGCAACAAAAAAAGCGAAATCTTGCTTTTGCAGCAACATTGATGAATCTGGAGGGTAGTATGTTAAGTGAAATAAGTAAGGAAGAGAATTATGGATATTTTATGGTCTCACTTATATGTGGAACCTAATAAAACCAATGAACAAACTAAATGGAATGGTTACCAGAAAGGAGGGTACAGAGGATGGGTGAAAAAAGAGAAGGGGAATATAGTCAATAATATTGTGATAAGTTTTCCTGACAACAAACAATTATTAGAATTATTGAGGTGATGATATTATAAGGTAAATAATCAAATTGTTGTACACTCGAAACTATTATAGCTAATATTATATGCCAAACGTGCTTAAATAAAAAAAGAGAGATAATGGACCTTAATTTGTATATAAATGTTAAAGGTGAGAATGGCTTTTCCTTCTGAACAATGAAAGTAATCAACTATGAATGAACATGAAACTATTGCAACACATAAATGTATACCTTAGACTTAGAAAATAAAATTAATATTTAAAATATTTGGAGATTCTTGGAAAAATGGTGGAGTGAGAGAGGTCTCATCTCTTCCCTTAAAACAACAATAAGCTGGACATTTAAAACTCAACAATAAACACCCAAACTATACACCAGCATATCTGAGCATGGGATCTGCTCATAGGAACAATCACATGTCAGAATCCCAGGTGTCTGACAGTGGACTGGGAGAAATAAAGAAGCTGCCTCTTGCAACTGCCGGAGCTCCTTGCAGGAGAAGTGGGAGGGGTGAAGGTGCGGCGACTTCCCTGAACAACCCTCTCTGGCAGTGCTGGGACTTCTATGCATCCAGCAGCAGAGGCCAGTCATCAGGACAGAAAACAGAGAATGGGACGGGATTGCAGAGAAACAAGTTGATTTGTACTGGTCTCAGTTGCAAAACCGAGTTGAACTATAGCCCCCAACACCCAACCCATAGGCCCTCCCCCCATACCCTTTGAGACCAGACACTGCGGAGCCCCAGGGGAATCTGAGCAAATGCAACCAAAACTATTTGCTCACACTGACAGGGACTGAAACTGAAAGTAGATAGATTAAATTTCTACAAGAAAATAAAATAAAAACATTATTTACGCTTTATATAAAGCAGGGATCCAAGTGGCTTAGTCACCACCCACTGGAAGCAAAAGAAAAAGTGCATTATTTGTAGCAAGCTAAAGAGAGACCTTTATACAATAAATTTTCTTTCTGGAAAAACAGCAGAATGCACTTCCATTAATGCCCAACTGGAGAAATAGTCCAGTAAACACCATGAACAACCAAGGTGAAAAGGCATTTCAGAAAGAAAGAGAAAAATCTCCAGAAAATAAGCTTACAGACATAGAAATATGCAATTGAAACTCTCAAAAAGAACAGAGTAGATTTTCTAGAGATAAAAAAACACACTGCAAGAGTTGAAAAATGAAATAACAAGCTTGGGAAATAGAGTTGACCAAATGGAAGAAAGAACCAAGGACAGATATCTAGAAGTTAATCAGGAGAAAGAAGAAACTGAAAAATAAAATAATAATGAAAGAGAAATATAAGAACTAGCTGATACTATCAGAAGAGGAAACATAAAAATAATGGGCAGTATCAAAGGTGAGGAAAAGGAGCAGAGATAGAAAGTATTTTCAGAAAAATAATTGAAGAGAATTTTCTAAATCCAAGGAATGAGCTGTAGCTTGGAATTCAAGAAGTCAACAGAACACTCAATATTCTCAACTCAAAAAGGCCTTCACCAAGGCACACTGTTTTAAAGTTATCAAAAATCAACAACAAAGACAGAATATTCAGGGCAGACAGAGGAAAAAAATGGTAACATATAAAGGAAAACCCATTAGATTATCCTCAGACTTTACAGCGCAGACCTTACAAGCCAGAAAGGAATGGAATAAAATATTTTAACTATTAAGTGAAAGAAACAACCAGCCTAAAACAATATATACAGCTACTTTCTCCTTTAAATATGAAGGAGAAATTAAGACCTTTCCAGATATACAAAAATTGAGGGAATTCTTTACTACAAGGCTTGCACTACTGGAAATACTGAAAGAAGTCAGCTGACCTAAAACAAAATGATAAAATAAAACAAAACATAATTAGGAGTAAAGTGACTATTAGACAGATAGAAGCAGAGGAATGCAACCTTACTAAGAACACAAGGCATTCTAAGCTTAAATAATAAGAGAATTGCTATAGCAAGATAGTAATGAACGTTCAGCATACATAGGGACAAATTGAGATAACATGACTGAAAAGAGGGGGACTCAAAGATTCAGATTTGCTAAGGGAAATGGAGATAAGGCACGCACAGAAGAAAATGGATGACTGTATATTATAACTATCCTTTACATATTCATAATGGTAACCACACAGTGAAGATTCAGAACTGAAGTATATAATATAAAACAAGAAGAACCATAGGGAAAACCCACAAAAGCCAACTAAAATAAAGAAAACAAATGCAAGGACAAGGAAGCAGTGGAAACCCTTAACTACCAGAAAGCAAAAGATAAAATAGCTATAAGAAGACCTCATATTTCAGTAATTACCCTAAATGTAAATGGACTGAACTACGTGATAAAAAGGCACAGAGTTGCAGAATGGATCAAAAAATAAAACCCAACCATACGCTGCCTCCAAGAGACATATCTCAACTCCAAAGACAAATATAGACTCAAAGTGAAACAGTGGGCGATGATATTTCAATCAAATGGCATTAAACAAAAAAGGAGTAGTGGTACTAATATCAGAAGAAACAGACTTCAAAATAAAAAAGGTAAAGAAAGATACTGAGGTCACTGAAATATATAAAGCAATTACTAGCAGAACTAAGGGGAGAAACAGACCAAAACACTATTTTCATAAGGTACCTACATACCCCACTGTTGGATATGGACAGATCATCTAAACAGAAAATCAATAAAGAAATAACATTCTTAAATGACACATTAAACCAACTGGACATAATCTCAAAGCAGTTGCTTTTACATTCTTCTCAAGTGCACATGGAGCATTCTCAAGAACTGAGCACATACTGGGACACATAACCTCAACAAATATAAGACGGTTGAAACCATAGCAATCATATTCTCTGATCATGATGCTCTGAAACTAGAGATCAACTGCAAAAAGAAATCAGGAAGAACCACAAATACATGGAGATTAAACAACATGTGAATGAAGAATAACTAGGTTAAGGAAGAAATAAAAAAAGATCAAGAGATACATAGAAATGAATGATAATGATAGTACAACATATCGAAACTTTTGGGACATGACAAACGTGGTCATAAGAGGAAACTTCATATCATTAGAAGCCTATCTCCAAAAACAGGAATGAACCCAAATAAACAATCTAATGTTTCATCTTAAAAACTAGAAAAGGAAGAACAAATGAAGCCTAAAGTCAGCAGAAGGAAAGAAATAATCAAATTAGAGCAGAAGTAAATGAAATTGAAAGCAAACACAAACAAAAACAATAGAAAAATTAAATGCAACAAAGAGTTGGTTCTTTGAGAAGGTTAATAAAACTGACAAACCCCTGGCTAGACTCGCTACAGAAAAAAGAGAAAAGACACAAATAAATAAAATCAGGGATGGAAGAGGGGAAATTATAACTGGCATTGCAGCAAAAGGATCATACAAGAATACTATGAAAAAGTATATAACACCCAATATAATAACCTGGAAGAAATGCACCAGTACTTAGAGAAATTCAATGTTCCTAGACTGAATCAAGAAGAACTGGAAAATTTAAATAGACAGATCAGCAGTATGGAAATTGAAACAATCATCAAAAACCTACCCAAAAGTAAAAGTGTGGACCAAATGGCTTCACCAGTGAATTCCACCTAACATCCAAAGAAGATTTAATACCATTTCTTCTCAAACTCTTCCAAAGAATTGAAGAGGAGGCAGTACTTCCTAACTCATTTTATGAGGCCAATATTACTCTACTACCAAAACCTGGTAAAATAACAGAAAAAAAGAAAACTATAGACCAATGTTTCTCATGAACACAGGTGCAGAATTTCTAAATAAGATACTAACAAACCGAATACAGCAGCATATTAAAAAGGTTATATACCACGATCAAGTGGGCTTCATCCACGGGCACAGAGGTGGTTCAACATACGTAAATAGATCAATGTGATACACCACATAAACAAATTAAAAAATAAGAATCATATGATCATATCAATAAATGCAGAAAAAGCCTTCAACAAGATACAGAATCCATTTATGATCAAAACATTTAACTCCTTGATATAGAAGGAAAGTACCTTAACATAATAAAGGCCATTTTTGACATATCCTCAACCAACATTATACTTAATGGTGAAAAACTAAAAACCTTCCCTCTAAGATCAGGAACAAGGCAAGGCTGTCCACTATTGCCACTGTTATTCAATATAACATTGGAGGTCTTAGTGAGTGCAATCAGACAAGAGAAAGATATAAATGGCATCCAAATAGGAAACAAAGAAGTCAAGCTGTCACTGTTTGTGGATGACATGATTCTCTATATAGAAAACCCTAAAGACTCCACAAGAACTTTATTAGAAACAATAAGCAAATACAGTAATGTCTCTGAATACAAAATCAATGTTAAAAAATGCATAGTGCTTATATACCTTAATAATGAAGTGCCAGAAAAAAAGTGGAAAAATAATTCTTTTTGCAGTTGCAACAAAATCAATAAAATATCTAGGAATAAATTTAACAAAACGTGAAAGACCTATATAATGAAAACTACAAGACCCTATTAAAAGAAATCGAAAAAGATACAAAGAAATGAAAAGATATTCCATGTTCTTGGATTTGAAGAATCAACATAGTTAAAATGATCATAATACCAAAGCATTATACAAACTTAATGCAATTCCATCAAAATCCCATCAACACTTTTTAAAGAAATAGAACAAAAAATCATCACATTTGTATGGAAACATAAAAGACTCCGAACTGCCAAAGCCATTCTGAGTAAAAAGAACCAGGTTGGAAGCATTGCTCTGCCTGACTTCAAATTATACTACAAAGCAACAGTAATCAAAATGGCATGGTATTGGCGGCAAAACAGACACAAAGCCCAGTGGAACAGAATTGAGGGACCAGAAGTAAACCCATATTTATATGGGCAGATAATTTCCACAAAGAAGCCAAAAGCATAGAGTGGAGAAAGAAAAGCCTCATTAATAAATTGCGCTGGGAAATTTGGAAAGCCATTTGCAAAAGAATGAAACTAGACTGTTGTCTATCACCACACATGAAAATTAACTCAAAATGGATTAAGGACCTGAAACAATAAAATGCATAGAAGAAAACATAGGAATGAAACTCAAGGACCTTGGACCTAAAGAGGATTTTATGAATATGATCCCAAAGGCAAGGGAAGTAAAAGCTAAAATAAATGAATGGGACTACATCAAACTAAAAAGCTTTTGCTCAATAAAAGAAAACATCAACAAGGTAAGGAGCCAACCATCCAAATAGGAAAATATATTTGCAAGCTACGCCACTGATAAGGGCCTAATATCCAAAATATACAAAGAGCTCACACGACTCAATAACAACAAAAAAGCAAACAATCCAATCAAAAAGTGGGCAGAGGACCTGAACAGACACTTCTCCCTAGAGGACATACAAATGGCCTATAAAGATATGAAAAGATGCTCAACTTTGCTAGCTATTAGGGAAAGGCAAATCAAAACCACAATGAGATACCATCTCACACCTGTTAGAATAGCTATAATCAACAGGACCATAATAACAAATGTTGGAGCAGATGTGGAGAAAAAAGAACCCTCATACACTGCTGGTGGGACTGCAAATTGGTATAGCCACTATGGAAAACAGTGTGGAGGTTCCTCAAAAATCTAAGAATTGATCTACCATATGATCAGCAATTCCACTGCTGGATATTTACCCCCAAAACTTGAAAACTCATATCCAAAAAGATATTTGCACACTGATGTTCATAGCAGCATTATTCACAATGGCCAGAACATGGAAGCAACTGAAGTATCTTACGATAGATAACTGGCTAAAGAAGCTGTGGTATGTATATACAATGGAATATTACTTAGCCATGAGAAGAGATGAAATACTGCCATTTGCGACAACATGGATGGACCTCAAAATAATCATGCTAAATGAAATAAGCCAGACTGAAAAAGTTGGAAATCACATGATATCACTTATATGTGGGATATAAACCTAAAAGCAAAAAATGAGCAGGACAGACGGAGATTCAGGGATATAAACAATGGACTAGTGGTTACCAGAGGGTAGGGAGTGAGGATGAAAAGGAGAGGTAGATGAGGTAAAGGAGTTAAATATAGGGGGGTAGAAGGAGTGTGAAATGGGTAAAGGGGGTCAAATATATGGTAGCTGAAGGAAACTGGATTTTGGGTGATAAACACAATAGAATACACAGATGTCAAATTATTATGTACACCTGAAATTTATATAATTGTATTAACCAATGTTACCTCAATAAACAATAAAGAGTAAAAAAATAAAATATTCAACTTGTTTAATAATGTAAATTACATCATTTCCTCTTCATTTAAATCAAATATCTTAGAAATTTTTAAATACTCTATGTAAGTAAACTTGTAAATGCAGACAAAAGTAAAAGTATGGCTTTATTGATTCACTAAGAAAAAAAAATGACCTCATTTATGATAAAATTGTGGAATCTGGGACTCCATCACCTTACATTCCCTCAATTAAATTCTCTGAGGTTGAGTTTCAAGAATTTGTATTTCTAACCAAATAGCCCATAGATTATTTTTTAAATAATACTTCATAGAGTTATGACTCTGTGTAATAAATTATGCATTATGGCCACCCAGACCAGGATATGAGACTTTTCATCATCCCAGACAGTTCTTCCTGCCTCATTCCAGTCTATTCCTCAATATTCTGACTGTTTTAAGCACAATTCTTACTTTTCTTTATGTACATATAAATTGGGTATATCTGTCCTTGAGCCTCATAAAAATGGATCCTACAGTAGGTAATCTTTACTTCTGTTTTTCTTCCCTCAGCATACTATTTTTGAAGCCAGGTAATTTTTAGGCACACTATAATTTTATAACCAATGCTCTCTAAAGCAGAAATTGTCATAAGAAAGCTTGATGTTGGAACTTCTCTGAGATGATGGAATCTTTTCAAACTGTTATCTCATTTTAAGTCCATCTTGCATTTGAGGCATATCCATTACAGGGTTTCCAAATATTATGTTAATTTGAGGTCTCCTGCATTAATGATATCACTCATGGAGGCGAAACCACCTTAAGAAATCAACCATTGATTTTTGTCATACTTTCCCCATTTCTGAAGTTATACTTGCCTTCATTTTGAAATTCTTTTTGGAGAATTTTAGCAATACTACAGTGACAGACAGTCAACATGTCAGTAATATCTGGCTTCAAATAAACCAGTCACAATTTGCTGAATAACTTAGCATTCACCATTTCTTCTCAGGGTCCTTTCAGTTTGATATCTACAGACTTTCAAGAATTCTAGATAGTTTCTCAGAATGGGAAGAATAGCACAGGAAGAAAGTAAAGTTGTAATTATCAGAGAAGGATGAAAATTATGATGGAAAACATCTATTAGATCACCTAGTCTGCAGCCCTGTGAGGAAGATGCTGGTCAGTATGGTAGGTTGCCAAGTATTTTGCCAAGTTCAGTGCTTGAAGCAATTTGGCTTTTGCTACTCTTTTTGGCTGAGTGTTCTGTAATCAAATAATTGCTACAGAATCAAAGTTTTACTGGAGATATAATTTAATTATTTTTTCTTGGGAAAATATACTACCGTGTTTCTGCTCTGTTCTCACATTACTACCACACTTCACTTCTGAAACGAGGTATGTGGATTTTCCAAATGTAAAGCACTTCTTTGACATAGATGATTATTTTAAATTTATTTCAGTTCCAATACTGTCTACCTATAAATAGCATCAGATCCCACAAGTTAAGAGCTTAGTCCTACACAACTGCCCCCACTGCAGATACCAGTCATAAGTCCAGGTTGTCATTGTACTTCTGACTAACTGGCTGTAAACTGAGGTTCCTATGACCCCTTCCTTGGGTTTGATAATTTTTAGAATGGCTCACAGAACTCAGGAAAACACTTAAGTTTACTGGTTTATTATAAAGGATATAATAAATTATACAGAAAAATCCCAGCCAGATGGAGATACACAGTATGATACACAGAAGAGTCCTGAGCATAAGAACCACTGGCCTCATTGAGTTGAAGTGTGTCACCCTCCCAGCATGTGTATATTCATCCCAACCTGTACCTTTGGGATTTTTATGGAGGCATCATCAGAAAGGCACAACTGATCATTAACTCAGTGTCCAGCTGCTCTCCCCTTCCAAGTGGATGAAAAGTAGAGATGAAAGTTCCAAGCTTCTAAGCTTGTTTTTGATCTCCAGGGCTTGGACCAGCTCCCATCTTGAAGCTATTTATGAGCCCATCAGGAATTGCTCATTAAAACAAAAGACACAGTATTGTACAAGAAATTCCAAGAGATTTAGAAGCTCTGTGTCAGGAACCAGGGTCAAAGAAACCACGTATTAGAATAAAAGATGTACTTAGTGCTCTCATTACTTAGACTGTTACATGGGATCTAGGAGCAATGTGCCAGAAACAGAGCATAGACCAATAGATATTTTTGGTTATTTCCCATTTCTTCTTATGTTTGCCTGTACGTACTAAAATGATGCCAGCTAGCTTTTCATTAAATAGTTGTCTTGGCTACTGATGTCAGAAGACTTGATAAAAGTTAGAAGTGAGCTGTCTCACTTCCTCACTGCTATTATACCAAAGGCCCATTTGAGGGGGTTGGGGAAAACATATAAGATTAACTAAGAAGAATACTCTAGACAATGGAGACCTCTGCATGGTTGACAGCATGAGACCACAATACAGGTACTAGTGAGAGAAGGCTACTAAAGACAATCTTAGCTAAAATTGATCCTGTCAGGGGGACTATGCTGGGGACATTTGGAACTTCAGTATTTCTGTTGACACTTGCATCATTAACACAAAGAACTATTTTTACTTTTATAAGCTTCTCATCAATTTAGAGTTTATTATCTTTGGTTAATTCATTTCAAGGCTTAATTAACTATCAGGGCTCAGAAAAAAAATATAAACTTTAGTTCAATTCATAGATTTTAAAAATTTTCTTTCCTGAAGAAAATTTATTTGTATTGGATCTTTAACTCTATCAAGTACAAAACCCATTAACTTTTACCAGGAGATGAATCATGTTGTAATTGTGGGACTTTAAAAATGGTCGGTAAGAGGCTCACAGATTATAGTCACAGTTCTGTAGGATGCTATGATTTCTACTTTCATTTATCATAGATGTAAAGGAATGAAAGCAACTATAACTTTGAGTCACACAAATGACCAAGTAGCCCCATTACCTTTTGCTTCAAAGAAGAATTCATCATTGAAAATGTTGCTAATTCTGAGCTGAGGTCTCTTCCATCTCTTTGACCTTTAATGCTCTCCCATTGATTCAGCATGAATTCTGTTATATAGAGGTGGAGATAAAATGCACATTTTCACTCACTGTGTTCTATTCTGTACATCTCTATTGGAGAAATAGACATTTTATACCTTTGAAGTTTTGTGTTGAAAGATTAGAAATCAAAAAAGAAGTATTTGATTCTCAGGAATCTTAAAATGGGTAAATTCTACAGAGTGATCTGTGAAAACAACATTTGGAATGGGAACAAAAAGATATGGTCAGAATTGTGGCTCTGCTACCGGCTAGCTGGCAATTACATAATCTGAACCCAATTTTCTTCATTTTTGTACTGGGAACAATAATGCTTTGTTTATCTAGTTGAGAGCTCTGTGTGTGTGTGTGTGTGTGTGTGTGTGTGTGTGTGTGTGTGTGTATGAAGATCAAATGAAATAATCTCTGTGATGCCGATGCTGATGGCAAATATTATGGCAAACTAGAAGTTAGATAGATTGGAGTTTAGATCCAAAATGCAGTTATACTTAGTGTGTCATATTTTTATATCATAGGTTCCCATCTATAAAATGAGTTTAAAATTTACTGTTTAACAAACTCACAAAATTATTTAAATAACATATACAAGATATAGTTTTTAACAAATACTAAATGCATTAGAGATGACCAATAAATATTGATTTTCTTTCTAATTCCTCCCTCTTCCCCATGCACATACATACACACACATTCCAAAACATAAATTTGGAACTAGGGTAAGAGCTGGTAACGTAAAGTCTGTGGACTAAATGTGGCCCACCATATGTCTTAGTAAATAAATTTTATTTGAATACAACCACACTCATTTGTTTACATAACGTCTATAAATGCTTCCCCACTATAGTGATAGAATTGATGAGCCCCCAAATCATAAAATATTTACAGGCTCCTATGGCCCTTTACAGAAAAAGTTTTAGATCTCTAATCTAAAAAAAAAATGCTAGATCCAGTATAAAAAATGAAATTAATAGTCCTGTCACCTAGTGGTTACTTACTTGGACTACAGATAAAACTTGGTTTAGGTGGGATCTAAAATTTTTGATGTCAGGATTAGTTTTACAGCTAATGTTGGTTATAGCTATATTTACCATGTTTAAAATAAAAACGACTTAAAATGTATGTTAATCTAAAAATACATAAAAAGTCCATTACATAATAAATTTTAATGAAAAAAATATTCCCAAAGAAATAAATTAGTGAAAAGATTAACATTGCTTTATGTTTTTGCAAATCTCTTCAGTTCTGACTTAATTAAAGACTGTGGGAATCTCATATTTATGTCTGCATTCTCTCCGTTCTGATATTACATGTATATAGTTTCTGCAAAATCTTAGTATATATGGAATAGAAAGAATGTGAAAGGAGAGAATGTCCTAGCAATATCATAAAAGCAGTTTTGAGTTTGAGGATCTCCAATTGTCCCAGATCATACTTTGAGAACCATTTTTATAAGGTGATATATGCATGATGTTATACTGGTGCAAAGTCCAAATCAGAGTAATAACCTATAACTCCTCAAAAACTAAAATTCAACTTAGAACTTTGAGACTTGATAAATTTTATTCTTTGCCTCACAGCAAAGAATTTGTTCTAAATACAGATATATTTTGTTAAGCAAAAGACCGTGGTCTAAAATGTAGTCCTTAAACTAAAATCCTACATACAAAACTATATATTTTCTATTGATTTGCATTTAAAAAAAAATAAAGGTGGATTTATCATGTGCTAGGCCTAAGATTTTTTTACAGCTATAATCTTTGTTTTCTCATTGACGAGGCAGATCATACGAGCCCAGAACCAAGGTTTTATATAAGGACCTATTTTAAATAAATTGTCTCCTATTTCTAAAGCCCTGATGTAAAAAAATAAGAAACATACACACTTTATGCAAATAAAGTGATCCTTAAAAATTACATCATACTACATGCTCATTGCAGATGACTTAGAAATACACATGAGCAAAATAAAAACCAAAAATACATTCTAAATACCAGGAACAATGCTTTGAAATTTTTCTAGTATTCTTCTTGTTTTAATTAGACATCTGTGATCCCATGTACCCAAAACTTAAAAACTGTGGTTGAAGTACTTTATTTTATTTTTTCTTAAGATAGTTACTTAACTGCAAAGCATTTCATGCTGTCTTAACCAAAATGTCATCACAATAAATACTTATTTGAGAATATTAAAAATATATGATCTCTTAAAAACATTTTGCTGAAAATTGGTACAGCCACTATGGAAAACAGTATGGAGGGTCCTCAAAAAACCAAGAATTGATCTACTTGATCTACCATAGGATCCAGCAATCCCTCTACTGGGTATTTACCCCAAAGATTTGAAAACTCATATCTGAAAGATATTTGCACACCCATGTTCATAGCAGTATTATTCACAGTGGCCAGGACATGGAAATAACTGAAGTGTCCTATGATAGATTACTGGCTAAAGAAGCTATGGTACATATATACAATGAAATATTACTCAACCATGAGAAGAGATGAAATACTGCCATTTGTGACAATGTGGATGGACCTCAAGATAATCATGTTAAGCGAAATAAGCCAGACTGAAAAATTGAAAATCACATGATCTCACTTATATGCAGAATATAAATGTAAAAGCAACAAATGAACAGGACAAACAAACAGAGAATCATGGACATGGACTACAGACTAGTGGTTACCAGAGGGTAGGAGCTGGGGGAGGAGGGGATAGGTAGAATGGGTAAAGAGGGTTAAATATGTGATGACAGAAAGAAATCTAACTATGGGAGGTGAGCACACAGTGTAAATATATATGCCTTACTATTAAAGTGTACAGCTAAAACTTACTGGATTTTATTAACCAATGTCACCATAAAAAGTTAATTAATTAAAAAATAATTTACTTAAAATTATTTTGCTTGGAATTTAAGAACACTACTTAAGAAGACTTATAATTATTATTTTGCATTTAAGGACAACATACAAAATGGGATAGAAAAATATAATACTCCTTGAGATTTCAATAAGGGCAGATAAATGAGTAAAAATACATAATTGCATATGACATTATTTCACGTGAAGAAGACTGGATAATAAAATGAACAATATTGGAGTTCTGATTAGCTGAATAGTAAAAGTTCAATCTTTCAAAAGTAGAGTGACTAATGCTAAAAAGAAATAAAAAAGAGAATTTGACTTACGGCTAATAAGATCCTTCAGCCATCATACTTAGGATAATTAAGTTTAAAAATTACAGTGAACTCATGAATTTTTATAAGTTGCTGTCATACTGGTATTATCACTGTACTTTATATGTACCATTTCGATATTTGAAGTCTCTTACAGCTTCATAGAATCTCTAACTTCATCAATATAGTCAACATTCAACAAAGTAATTGTAACGATATCATGAGAAAAAAATTTCATGAAAACATATGTTTACTGAATAAGCATGTTTCAGGAAAAGCATAGTCTTACTTCAGGAGAATATAGTCTTATTTCAGTTTATGGCATAAAGTATTTCCTTTTCTGTCAGCCATATATGTTTTTACAAAATAAATATAGTAACTAATTAATTAATAGTCTGTCATTAATATTAATATTAATTCTCAAAGAAATATAAGTATAAATTCCTCAGTGAAATTTCATAGACAATCTTTTGGCCTAGAAGACCATCCATCTTGTGAATAGACTGGGTTTCACGCTTATATTGGGTATTGGAGCCATAAAAATGAAGAGAGAGATTCACACTTCAGAACGAGGAACTTCAAGTAGTGAAGTACAAAGGTCAGGGAGCACTGACTCTAAACGGATGCAGGAGGATAACATAAGCAAGTTGTGGTGTTTTGAAGAGGATCTTGTTTTTCAGCTATGGATGTACTCATATAAGTAAGCTTCCATCTAAAGTTTACTTTCTTCTAGATATGTCATATGACATAAACATTATCATTTTTCCTTTCTTGTCTTACAGATCAACTTTTCCTCCAAAGTTTCCTTTTTCTGAAGTAGTAAAATCCAGGAGAAGAAATGTTTAACTGTTATAGTCAATAGAGTTAAGCTCATTTGCTAGGGCTGCAGCCAGGGTAGGAGAGACAGAAATCCCAACTTTATCAATACCTCCACCAACTTCTCTCTCTCTCTGAAGAAAGCATCTTGAAATGAAACTGAGCGATGTTATTCTGGGATAGAGCTTGAATCTTCTTTAATTCATGAATGAATAAATTATTCATAATTATGAGACTATTCCCAGTAATACATTACTTGTGACACATTTTATTAGTGTGCCTCAACTCTGAAGGTTGAGATTTTCTGCTAAAAATTTTACCATATTATTCCCATTATATCACTATGGTTCTTAACCCTCATAGTTACCTATGGCTCCTCATTATTCCATGGCTAGCATAACTGTTTGTTATCCAAGCCAGTTTTTATTCCTTTGCAATATATTTGGTATCTATTTTTTCATTATCATTTCCATTGCCACATCTTAATACTGATTTATGTTATCTGTTATTTGGAAAATCACAAAATTTCCAAACTCTGACACATAGGGAGCTGAGAATATCTGTATGGTTAGTTTCCATTTCTCTTGTACTACGGTCATCAGATTCTGTGGCCATATCAATTCATTGCTCAAAAGCCACCAATGGCTTTTCATTGCTTACCTAAAAGAGTCCAGGTAGCCTGGTTGAATACCAATATCTCCTACAGTAGGGTCACTTTTATTGTGTTAAATGAAAATGATCAATCTGGGCATTATAATAAAGGAAAATAATGTAAAAATTGGAATACATATCATACGGTTATTGAACAAAATTCAAGACTGATTTCTGATTTAAAACAAAATAATTACTAGAAGAAGTAGAAACACCATTCTTAACTAACATATCAAGCGTCCAATAAAATTTATGAGCATCATATTTATTAAATTTGTTGATATTAAATGTGCAAAAATCTAAGAATTAATTATTAGCATTTGACACATTTCTGAGAGTCCTGATCAATATAGTGAGAGAGAAAATTGAATTAAGAAATTATAAAGAAGTGATAGCTTTTATTATTTATAAATATTACAGGTATAAAGAATCTTAAAATGACTGACTTATGATTAATTTGAAATCTACCTTAAGAAAATAATACTAAGGAAAATGTTTTCAATAAAAAATACTTTTGAAATTATTTATATTAACAAAAATTGGGAAAAACAAATGTTTAACTATAGGAAAATGGTTTATGTAGATAGTACATTTATTTTTATGAGAGATTTATTTCTATCATTCAAAGTCTGTGTGTATAGATGCTGCTGAAAAGGTATTAATGCTGAATATGTACTATTAGAGAATATTATCGTGCTGTGTAAAAAATATCAGCAAAATGGAAAGAAAATAATGGAAACTGAATAGTGATTATCTTTGGACAGTAGGTTCTTAGTTTCTTTTATTTTTTTACTAATTTGAAATTTGCAAATTTATTACCATGAGAATATATTATTTTTATAATTAGAAAACATAAAATGAGTGATAAATAAACAAGTATATCACATTCAGTTTAGAATTCACTTCCCCCAAGAAACCTTCCTTGATTAATCCCACTGGTATTGATCATTGCTTTATACTGTGCCCCAATACTTACGTATTCAGTTTGTATCATATTAATTTGCATGTTTTAAAAATCAGTTTATGAGCATAATTAGGATATTTCCATATCTGTATAGTATATTCTCCACACTGAATTATAAATTTGAGAATATGGAGAAGCACACTATACTTCCTTGTGTATTTCTATAATAATTCCTATGGTACTTTTCACAAAGTGAATGTTAACTTACTTAACGCCTAATGAACCATAGGAAATGTGGTAATGTCTGACAAGAGTAATAAACATGAAATACAATTCAACATTCTTTACAAATTTTTATTGCCACTAAATTCTAATTGTTGATTTAAAAAAATACGCAAAAGTTGAATACTCTACTTTTTTAGCTGTATTATTTTAAATCAGACTTATAAAAGATTTTTCTAATAATACTGTTCTTAAAAATTTTTAAGGTCTAATTATCTCCATTACTGTATTACCTTTATATTAATTTGTGCCATTATTCTTTCTGTTTCCATCAGATTCATTTAAATTATTTTCTTGTAAATTTAGATAGTAAAGAGAAAATGGATATCTACTAGTAGGTAGACTCAGTTGCCTGTTAACACATACACATCATTTGTGTCCCAGATGTTCAGGCATATGGGAATGAAAAAAATCAATGAATTGGAACCTCCTGATTAAGTTAGTCTGGTGACAATCTGTATAGCTCATTGATGATTGTTTTACCCTTGACGAAGTGGTTGCAGTTGTTACTCGCAGATGTAGCTACACTTAGTTTCTTTTCTCCAGTCCCCACTCTGTTGCATTTGTTATTCTGGATGAGAGAAATAAGTTAAAAAATATACTAATTGCATGTGCTCCCTTCATTTATTTATTAACTAAGGATTACAATTAGTATTTCCTACTGAAACCAGATAGAAAACATGGCATATTACATGCAGTAATTTAGTGAAAATCTTTACTCATATCAGGGAACGGCATTTTGATTAAGAATTATGAAGAACTCTTGAAAAGAACAAGAAAATGGGCCCCAATGAAAGTAATATTTTACCAAAAGCAAAGGAAAAGATTAAATGTATAAATTCAAATTGTACTTTAAGATTAGATATTAATTTTGAGTCATATATGAATTGATGCAAAAGTGAACAATGACCCAGAAAATTCCGAAAAGAGAAAGAAGAAAGCTAATGTAGGTGAATAATGGTTGCAATGCTAATTTAATGTGATTAAGAACTAGCTCAGTTCAAGCTTGGAAGAAGTAGTTAGAATGTTGATGACACTACATTTAGTGTTCAGGTGACAATATGATGGCAAATGTTGGAATATAGTTTTAAAAAGAAGAAACTAGTGAAAGTAGAGAGTGAGAAAAGAATTGAACTTGGTTTGTTTTTATGAAAATTTTCTGTAACATAAGCTCAAAAACAAAATATTGGAAATAGCAAATCTTGGCCATTCAAAATGTCGGATATTCTTTTACTTTAGGTTGTATTTATATAAGCACATTTTTGCTAAAATATGTGATTTGATATAAATACTAATTTTTAAAAAAAATATTTATAGTTCAAAGGTTGAAAGTTTGAGGTACCTATCAAAGAACACACATTTGACAAGAACAGAAATCTTAGAATGCTAAATTGATTATATTAGCATAGGCAAACTGTAACAATAAAATGGAAAAGAATGCAAACATAGAGAATCACATAGAGAAATATTTAATTGTAACATTGAGGAAAAACTTTGAACATGGGTTCTATTCAGTTGCTCAATAATAGTTTAATAAACATAGCAACAAACTTTTTTTCTTCCAATGAGGAAAAATCTCTTTTATTTGTATCTAATGCCAGAAATTTTAGTATTTTCGAGGGATTGCAGTAAATTAAAGCATTTATTGGGTTCTGTTTGCACTTGCCATATAACAATTGCTTGGCTCCTGATCTTACAGCAATTGTTACTAAAATATACACTGGAAGCAAAAAATTTATTTTCTGTCCTAGGTGAGCATGGACATGTGGATTTTATGCAGATTCGGTAGTTTTGGGCATCTATATGTTTAGTTCAATTTAATGAACAAATAGTGGCAATATGCTAGTCTTGAGGAGATGAACATAGGGTGGAGGATAGAGATTTAAATTTGGAAAGCCATACTGCTAACTATACAAGGGTGAACCATACATACAAGTCAAAAACACATGGAAGTCACTGAAATGCAAGGTAAATGGCTATAAATACTAAATCTAAATCAAGTCTTATTTATATAATCCTTTGAATGGATAAATAAAAAAATAGATTAATTCTGACTAGGATGGGAGAAGACATCTGAGCAGATTTCTTGGAAAATTTGTATCAACTTTGACTGGTACGAAGGAAGAGATGGGTTATTTTAGGAAGAAGAGATAGCTAATAAAGCAAGGCATAAAGTGATTTTCTTCCTGCACATATCTAGTAAACCAACAGTTTAATCAGCAAAAGCTTCTTTTAATTTCCTTGAATCATGGAGATCATCTGGGAGGGTGTTGGTGGTGGTAGTAAGGCTGCTGTTGAAGACTTTGATCTTACTATTTGAAATGGGAAGGATATTAACTACAGATCAAGTTTTTCAAGAGTAGAATTCTGCTTCTCCTGGTCTCTTTCAGGTCTAGGCTGACATCTGCATGCTCAACTACATTCATTATGAAGCCTGTCTCTACCAAAGCCTGAAAACATTTGAGAATACTAAACCAGACTTGAGGCTGGAATTAGGATCATTACTTTAAGTCCTGAATCAAGGTGCACAATGAATGATAGGTTTTTCATGAACCAAGTCTAGTGTATTTTTTCTAATTTAATTAGTTATGATTAAAATTTTGCCTTGATTACAAATTAATATAATTCCCCTATTGGATTTACATTACTGTCCCAGGTGGTTTTCTTTGATATACTGATAAATTGCCTAATGCTTTTTGGTTTCATATTCCAGTAGCTGGAGTCTGCTCTAAAAAAACCTCAAAACCAAAAACAAAATACTAACATGACCATCCTTGTCTGCTACTATCTCCACCTATCAAATAAATGTTTCAGTATCAATAACAGTTTATTCAAACTTGAATTTGCTTTGCTTTTGGTGACAGATGTAAAACCAAGTTGAATTCACCTTCCCCAGTCTGGCCCAATGCTATTGTCTTTCTTTTATAACACCAGTAGTTATCAAAATGCCAGTCTTTCTTGAGGCTAAGTCTGTTTTAGTTATCAGAATTGAAAACTCTATAAGCTTTTCCTTAGTTGCCCCTTTCATAATATTTTTCATTATGGAAAAATACATTCTAAACATTATTCCCATTCTAAGAACCACAGCTGTGTCTTTGCAACAGCAATGAAGTGGCAACTTGCCAAATCCAGTTGTAGAGAAAGAAGGTAAAATCATTGCTCTGAATTATTCATAAAATCACAGAATTTAGGGACACTATAAAGAGACATTTCTCAATGACCTGAAACTGAGAAATTTTCCTTAGCTTTTCATGTAATTTGAAATGAATTGCAGTTCACACTCTCACTGTTATAATCATATGGATGGTTCTCTTTTAGTGAAAAGGACCCACTAGAATTGCTAGACAAATAAGACGAGCTTTTCTCTTTCCTATTTATAAAAGCAATTTTCACACCAACATGTCTACAAATATATATTTTAATAGACCTAATATCTCTGATGTAATTTCCCCCTGAATACCAGAATGTATATTTATTCCTCTAGTATTATTTAGCTCTCAGGTGCTAAGTTACTGTTTTCCTGGAGTTGCATTGCCCAAAGTAATGTGGACATTTTTCTCATTTTAACTCTCCTTGGTTTGTAATATTTTGCAGCTATTTTGATTTCTTTTTCTCTCCATGGAAATTCTTAGCAAAGTCAGGAGAAAATAATGTTGATTTTTTCCCCTTATTTAAAACTTATGGTGGATGAAAATGAAATCTGATCAGGTGACTCCATTGCTGCCTGTCCCAACTTTTTACTAAGGTAAACAAACATGAGTACACTGAAAAGATGAGAACTCATCTTTTGAAAATTTAAATGCAGGGCAACATTATGACATAATATGAGGAAAAGCACCATTAATTCGGTATGAGACAGTAGTGAATTTGTGAAAAGTAATAATTAGAAGCAAAAATGCCTTGGTTTCTTTTTATGACAAAGAGAAATCATCCTGAAAATGAGTAGAAAAACTCCTTATATATCTGTTATAATTGTTCCCTTATAGAATGTGATAAGGTATGTTCACAGGAAAACTGTTTAGATGTATCTATTCTTCTGGTGCTTGTGTGTACATAGAGGAACTTTACACTATGCCTCTAACCTCCATATTACTATATTAAGTAATATCAAAATAAACGTCTGGATACTGATAAGACAGTAAACTGGAATGGTTTGCTGACTCCCTAACTATGATCCAGACCTAAGATGCATGGATGTGAAGGGATTATGCTTACACTTGAGAAATAAATGTAAAAACTGTTAGGAAGGCCTGGGGAGTCTGGAAATCTTTGAGCCCTGATGTCTGGAAGAAATAGTAGCTGGAGGCTAATGACCTCTTATATCCACTATTTCTCACATAGGAATATTGCAATAAGTCCCTAACTAGTCTCTCTGTTTCTAGTTTTACACTACAGTCTCTATTTCGCAGAAGAGGTAGAGTGATCCCTTTAAATTTTAAGACGGATCATTTCACTCTTCTGCTTAAAAACACACTTTTGCTTTCAGTGGCTTCCCATCCCATGCACAGTAAAATTCAAAGTTCTTTCCAAGATGAAAGGGGTTAAATGTAATGCTCTGTGTATGTCTATTAGATCTATGTTGTTTAAATCCTCTGTTTCCTTATTCTTCTTCTGTCTAAAAGTTCTATACATTTTGAAAGTGGTGTATTGAAATCTATTATCTTTGTGTTGCTGTCTGTCTCCCTTCAGTTCTGTCAAGGTTTGCTTCATATATTTGAGTGCTTTGATGTTGAGTGCGTATATGTCTATAATTGTTAGATCTTCCTGGTTATTGGACCTTTTTATCATTATATAGTTATATATATGTATATATATATATATATATATATGTATATATGTGTGTGTGTGTGTGTGTGTGTGTGTGTGTGTGTGTGTGTGTATGTGTGTATACATACTTTGTCTCTTGTGATAGTTCTTGGCTTAAAATTAATTTTGTCTAATACAAGTATAGCTACCCTTCCTTTGTTTTGCTTATTGTTTGCATAAGATATCTTCTTCCATTCTTTTAATTTCAGCATCGTGTGTCCATAAATCTATAGTGAGTTCCTTGTAGAAAGCATGTAGTTGGATCTGTATGTTTTCACCATCCTGTGTCTTTTGATTGGAAAAGTATATTTTATTTACTTTTAAAGTATTTACTAATAGAAAAGGACTTACTATTGCCATTTTGTTCATTGTTTTCTTATATTTGTTCACTGTTATATTATTTTTGTCCCTCTTTTTTTTGTTTTGCTGTCTTAATTTGCATCTCATTGATATTTTTGTAAAGACATGTTTTGATTTATTTTCTTGTATGCATCTTCAACTGAAATTTTCTTTATGATTATCATGCAGTTTATGAAAGCATAGTTGTAATAGTCTATTTTAAGCTGACCACTTAATTTTAATTACATACAAAAGCTCTATTGTCTCTCCCCCACAGAATTTGTTTTTAATGTCGCAAATTACATCTTTTATATTGTGTACCCATTAACATATTTTATATATTTTTTTGTATTTTTGTATTTTAACTTTTATAACAGAATAAAAAGTGTGTTAAATACCTGTGTTACAGTATTTTGTATTATTCTATATTTTTACCATCATGTTTTTGTGTTGCTGTCAAATGTCCTTTTGTTTCAGCTTGAAAGTCTCCCTTTAGTATTTCTTGTGAAGTTGGTCTAGTAGTGAGGAATTCCTTCAACTTTGTTTTTCTAGGAAAGTATTTATTTCTCTTTCAAATGTGAAGCCCAGATTTTGCCTGGTGTAATATTTTTGGCAGGTTTTTTTTTTTTTCAGCACTTTGAATATATCATCTCACTCCATTTTGAACAGCAGGGTTTCTGCTAGGACATCTCCTGTCTTATGGAGGATCCCTTGTATATGGCAAGTCACTTTTCTTCTGCTGCTCCTAAATTCTCTCTTTGTATTTGACTTATTTGACTTTTGACAAATTGATTATAATATATCTTAGTTTGCACTTTTTTGGTTTCATCATTTTTGGAGCCTGCTAGCCTTCTTGCATCTGGATGTTCATTTACTTCCCAAGATTTGGGAAAAGTTCAGCCACTATTTCTTCAAACAAACTTTGTCCCATTTCTCTCTCTCTTCTTGTGGGACTAATTTAATGCATTTATTGTTCTGCTTGATGGTGTTCAGTACATCATTTAACCTTTCTTCACTCTTTTGCTTTCTTTTTTCTTTTCACTCTTTTGACTGGATAATTTTAAATGATTTGTTTTTGAATTTGCTAATTCTTTCTTTTAATTGATCAAATTTAATATTGAACACTTCTAATAAATTTTTCAATTCATTGTATTCTTCAGCTCTAAAGTGTCTCTTTGTTTCTTTTTTTATATTTCTACCACTTTGGTGATATTCTTATTTTGTCTGTACATTATTTTCTTGAGTTCACTGAGCACCTTTATGGTGGTTATTTTGAATTCCTTGTTAGGTAATTCTTACACCTCCATTTTTTTAGGTTCAGTTTCTGGAGATTTAGTTTGTTCTTTTGATTGGGCCATGTTTCCCTGTTTCTTCAAGTGCCTCGTAACTTTGTATTTGGATCAGAGCATTTGAAAACACTGCTACTCTTTCAGTCTTTAGAGATTGGTTTTGTACAAAGAAAGCCCTTCACCAATCATCCTGGTTAGGTTTTCTGGAGATCTCTCAAATCTTTCTGTGGATGCAATTTTTCTGGATATATGCATTTAAATTTCAGATTAGAGGAATTTGGTAGTTTCTTTTGTCATGAGCTCATAATTTCTTACTCCCTCTGGTATCTGTCTACAAGTTCTCTGGAGCTGCTCCAAGCATCCCAGGTCTCTTTTATTCTTAGTGACCCCTGGATTTGTAGAATATGCTGTGTCCCATCAGTGCTCCAAGTAAGATGAAACAGAAATCAGTTTCAAGGGCAGCACCCCTAAAAGCCTGAATGTTGGATACATGCTTCACTCTTCTCTTTGTCCCTTGAGGGATAGGCTGCTGAACTATACCAGCCTCTGTGTGCTGTACTGTGTCCTCTGGTGCAGTAACAAACCTCTTAGCACCCTTTTGTTTTCAGTAGCAGTCAGACATCTAGAATATGCTTGGGTCTCATCAGCACTCTGAATAGGCAAGACAGAAATCAGTTTCTTAGGTAGCCCCTGGAAAACCTGGAAAATTGCAGATATACTCCAACTTTCTCTCTTCCTAGGGAGAATCCAGGAGTTGGGAATTTTTAATCACTCATTTTATATTGAGCCAAGAGGAGAAATTATGGTGAGTGAATGCTAAAAACCATTGTCTTTGGTTTTCGACCTGATGCTTTTTTCTGTCAACATTTAGATTCAGGCAAGACAGAAGCTGGTTTCTTGGATAGTCCCTCCAAAAAGTCAGAATGTTATTTGTATGATCCAGATTTTTTCCAAAGAGAAGCTGAGAGTGGGAGATTCTTCCCAACTGTATTGTGCTTTGCTGGAAGAAGGGATTATTATGAATGGGTGCCATAAATTTTCCTACCACCTTTCATCCAGTTGGTTTAGTACTTGCCTGGGGTAGATAATTCTCATCTGGTTCCTGGATTTTTCACAAAGGGCATTGGTCTGTGTATTGTTGTTGAGTCAATGTCTGTGGGTGAAAGAAGACCTGGGGATTTCTATTCCTCCATCTTGCTGATGTCTGGGCAGGAATTTTTAACCTGGTTCCCTTCCTTCTATGGTTGGAGTATAGACCCTAATAGATAATAGACACTTATGCAATTTTGAGGGGTAAATGATTATTTATCATTGATTTTCAGACATTTAAAATTTGTACTATGGGAAATAATTTTTTGATAATGATTGAAGATGGTTGAAGCACCAATCCATTACTTTGAAAATGGAGAAAATCAAACATTTATCTTGGTTTTCCTATTCAAACTGTTTGTGGGTAACCAACAAACATTGAGGAGAAATTATTCTTTCAAGAATTATATCAGTTAATAAGTGACTATAAATGAGAGAATTTACCACCCCTTTTTAATAGCTCGCAATATAGTGGTTAAAGGTAAGCTTTACATTGAAAAACTAAAAGTGTTAGGTAAAAGTTACTGGAGAACTTTATTGTAGTGGAATTTAGCTGACTTTAATTTCTTATCTAAATTAATTTTTTGAAACTTTTAAGACCTTTGAATTTAAAAGAGATTTTAGTTTCATTTTTATTCTCTTTTACCTTCATGTAAACAAAGAATTGTGTAAAAATCAACTATTAATTGGTTGTATGTTCTTTTGGTGAGAGAGTTTATAAATTCTGATTTTTCTATGATCTTTTCTACCTTGTCAGAGGAAATTTTATTTCAAATAAGCTCTGGCTCTACCTTTCAATTTTGACTTTGAACATTCCATCTTTTGTTTTGTTATAATCTCGTATATTTTGAGTTTAAAATTGATTGAATGTCAACCGCCAACAAGTTAACTCAGGGAGCTATATTATATAGAAAAATTTCCTGGATGAATGTAAGTTATACTTTGTTTTAGATCTCTAATAGATAAATTCTAAAAATAAAGTTTGTGCAGTTTGCTTAATTCTTGAACATATGCAATGAATAATTTTACTAAAGTAAGCAAATGTTCTTAGAATATTTTGATATAATGAATACATGGAGAAAGCTTCTAATATAATGTTAGAAATTCTATTTAAATAATCATTACATTCTTTGCATGATTACATTTCACATTAAAGTTACTAATTTTCATTGAGAGTATTTTAAAACTATATTTGCCCCCAATTTTATATTACAAACAGAATATATAGGATACTGCAGTATCATATCAACATGAGAATTCAATATTCTCATATTTTATAACAATAATCTTTTTTATCTTTTTATCATTAGAGTAGGTAGAACATATCTATTGACATTTCTGTAGTGATATATATCTTTTCTTTTTCTCCCCAGAATAACATAGGCAAATATATCTCTCTAATATATTGTGATTTTAATTGTTTAAGGCTCTTTCTCCCTATTCCGTGGTGAATTTCAGTTCTCTTTTTTGGGGCTTCATTTTAGTAACTTTTAAACATTCAAATTTATCCAGTGTTGTGTGTTGAAAGACCCACATTAACCTTCTTAACATAATAGTCTCTAGAGGACTAGTTCTTATGAAAACAAAATAGTTAATAATAGTTCATGTTCTTTCAGCTAAAGAACTTGAGAACCATTTCCAGTAGAGACTATAAATGTAAGTTAATTGTAAACTAAAGATTCCAGTTAGAAGGGAACTATTTGAAAGTGAATGTTTCAGGCTACAACTGCTATGTTGAAGTTGAATCTGGTTATCTGACTTTTATTCCTTTCAATTTATCATTAATTATGCGGACAGAATAACATATCATGTGACTTTAATCACTGCATTTTCTTAAATCAGAAACCAAATAGTCTCAATTTTCTTCTCTTTATATCTAAATTCTTCATTTCTTTAATCTTTCTCTATCCCTTGATCCCACAATACTTAACTACGTTTTTTAAAAAATTAAATATTTCTAACTCAGCTTCCAAACCCAATAAGTATTCTTTTCTGTCCTTCCTATGTGTTCTCCTTTTCAAACCTGAAGACTTCATCTTGAGTTCTCCTGGCTATGAATGCTCTTTTTCATTCTGCCATATAACATTAACCATCTTTTAATGATTGGCTTAATTTTTTTTCTTTCTTATTTATTCCCTTCTTGATCACTATCCTTTCTGAATTCCTTTAGTATTTAAACCCATTCCCTAAAAAAAGCAGCACTTAATTCTATAATCTTATGATGGTATTTTAAAGTTATTGTTTCCTTTTAGTTTTAGAAAAATATTCAATACTCATGGGACAAAAAGGTCATCAATACCATCCATTATTTTGTCAGAAATTATTATGACTCAAATTTATCATGTAATATTGCTATAACTGTATTATTTCAAAAACAAAACAAAACAAAACTGAAAATCTCCATCACTGAACCACAGTTTTCATTAGCATATTTAATGTGTTTTTTTTTTTCTTAACAATATTTTCACAATCAAGAAAATGTCCTTTGGCATAATATCTCTTTCATTAGTGTATATAGATGCTTGGACCCCATGGCTTCCCAGCTTGCTCAGGTGTGGGGGCAGCCAGGGCATTGAGATGGGTAATCTTCCTTTTGTTTATCCTTATATCATGATTGCACGTAGTGGTCTCTTTCCTTAGTAGACCCATTATCACAACATGAAGTCAGGAAATAATCATTTAGAAAAACTACACTGGCTGCAGTGTTACCTGGTATTCTCCTTTCTTTTTTTCTTTTATGAAATAGCATTTACAAATGATCATTATAAAAATTCAGACAGTCCAGAGGTGGATTAAATGTAAATTGAAATCTTCCTTTCTTCACAGTCCTACTAGCCACACTTTCCCCTCTTTCCCTAATAAACAAACCACTGATGAAAAGTTAGCTGATATCCCAAACACTTTAATTTATGAATAGATATATATGTATCTTTTGAAAAACAAAGATCCTATTATATTTAATGGAGACGTTAATTATTGTGTTATTCAAACTGTTCCTTTGGTTAATGAAAGCATAGGAAATATATTTGTGACCTCCATTTCTTTCTTAAATCAACTAAAAATAAAAACCAGTAACAAAAAAAAAAAAGGAAAAGAAACCCCATCAATTTTGTTAAAAATAAACACCATGAAAAACCCTGAACCTAATTCTGAAGAATAGTTGCCCAATATGATGATAGGTTATTCTTCTCTTCAGAAAAGAGCAAGAGTAAGTTCAGATATCTGAGCAAATAGTCATATTAAATTCATATAGACTTTTTTCCTCTTGAAACTCTATATAATGATGATAAATATTTTATTTAAATGATAACAACCTAAAGAAGCAAAGAGAAAACAGCAACATTTTTGAAGATAGGAAATCCACAGAGGACTGGAACTGACTTAGTAGCTCAAAGAGAGCAAAATTCTATGCAGACACTGAGGAGATCTGACCACTCAAAGGCTCATAAGTTGGCATAAGATATATGTGAAAGTAGAAGTAAAAGTAGACATAAAAACCCAGAAAATTTATTGGAAGTGTGTTTGTAATGTCCAATTACCAAGTCTAGTGAATGCCTATTGGTTCCCTGATAGAAAAATAGATAGTTAAACCATGGGAAGGTAAAATAGGAGTTCTCAAGATGAAAGATAACCACTATTGTTTGTCGTACAGAAAATAGAGGGCTAAAACAAATATTAACTACTGAAAGTTGAGATTTCTCCAGTCTGTATACCTCTCGGTTCACAGTGTGAAGATCTGTTAGTCTTATTCCCTCAGAAAAGGAGACTAGAAGAAATAACTTTATAGGAAAGTCTAAAGAATAGGCTTAAGGGTAGGTTTAAGAGTATGTTATAAGAGTTTTTCCCCAAAGAAATAGTCCACTTAGATTACCTGCAGTGAGGCCACAATTGAAAATTACTACTCATGAACTTATGTATTATTCTTAACATTTATTTTACTGCTCTTGAACTTAAATAATCTCAACAACTATGAGAATCTGGAGATAACCAGTAAGATAAAACACAGAAACAAAAATAAAACCACTAGAAGTAAACAGTCTATATAGGAAGGAAAGTTACCATTAATGTTCTTAGAGATAAGATAACATACTCAAGAACATATGTAACATAAAATTAATTACCAAAAATTATAATAGAACTTTTAAAAATTCTCTGTCACCAAATTGTCCACTATATTTATGAGTTTCTTTTTGATTAGTTTGTTCTTTTAGTACCTTAGATACCATATATAAGTGAAATCGTATGGTATTTATCTTTCCCTGTCTGACTTAAATACTTTCTGGGTCCATCAAGGCAATATCTTTTCCCATCACTTTCCTTTTAGTCCGTATCTGTCTTAAACTGAAGTGAGTTTCTTGTAGGGAGCATAAAGGGTTCTTGTTTTCTTATTCATCCACTTAATTCTTTTCTATTTGAGGTACTTATTGAAAGGAATGTAGTTGTTACTATTCGTTTTTCCTGTTTATGATACATGCTTTTTCTTCTTAAAGAAGCCCCTCCAACATTTCCTGTAATACTTGCTTGGTGGTCATAAATTCCTTTAACTTACTTTTGCCTGGGAAGCTCTTTATCTGTCCTGCAACTCTAAATCTTAGCTCTGCTGGATAAATTATTCTTGGTTGTAGATCCTGGGTCTTTATCACATTGAATATTTTGTGCCAATCCCTTCTGTCCTACATAGTTTCTTTTGAGAAATCAACTGCCATTCTTATAGGTGCTCCCTTGTAGATAATTCTCTGCTTTTCTCTTGCTGCTTTTAAGATTCTCTTTGTATTTAACCTTTGGCATTTTAATTATGATGTGTCTTAGTATGGGCCTCTTTGGATTTCCAGTTTTGGGGATTCTCTGAGATTCCTGGGGTTGTATGTCTATTTTCTTCACCAGATTAGGGAAGTTTTCCATCATTATTTGTTCAAATAGCTGTTCAACATCTTGTTTTCCTTCCGATACGCCAATGAGATGGATATTTTGGCCTTTAATAGTGTCCCCTGAAATTATTTTTATAGTCATGGCTTTCTTTTTCTTGCCATTCTGATTGAGTGTCCTTGGCTTTTCCATCCTCTGTATAGGTCATTTGATCCTCTTTATTCACATTGTTTATTCTTTTGTTTATTCCATTTAATATACTTTTTATCTAAGATAATGTGTTCTTCATTTTTGACTGGTTCTCTTTTATAATTTCCATTTCCATTTTTAGGATTTTTATCTCTTTGTTGACGTTCTCACTGAATTTATCTACATTTCCCATAAGTTCATTGAACATCTTTATAACCAGTGTTTTGAACTTTGCTTGACTCCATTATTTCTGGATATCTGTTTTGTTCTCTTCTATAGTTTCTGCTTCATTATCTTCCCATGTTGACTGCCTTCCTGTGTCTGTTTCTGTGTACTAAGCAAAGCTCCTAAGTCTCCTGTTCTTCTTAGTGTAGATTTGTGTAGTAGGTGACCAGTGGCACAGACCTGAGAGGGGTTCAGCTGCAGGCCAAGTTTAGCCCAAGCCTCTAATCTTCCACGGCCACTAGTCAAGATCCAGCAAGCAATCCACGGATGCTGTGCTTATAGTTGCCTCAAAAGGCCATACCAGAAACTGAGGCCAGCTGCCTCTTATGTGAGTCTAGGTGCTGCTCAGCAAGGAGCACCTGACTCACCAAGGATATACCTAAATGTGGCTTGGGTGGGGCCGCCAGTTGGGGGAGGTGGGGTTTTGGGGAATCTTCTGGGTGGAGCGACCTCTGTTATCCAGTTTGATGCTTCTGGGCTATGGCGGCACTGCATCTGTTTACTGTGAGTGGGTAGGGCTCAATAAGAAAGAAGGGATACTGCTGGCACTTCCGTACAGAGTGAGTCTCTCCTTGGCCCTCACTCCTACAATGTCTCCCTGTAAGTCCCTGGTGCCCCTTGCATGCATCCCAATCAGCACTGGTGCTCAGAGAGAGCAGGTCCATCACTGCAAAACTCCACTCGCAGATGTGCCCCTTTAAGAGGTGTCTGCCGCTGCTGCAGCCTCCGTCCCACTCATCCTCTCAGGTAGAACAGCCTTGCGTCCTTGCCTCATCCTACCTTCTACCATTGCAGGGTGATTTCTTAGATTTCTCCCTAGTTGTGTGTCTTGTTCATCTAGATCCCAGGTGATATTTTCCTTGCTGTTTGCTCCTTGTTTCTGTCACAACTTTGATTTGGTCGTCAGAGGAATGAACAGAGCCTCTTTCATCTACGCCATTTTTCTCCCCTCGGTATACTTAAATATTTTTTTAAATGAGTAAGAATTAAAATGCAAGTTTTCAAATTGAATGTCTGCACCAGGGTTCACTAGTGGATGGAAATAGATCTATACCAACACCCAGAAAAATAGTGAAGAAAATCAGCACACTGAGAGACAACAAATGGCGATTCAAGCTTTCCGAGGTGAAAAATTAAAATAGGTCACTAGAAGACAATGGAGTAAATCTTATAAATTGTAAAAGAAAAGTACTTTCCATGTAAAATCATATACTTAGCCAAACTCTCAATCAGATATGATTTTCAACATGCAAGATTCTAAAGTGATACTCTTAATGTATATTATCTCAACACGTTTCACAAAATTGAGTAGTAAATGAGGAAAAAGAAGGGCAAGAATGTTAGTAATCTCCAGGTTGTTAAAGAAGTAGAGCATGTGTAAGTGACAATCTGTAAATCAGAACTGGAGAAAAAAATTCTTCAAAAAGATAAAACTGATATAAATATCTAATGTTTCTAAATGTGTTGACAGACACATTAGATAATTGGAGTAGAATCTGGACTCATTTTTGATGCATATATACAAAATACTAAGAAAATTATCAACTTAAAAATATTATGTAGGAGAGAAATAAAATCATTCATGCTAAATGGGCCAGCTGTGAGTAGCATTAACATAGTCATAATAATATGAATACTACTATTGATCCAAAGTTATGATATAATTATATAGAAAGGATGGGAAAGAGAGTTAAATCTTTAGCTATCAAAATACTAAATCAATAATACTTAATGATAAACAATAATGAAGTTTCAGTATTAGACTAGTATTTAGAGTTATAGAAGTCCTAAAACAATGCTAAATTAATTGAAAATAGTATCTTCTGGGGGAGGGATGGGATACTGCCACTTTACATAAACTTTTAAGAACTGCTTGACTCCTTAACCTATGTGCATGCACAACATTTTAAAATTAAGAAAAAAGTAACAAGAAGAAGGAATTGATGCATGATTTTCAATTCATGGAAAGAAAAATCTATGCAGGATTTTGCTTTACAGAATTTTACAGTAGCTATCAGTGGGCATTTTGGGGGTATTTTTCACAGTGACTTTAGCATATAAATAGTAGTATTGACAATGAATTCAGTATTTGAAATTAATGTGTAGAATATTAAGATAAAAATTTAAAAACACTAAAATTTTAGAGTTTAAATTAAAAATATTGTTCTATTTACAAATCTAGTACTTTTAAAAGTAATTTTTAAGGGAGACTTTGATTAAAGTTTTGTTCCTCTTACAACTTGATATTAAACTCCCTTAAAGATTTTAAACTGCATTCATAAATTTAACATTCAGTTATCTTTGTGAACATTTTAATTATCTGACTAACAAACAAAACCTTCCAGAGTACTTAATCTTTATAGAGCTAATAAATCAAATTTATAAAATGGTGAATCTTAAGTTACTTAAACATTAAATAACTACTGGCTACTTAGCAAACTATAGTTTTCAACTGGAAAAAGCAATGCTTAAAATAATTACTAGTTACATATTAAAATAATTACTAGTTACATTTAAAATTGAAATTTAAGATGCTAAATCTGTAACTATTTGAGTACTAGTGTCAGTTACTAATACTTATAGTATCTCTAAAATATGGGTATTATAGTTATGGTCTACATCATATTTATTCATTAAAAAAAAACATTTTCCCTGGGTTAAAAACAAAAACTAGCTTTAAGCCTTATTATCTCATTTTTTAGTATTTATATAAGAGGAGTCCCATTGTTTAGGAAGTTTTTTTGTTTTTATTTTATGGGACAATATTTTCCAAATTTTCATTAATTTGTGGCTGAGTAAATAATGTGGTATACATTTCTATCTGCCTTTTTTTTTGTCATATTGTCCCTGTTGCTTTTCTCTATTCAGTCTGAAATATATTTTGCACAGGAATAATGGTACTATCTTTTTGATTATTATCTTTGAATGGAGCCCATTTTTGTTAGAGTTATTTGTTAAAATGGCAGAGGAGATGAGTAAATTATGTCAACAGGCAGCATCAATTTAGGTTTATTTTCCCAAAACATTTTCTCAGCAACTTAAGTAATCTGTGGATATAACTCTTTTCATGTCCAGCAGTATGTATGTCAGGCTATACCATTAATCTGAACTTGGAAACTGCGACCATTGAGCTGGATATAGATACAAGAGGAAGAATCTATTTGTATGTCATGTAAGTATCTAGAAAGGTTATAATGTAGTAACATCTACCTGTTACCAAGCATTGCTCACAATTATGTAGAAACAATACCAGCCAATTATGAATTATCTGCTTTTATTATTGAATCATTATTAAATAATCTATAGCATTTTTAATTTATAGTGAGAAAAGAGAATACTCTTTAGAGATTAGTTTATGGCAACAAACATATGCACTTAAATTGCATAATTAGTTCCACAGGATGTAGACCCGGAATTTAGGAATACAAGGATGAACAAGATAAACATATTCCTGGTTCTGAAGAAGATTAAATGTCAAAAGTCTCCAGCTTTGTTCATTGCATGCATCTCAGTAAAAGCATTTTATACAAACTGAACATTTATAACTTGTAAATGTTCATGTGCTACATGGAAGTATAAAAAATAATATAAAAAGAGTTAAAGGAGCAATAATAATTTTAAATGTATTTATTTTCCTTTATTATTATTTCATTGTATAAATTTATGTGAATAAATCTATTCAAATAATTTTTCTGACAATGAAAATAATTTTGGCTAATTTTTGTCAGATATGTTTTGATTCTGACCCTAGAAATTATTCTGACCCTAGAAATGATATAGACCTAACTTATTTGAAAAGTTTTTCCCTTTTCTTATTCTTGTTGCTTAACTAAGATATAACTATGATTATGTTAAATATGTAATGTCTTTTTAGAAATCTTGGTTCATTCGAACATTTTATGAAGATTAGTTAAAACTCTTTAACGGGGTACATATCAATTGCAATAGATCACAATATGCTGAAAATTAGCAAATAATAGAGGACATCATTACCACCCTCTCTGTAAGGTGGAACTCCCGTTGTCCTCAGGATTGTTCAGCTGCTATTGATATAACAAAACCTTTTGATGTTAAAACCAATTGGGGACAATGCTGTGAGTCTATATAGTTATGTTAGGAAAGCTTTTTTTTTTTTTCCAATTTTAGATTACAAAGAAGTGTTATTTTAGATTAAAAAATATATAGAATTACTAAAATTTTCTTTCAACACCCCATTGAATAACCTTGCCTACCTCTAGATATACATACATCCCACAGTAGGAGCCACTGGTCTAGCTGTTGAACAGCAGAATTAAGATCCCAATACAGACATGCCTGGTTCAAAATTCCTTCTACAAATCCTGTAGGATGACCAGGTTGAGTGATCACTCTCTGATATTTTTACTAAGGAGCTGTTGATGAAATTGACACCATTAAACATATATTAAGACTTTCTGAACTCTGTTATAAGAACAGAACGGAAAGTAAAATTTAGGTAAAATATGAAACATCTCAAAGCATAGAAACATGATAAAATCAAGGCAACTGTTAGGAAGGATGATAAATATAAATGATTTTATTTTCTTACCAGAAGGCAAAGATTACCAGAATGAATCAGTAAAAAGCAATCTTTGCTCTATAATGCTTACAAAAATAATCTTACAACCCAGAGAAATTGTACAGGTGTTGGTCAGAGCAGAGGAGGTTGGAGATGGACAAAGATATGCCCAGCCAATGTAAAGCACATTCAAATCTCATTGGACTATATTAATTTCAGAGTTTAATTCTAGGCTACAGTTTTTATGGGCTAAAAGTGCACACATTTATCTATATTCTGTATTTCTTGTATATATATCAATAAATATAGTCCTCTAAATAACAAAGCAACTAGGGAGCAAAATTCAAACTATACAATGTTTATCTTTTATAAGAAAATACTCCCAAACTAGGAATTAGAATGTAAAATTTAGGTAAGAAAACCTAAAACCATCTCATCAAGATTAAGAACCAAAATAATTATGCTAAATATCAATAAATTCAGGGATAAAAATGTAAAAAATATAGGTATTCTAAGTAATTATCAAAGTGAGAGCACTAAATAAGACTATTGATGAGATGAGACATTCTACAAGGAAGTTAAAGGAAAGAGCAGAGCTAATTTATTTAGGAAATTTCCAAAGCACTGTTTCGAGATTTGGGCAATGAGATCATAGCTCTACTGAATATTGTGCATAATATTAAATGCCTGCCACGCATAAAAAGGAAAAAAACATAAAACTAAATAATTCATACCAAGAACCTCAAAAAATGAAAAGTAAAATTAGACAATGTTAATATAGAAATACATTAGTATACTATAAAACTGAAAAATGAAAATAAAGAATTGTTAAATATGATAATTTTTTTGGCACAGTGACACAAAACCTGATCTTTACTTTCAACCAATGTAATTCTGATCCTGATTTTTATTGATAGCCTATGAAATTCTGGATAAGTCACCTATCCATGGAACACTTTCATTCCTACAGTAAAATGGAAATAATCCCTCTGCTTGTTAACTTTATAAGAATGTTGTGAGGATTAATGAAGAGATACTTGGAAAATATTCTGAGCTCCTCAGAGAAAAGTGATATCATATTGTCACTATTACATTTCTCTACTAGCTGCTGAGTGAGAGGTCAGGGGAAATCAAAATTTTGTATCAGCAATGAAACCAAATCAATCTCCCATGTTCTGGCAGCACATTTTTTTACTAGTGCCCAAGAGTACAGAATCTAGTCAATCGAAAACTCTCTCAGACATATAAATTACTAGAAACATATAGACTACATTTTGACTGTAGATTGGCTATTTAATTAGGAGTTATGAGTAAATGTATTGATCTTCCCTTTCTGGGTGAAAATATTGTGCTCTATCAAGTATTAACCATAGGAGTGTTGGGAAGCTAAATAAAGACTTGTTCATTAAGCTTGAAAAGAACAGATATGAGCTAGCTGCACTTTGTAACCTGGCGCCAGGCCTCTAAATCACACCTATTATTTTAGAGGCCAATTAAGTGCTCTAGTAACTCAATGGAAAGACTACATCTCACAAAATATTTCTAGCATCTTATTAATTGGGTACCTTGGTCTAGCACTAAAATATTTTTCTTGAAATTCTTATAAATCAGAATCAAAATCAATAAATTAATACAGTTCCTTGGTAACAAAGAAGCAGATAAAAGGCAAAAAGCAGATAAAAGATCTAGCAATGATTCTCCAAATATAATGGAGCTTTAGTTTGACTGAGACCCAGAGGAAACACCTGGAAGAAGTACAGCCAAGTCTGACTCTTGATCACTTTGTTCTCTCTAAAACCCAAAACCCTTAGGTTAACTATAGTACCATACCTGATATTTTAAAGTTGAAACATAATACTTTATTTTTTCTGACATTGTAAGTTGTTTCTTGTTTCACGAGAGAAGCTGTTCCATTCATACCTGAATTTTGTAGGGAATAGACATTTTAACATTACTTAATCTTCCAGTCCTTGAGTATAGAATATTCTATGTATGTGGATCTTACTAATTCCTTTAGTACTGTTTTGTAGTTTTCACTATAGAGGTCTTATATATAGGCATATAACTTTGTGATTTTAAATAACATTTTAAGAATTTCATTTTTCAATTGCTAGAGTTTAGGTATGCAAATTAATTTTTGCTTTTTGTGCATTCATTGCAATTTCAGCCACTTTATTCAATTTACTTTTAATTCTAATTGTTTGTGGATAAATTTATATCTTCTTTATACATAGTCATGCCCTCAGAAAAATAGCATTTACCTTTTCTTTGCAAGCTTTATAAACTTAAAAATTTATAATAAATATCTTTTTATTACCTTATTGCACTAACTGGGACCACTAGAATATCTTTTGTAAATCTTTTACTGTCTATATAATCTGTAGCAATGTTTTCTCTTTCATTTATTTCTGATATTGGTAAATTGTGTTCTTTCTCTGATTCCCTGCTTTTCTCTCTTTTTCATCTTCATCTCTGAAATAATTTAAATATATTATTATTTGAGAACAATAAAGATTTATAAATTTTTTAATGAAAAAAACTTTTTCTATTAAATTTCTCTCTTGGATGTCTTTTTTTGCAGTGATTTCTTCTATGTTTTTAATATAGGCATTATATTTTTTAAAATAATTTGAAGCCTAGAAAAATGTTAAGTTTCTCTAGAGAGGAATTAAATTTACTCTTTTCAAGAAGCTAAAAACACTAGCATTTTAATATTATTTTAGTGCAAATGTACACATGATTAGACACTATTTTTATGTCACTGTGGGGGCTGGTCTTCCTAAAATGTGGCCCTTGGCCCCAACTCAAAACATAGAGGGCTAGGTACTCCAATTTTCTATACCCCTTACATATACACACACATATATACATTTTGCTGTCAAAAGTATATTCATCGGTTTTACAGTCTATTTATAACTTCCTAGAATTAGCAGAGATCTTGAGTTGAAAAGTGTTCTCAACGCCAAGCTCACTTTCCTTTGGATCTTGACTTTGTAATCCTTCATTGTTACATTGACACATAATGTCTTGAAAAGATTTTATTTTGTTATCCTCATTGAGAGAGTTAGCAAGAATCTATTAGAAGTCCTGGATGTTTCTTTCACCTTAAGACTTTACTTTTAGACAGTATCAGTCTACATCTTGTTATAAGATATGTACTTAACACTCTTCAGGTTTTTTCTTTCCTTATACATTCTGTTGAGTTTTATGACTTACATTATTTTTATTTTGTCAGAATTTATAACTTTTACCTTATATCCTGTATAAATTTTTCTTCAGTTATTTAATCTTGGTTTTATAGGATTTATTATTTATACATCATTTTATATATAAAGTATCTCTACTTCCTTGTTCTTTATTTTGATTCATTCTATGGTTGGCTAGATTTTGTTGGGATGTGTTTTCTTGGATCTTTTGTGTATGTTTGTGGCTTAGATGAGCATTTGGGCTTCATATAATTTTTGAGGTCATTCATAGAAAAACCCTAAGGATTTCTTGGTAATATATTTCCCCTTTTCAATCTATATTTAATGTATTTCTCTTTTAGGGAAGCTTTACTATGTATATCTCTAAACTCTTTATTCTCTTTTGTTGCAGTTTGAGTTATCAATTTCAGCGCTAATTATGCTTATTTCAAATTTCATTGCCCATCTCTCCTTATGTATTATCTTGTTTATAATTGCTTGAACCTCTTTGTTTATTAACCTACATGGCTACTAACCCCTTGGAGTAATAGGGAACTACCATATCAGAAAGAAAAGCTATTGAGACACGCTCAACAGATTTTATCCATCATCCACAATTTCTGAGTAAAGGCCTTGGAGTAAGAGTCTTCAACACAAAAGGAATATGAGCAACCATGATATGAATGAAAAAAAGGATAGATCTTAGAAATTATAAAAAAATGAGTAATGGTCAGACTAAATAGCAGAATGCAGAATTAATAAGCACAAAATTATTAAATGGAAAACAAATAATAGAAAGAGATGATCAATACTTTTAAAATGTGATATTTGAAAAGAGCAATAAAATAGATAAACTTTTTGTCAGTCCAAAAAAAATTAGAAAGAATAAAAATTTAAAAATAGAAAATTGTACTATATTTACAAATACTAAAGACATTTACAAACTTTAAAACCATATTAATTACACCAATAAAATGGGTGCTTTAGAAGCCTACATTAAAAATATACTAAAATAAATTCTAGATGTGTGCTATCAAATAAAATAAAATTTATTTATTATAATAATAAAATACAGAATAACATTTTAAAAATAGAAGATGTGGAAAACTTGCTTAAAGATACTTAAAGTAAAAATAGATTTGAATATATTAAAAAGTTACTTTGAACTATGAGAACTGTCACAAAATTAATAACATGGTACAGATTAGAAAATACCTGTACTAACAGGAAAATCTTATTTATAGCACTTGTTTATTGATATATTGATGAAGCCATTCTGACAGGTGTGAGGTGATTGCTTATTGTGGCTTTAATTTTCATTTCTCTGATGATTAGTGATGGTGAGCATCTTTTCATATGTCTATTGGAATCTGTATGTCCTCTTTGGAGAAATGCCTATTCAGTTCCTCTGTCCATTTTTTAATTGAATTTGCACTTTTTTGGGTGTTAAGTGCATGAGTTCTTTATAAATTTTGGATATTAACCCCTTAATATCAGAGGTATTACTGGCAAATATCTTCTCCTATTTAGTAGATTGTCTTCATTTTGTTCATGGTTTCTTTTGCTCTACAAAACCTTTTTAGTTTGATGTAGTCTTGTTTGTTTATTTTTTGATTGTTTGTTTTCCTTGCCTGAAGAAATATATAAAAAAAAATTACTAAAAGCAATGTCAGAGAGTTTACTGCCTCTCTTTTCTTCTAAACCAAACTGACTTTTCCAACATTATGTTAAATTCACCTCTTTTATAGCATTTACCATATTGAATTATAGCTATCTCTTCATGTACTAAACCCTAGCAAAGTTTTAGACCGCAGTTTTCTCATTCTCATCTTCAAGTCTCAGCTTATAATGGTCTTGCACATTAGGTTATCTTTAAAGATTTGTTGTATCAAATATCTAATTTAACCCATATAATAACCTTGTGAGTTAGGTAGTATAATTATAATTATTTTTTAATAAAAGAACTGAGATCTAGATAAGTTAAATTTTGTTTTTTTAATTTCAGGTTACTAGTGTCAGTGCTAGAACTGAAATTCAAGTCCCAGTTTTTCAACTCCAAATCTAGTAATTGTGATTATACCACATTTATCATGCATTGTCTTCACTCATATTAGCTCAAACAATAGGAGAATACCATGATCCTTGAATACCAGTATAATTTCATACAATTACAGAACATCAGAATTGAAAGGATCAAGAAAGCTTAATTAGTCTAACTTTTCATTTAATGCCTAAATTTTCTCTACAGCATCCCTAACAACAAAACTCTGCCATGACCCCCTTCTGTTTGCATCTCTAACCCTTTAAAGCAATCTGTATCTGATTTTTATCATTAATTCCCTAAAATAGTTCAAATTTGCAATCCCAAATTTTCTGTCTGCCATTTCTTTCTCTACCCATTATGGTATATAAAATTTGACTTCATGATCACCTACTGCCAAGCCTTCAAATATTTGAAGATAGCTCTGATATCACCCTTAAATCTTCTTTCTTTCAAGCTAAACATCTCCGATTGCTTTATCTGCTGTTCATATTACATGGTTCCTACTTCTTACATTAAATATTCTGAAGTTGTAGCCCAATCTCTTAAGAAACCTAAAACTATAAAACACAGAATCCTATATGATCACGCAGATTTCTGAGAGACTATTATCTTAAGTGTTATTACAAAACTATCTTTCCAAGATAAACAACATAACAACAGAAATAAAGGAAATTTTCTTTCTTGTAACTGGAAGAGTTATAATTGTGATTTATAGGTGAAAATATGAGGGCGAAATCTTTCTGTAGGACATTAGACTACCTTTCCAATAGGTGGATCATATGTAACATTTTTCAATCCTCTGTCTTCTTCCAATCCCGTTGCTGTCTTATATTGTCTTCACTAATGATCAACAAGAAATAAGAGAGGCAGTGAATGGGTATATGTGAAACATGTTCCATCTTTTTTTCTGACCAGTGGCGTAGATGAATAAGCTATGAAATGTAGAGGTAAATGTGGATTTTATGAGTCTGTAGAGTAGGGAATACATATTTCAATAATTTATTCTGTAATCTTAAAAATAGCTTTTACTGTAAACTAACAGCTGATGGGTGGGAGTTGGACATAATGGAGAAAATATGGACTGAAAGAGATTATGAATAGGTATTCAAGAGGATCCACATTTTAATTGGGCGAATGAAATAAACTCTTGGCTGGATTGAAAGGTTAGATTTTGGATGATTATGGTTTTCTCTTAGGTTCCAGAAATATGTCAATTTAGAACAAAGACCCAAATTCACATAAAAGAAAAAAAAACACCCCTTTCCCTACCCAGTGGAAGAAATTAAATACCCACCAAATCATCCATAATCTCATTATTTTGAGATTTTACTTATACTATAGCAGGCAGTGAACTTACTTTCAATAATACCTCATCTAATTTTTTGGTGTTTACTAGAAATCCATAAACTTGCTCTGTGAAAGATCATTAGCCCATAAACCAATAAATCCAAGTGTATAAAGGCAGAATCATCGCCTGAATGTTCCTGAGCAGGCTATCTTTGCCACTATTTTTTGCAGATCCCTGAAAGTTTCTTCCTCATACAAATAAGTACACACACACACACACACACACACACACACACACACACACACACACACCATGCACTAACATTCATCTTTATTCTCTGTATTGGCCCAAATCTCCATTCACCTCAGATTTAGCCTTGGACTTTGGGAGACCAAATTAGACATACCTACTCTGCCATCATTTCTGGCATCCTTGAACTTGGGTGGGATCAATTATCGCACAAATTTTCAGATTAATAATAAATGAATATTTACTTTTAAAGATTGATTTGTTTAGGTGAAATCTTTAAAAATTTAGCTGAAGACATGGTATGCAATATGCATACAATTTTGGAACTTATTTGTTATGAAGCTCTACAAGATGAATCATCAAAACTGCATGTTAAAATGTCTGCTGGAACAAACCTTAATAGCAATACTTCACATAGCTGGACTTATTGGCATCCAGTGGTTGTATGCAGAGAAATTTATTTGTTGGAATTTGCTGAGGAAATAACCAGTACAATATCTTTTTAGAATGCACATATGTATTATAGGATACCTGCTACGAAGACCTTCCTGTCACCCTAAACTGGGAAAGTTGCTGAATTAGTGTGCATTATGCAAATTTAGATGCAGCTGTAAGTTCAGACAGTTGTTTGATCTCAAAAGCCAGTTTCATTCTTCCATTGCCACATTTTAAAGCTAAGATTAGAGATAGATATTCTCAAATGATTTTATGGAGCAACTACTACTTTGGAAAATATGGAAATAAAAAGATGTAAGTCAGGTTAACCATCTTAATTTTACTTCTGAAAATATCATTAGTGTGTAAAACTTTGGTTGGAGGATTGTGCCAATGAAGCTGTGCCATCATCATCAACCATATTTTCAGAATCTAGAGTCTTCAAATCTGTATCTTTGTCATTTAAAATTATGGGGGAACTCAAAGTCATAATTGGTTGGGAACATTATTGTAAGTATGATAATGGAAAAGATATCCAAGTTAGCATCTACCACAGCAATCTAGCAGCTGGCATTGCTAACAAATTATTGTCCTGAAATAAAATATCAAGCTTTAAAATTCTGGTTACTAAAATTTCAATAACAAAGTTGCAGTTGAATTTGATAAAATTTTAGATTTATTCTATGATAGTAATATTTAGCTTTAGTTGAGTAATGACTTTGACACTCAGCCTTTCAGCATTTGGCCAAACATTTACATGGTATATCTCTACTTATATATATTTGCAGATTTAAAAGGCAAATTTTATTTTTTTCTAGTAACAACCTTTATAACATATACACACATAGATGCGTTCTGTGGTAGAAAACCAAAACAAATGTTAAATATACAGAAATACATTATATAGAAATGTTTAAAAATGGAATCATTCATAGCAAAAATTATTACATGTAAGATGACAAAACTCAAACATATCTTCACTGTTATTATATATAAATGAATAAAATTAGCAATTAAAGAAAAAATACATATTGGACAAGAAAAAATGTGTTGGTTATCCTGTTCCTTTCACCCAGAGCCCTTTTCCAATCTTTGCTGCTCTGTTCTGTGCTCCAGGAGACAAACTCCTAAGACTCTGTCACTTGCTTCCTCTGCCGATGGACTTCTAGTCAAATTGTGTTAATTCAAGTCACTAGCAGGAGGTCAGGGGGTATAAGAAAAGAGAAAAATTATGGCATTTCTTCCCTATTCCCTTCCTGAGTCTGCATAAGTGCAGTTTCTACCAGACAACCTTTCTCTTTAGCACAAGCTCTTCCTGGACTTAAATCATGCTGTTTACATCTTTTGTCCCTTCAGGTCTAAGGGTGGTAGCAGCTTTTTACCATATTGTAGCATCTTTGTTTGAGTCACAAAATCCTTCTCATGTTGAGGTAAACAGTTTCTTCAGTAAAGTCTCTGTGGTGGACCACTGAAGCAAACTTCTATTTCTTGCTAGGATCCTGAATGATACAGTAGCTACTGTAAAGAGAGGTATACAAGAATATCCCCTTTATAGACAATGCCAAGCAGACTTCTCTTGCACTGCCCACCATACAGAAATAGCACTTTTTGTAAGCTCCTCTGCCATGTGGGCATTGTGACTCAGTAGATCTAATCTGTGGCTGAGAGTGATGCTGCTTGCAATTTCTACCTAGCCCCTAAAAAAGGATTACAATTCACTTGCCTAGGATTTTGAAGTAAAGCCATGCTCCCTTTTGCTAGATACTTTTTTTTTATTTGAAGAAATTTCTGACTTGCTACTGGGACCAAGAATAAATAAAAATACTTGAGTGTTATCTGAGTTATCAAATCTTAAAATAGTTCATGGACATTAGCATAAGTTATAAAATAGAAATTATATATATATGAGACTGAGTGAATAGAAATAGGAGTCATGAGTATATTGCATGAGCAGATTAATCAGACTCCTATAATTTACTCCTGCTTATTTGCCAAATGTCTCTCAACCCGCATTTGTATTCACCAAGAGAATCTTTTAAAGAGAAGACACTCAATAATCAGGTGGGTCAGGTATATAGCTTCTTCCATGGATGAATATCTATAAACCTCTTTTCCTGATGACCCTGGTGCTTATTTAATGAGACCATGTAAAAAGTAATTATGATGGTTAAAATACATGAATTCAGTAAAATAGATTATCCTTTTGCAAACCTGATCTGGCTACCATTACTTAGTGTCCAGCCAACCAATACCAGAGGCAGTGCTGAGCTCCTGATATGACATCATTCCATAGGGACACCAGGAAGTCATCTGGTGAACTCTTTACATTACAGAATAAGCAATGATTTGTCCCCATATAAACAGATACACGTTATGGAAATGGATTCCTGTTCCCCTGCCCACAATGATTCTACCAGTATTACCATACATGGCCTTAAAGATACCTTATTTATTGCTGTAATGTCCAATACTACATTGCCTTTGACCAAAAAACTCATTTTATAGCAAAATAGTTATCACAATAGATTCAGGTTCATGAAATTCATGTTTCCCCACATGTCCCATCATCAATAAGCAGCTGGCCTAAGAGAATGATGGAACAGCCTCCTGGAGGCTCAGTTACAAAGTCTTCTGGGAGATAATTTTATTTGAAATTGTAGTGCTGGCCAAACAGATGAGCCCGTCAGCCAATATACAGTGCCATATTTCCAAAAGCCAGAATATACAAGTCTAAGAACTAAGAGGTAGAATTGACAGGAATTTATTTCATTATTTTACCTAATATCCTATTTATAAAAATGTGTTTGCCTACTCTGCACCTTGTACTTAGTGGCTTTGGAAGTCTTGCTTTCCAAGGTAGGAAATATAATTTCTGCCTAAAAATATAGCTGTGTTTCTATTAAACTGAGATTCGAAACTGCGTGCTTGTCATTTTTAGCTCCTAATGCCACTGACCTAACTGGCAATAGTGAAGTCTACACTGCTGGCTGAGGTGATTAATTCTGATTAACAAGGGAAAATCGGGCTAGAAGAAATGATCTGGAATCCAAGAGATTCACTATGGAGCCTTTTAGCACTTAACATTTCCCATAAAATCAGTCAATGGAACACTGTGGCCACCAAATAAAGGTAGTCACCAAGGACTCTGATCCCATGAAATGAAGACGTGGCTCATCTCATGAGACAAAAATTCTTGTCCTGCAGAAATTTGGCAAAATGTAATTTGAACATAGAATGGATGAAGAAAAAGGAAATTACAGGAATCAAATTTGGCCTCATGACCAAAGGCAAGAATAGTAGCAGCTAATTAACATGTTTTATGTTAATTGAATATTTCTTTCTTCCTACTCTCCTTGTTGTCTGGTATGAAGAGTACTGATGATGGATAACATTAAAATTTCAGTTTCTAGTTGGGACTATGACTGAATTGCTGACACCCTGCCACAGTTTGTCATAATAGGACTGTGGTTTGCCCTGTGCTGAAGATGCAGTTTTCTTAATTTTAGAAAAAGGCAAGAGTGGATGCTTCCCGGATTTATTTATTTATTTTTTCTAACCTGCTCTGTGGTCATGGATGCAGAACTGTGCAATCTACATCTTCAAGATTTCTTTGTGGGTGAATTCTAGCAGAATGCACTCAGTGGGAGCTGCTGTAAGGTTTAATTTAGGAGGAGAGAGAATGGGCATTTCTTCCATTTCCTCTCTGTTTGGGGGCTGTGCCTCTGGCCATATTTCTCTTTATATGGGTCCTGTTGCATAACCTTATATAAGGACACAGCTCCAGCACTCACTTGGACCCTCTTTGTCCTCTTGTCCCTTTATGGCTCCCCATGCTTAGTATGTTTCTTTGTTCCTGAGTATCTCTCCCTTTCTTTTCTTTCTTTTTTTTTTAACCCTATCTATATTTCTTGAAACAAGGTTTTTAAATTCTCTACAGTTGAGCCTCTGAGACAAATCATGAATCTTTCCAGGATTATAGCTAATAAAAATACCAACGATTTATTAAATATAAGGAGCATGTAATAATTAACTCAAAAAGCTTGAAATGAAACTTTTGGGAAAGGCATTGCAGGCAAATGGAAACTAAGAAAAAAGCAAGGGTGCCAGAGCCAGCGTGCAATAAACAAATCAGTCCCCAGAGGAGGAATGAGGATTAAGAAAGAGAGAGAGAGAGAGAGAGAGAGAGAGAGACAAAAGATAGAGTCCTGAGGGCTAACAGTAAATACTGCCCGGGAGTTTATTTAGCACAGCATATTTATACTCTTGGAAATGCATGAAAAGCAAAACTCACAGATATTCTAACAATTGCTGACATTTACATAAGTTCTCTCAAAACATCCTTGTTCCTGTTTTCCCTTCCTTATTCCTTTTGTCAAGGAATGTTCAGCTCTATCCATTAAGCCAAACTTCCTCCTTCAGTACAGAGCCCACCTGCTCTGCAAACTTCTAGCTTGCAGGCAACTTTAATCCTATCTGTAGGGCATTCAGCAAGAATGGCTCCCAACACAAGGGTTAGAATACTATTATCAAAAATGTTTTGTTTCTAGCAGGTAAAATATTAAATATTACAAAGGCACTGTATATTAATAGAGGATAATATGCACAAATAATATTAATTTATTAAATGCCATGTCCACAAAATTCATAAAGTAAAGCTTCAGTATATAGAAACATTTTTAAAAGAAAGCATAATGTTCTTTTCTCAGCTGATGAAAAATCAAGTGGGCAAAACATAAGTGAGATTAAGGAAGGCATAAATAACTAATGGAGGAGAAGTAATATGTGCATATTTATTCAAATGCTCATGGAATAAGTTAAAATGGACAAAGTACTAGGCCTCAAGGAAGACCTTAGGATATTTGAAAAAGGAAAAGCAATGCACGACTTAGTTCATAATGGTAATGTAATAAAACTAGAAATTAATAGTAATATTTATAAGCAGAAAATCTATATCTTCTGGTGTAAAAATCTCTCAGTCATCTCATTGGGTCAAAGAAAATATCAAAATTAAAATTGTAGTCTAACTAGGAAATACTCATGAAATGTACTATGCTTTAAAACATTGAATATAATTATAGCAGCACTCAGACTACATATTTACTTTAAATATGTAATTTGACATTAAAAATATTTAAGATTAATAAGTTAAGCATGAAGGTAAGAATTAAAAATGGAACAATGAAATGGATCAAATGAAAGGATAAATGAATAAAAATAGGAATGAATGAATTAAAAACAGAAAATTATACAATATTAAATCTAAGAGCTATTTAAATTAAAATAAAAATATAAATCATTATTGAAGCTAATTAAAACAGAATAAAGGAGAGTGTCCTAAAGTAAACACACAAAACTGTAAAATAGGCAAAATTACCTTAGGTTACAGATAAACTTTAGCTCTTTCTTTCTGTCTCTTTATCTGTATCTCTATCTCTATCTATCTCAACTTTATCTCAACTTTATTTAACTCTATATCTCTTCTCTTTTTCTCTTTCTCTGTATTTCTAAACTATCTATTTACCTAAACAGATACTGAACTGATACTAGTTTGAATATATATAGATATAGACAGACAGACAGACAGACCGACATAGACATTATTTAGAAGACAAACCCCATAACTGAAATAGAAGTTACTTCTGGGTGATGATGTTTCTTGCAATTTTTATTTCCACATTTTGTTTGCAAATACTTTATATTTTGTTGAATAAGCATTGTGATTTTTATAATTAAAATAAAGTATTTAAATATATATAAAAATTAATGTATAATTTTTAAATACTTTATAATATCAAACTTTGAAAATAAGTATATGCTGATATAATGTAATTTTTCTAGTTTCAGTAAACATATCTACTGGGTTAATAGCCATTAATAAGGTCAGACTTTTATCATTAAATTTTAAAAGTAAAGTAAGATATGCATCTATGTTGACTGGATGATGCTTAGTCATTAGTTGTGATAGAGCCCTATATATTACCTATTTTAATGGGTACATATACAGTGATTTGCTGTTCAAAAATTTTGGCCCATTTAAAATTACTTTTACGTTATTACAAAAGCAGTATATAAGCATTTTAGCAAAATTAGAAAACAAAGAGGAGCAAAATGGGCTAAAATATTACCACCACCTAGAGATCACTATTAATACATTTTCCTCGTCTTACATAGTATTATTTTTAAATCAAATGTAAACTTTCTATATTATTGCTTTGTAACCTGTTTTTTAAGTCAATAGTTTTTACATTTATATTGTACATTTTATTACATATACCACTGAAGTTATATTTAGATTCCTATAAATAATTTAAAATGTTATTTAGAGCTGATTTCTTCAAAACAGTATCATTGCATTACCACATGTATAAGATTGTTATGTCCTTGAATTTATTTTAATCTATAACTAAATTTTTGACACTGTCTTGTTGAAAGAAAGGGACTAGTGAAGTTAAGAACTTTCTCATATGTTTATTGGATATTCGTTTAGCCTCTTTTATAAACGTTGAAACTCTTATCATTTTTATATTGAGTTGCTGCTCTTTTTATTGTTGGAATTTCTGTCTATTCTGCATGTAAGCCATTTGTCAACTATATGAGTTGTGAATAATCTTCCAGTTTTTTGGCTTGGTTTTAAACTCTTACTGGCACTTTTTCCAGGACTGCAATACTTAATAAAATGTAGTTCAAATTATTAATGTTTTTTATGTCCTATTTTAAAAATCTGTGTCTGCTAAGGCTCTGAAGATATTCTTCTATGTTATCTTCTAAATTATTATTGCTTTACCTTTCCCATTTAGACCTACAATAAATGAAAATAATTTGGGGGATGTTAGGTAAGAGTCTAGATTTTTTTTTTTCCTATGATACCCAGTTAAATAGCACCATTTATTGAGAAGGTCAACTTTCTTACACTACAGTCCCCCTCTTTGTCATTAGGCAGGTTGTTCTTTTTCAGGACTCTATTCTGTTATATTGTTTTATATGCCCTTGTAAAAATCCTTCACTTTCTTAATTACTATAGCTTATATTACAGGTCTTGATATCTGGTACTATAAGTACTTTATTATTTTTTAAGTGTTAACTATTCTTAGCCTTTAGCATTTTCATCTAAAATTTAAAATCAATGTGTCAGTTTTCAAAATAAATAAGTCTGCTGGAACTATGATTGCTGTTATAATCAATAGATTGATTTAGTAAAATGAACATATTTATAATTTTGAGTTCTAAATCTATGAACATATTTTATCTCTCCATTTATTTAGGTTTAATTCCATTTTACTCAATAATGCTATATAGCTCTATGGAGATTTAACATATATTTGATTAGATTTATTTCAAGGCATTTGGTGTTTTGATGCTATTCTAAGTGATATTGTTTTTGTATTTTAATTTTCTATTTGTTATATAAAGAAATATAATTTTATATGTTGGCATTATATCAGAAATCACACTAAACTATGCTGTTTCTAATAATTTAGTTCAAAATTCTTTTGGACATTATATAGATACAAACATATAGTCTGAAAATGAGAGTATGGCATTTTACCTTTTCTAGAAAGTCATTACTCTTTTATTTTACTCCTTGCCTTATTTCACTGACTATGAACAAAATAGGATGAAATGGAATGGAATTGATGAGAGTAAGTAATCTAGCTCACTTTTTTTATCTTGGAAAAATTTTAACATTTCACCATTAAGAAAGATTTTTGCTTCAGAAATTTTCCTCATTTTTGAAGATGTTTATTAAATTAAAAAGCTGCTTTCTATAGTTTGCTGAAGTTTTATATAAATTTGTTTTTATTTCTAATTTATGCCATTTTTCATAGATTCTAGAAAATCACCCGATTTGTCTTTTCATTCACTAGTGAATCATATGATTGATTTCTACATGTATTTTTGACAAATTTGTGCGGGGGGAGATAACATTTTAAATGGAAGAGTTGCAAGAAAAGTACAAGAAACTGCTATATATTTAGATTTGCCAAATGTTTACATTTTGCTCATTTGTTTATGATTCTTTCTCTCTCACTTTCTTTGTTATTTAATAGTAATTTGTGAAATATATCCCTGTATTCTTAAACTAATCAATCTGATTTTTTAAAAACAAGGACATCTTCTATAACTACAGTACAGTTATCAAAATCAAAGATGACTTATTGATAGTTGGTTATTAAAATATTCTCATATTTTTAGAATAAAAAGAAATATTTTAGGCTATATTAAGCTTTCTTATATGTTACTGGATTTGTTTTGCAATATTTGTTTAAGATTTTTGCAGCAATTTTTATTATGAGACTAGATTATGCTTTTCTTTCATGTAGCGCCTTGTCAGATTTCCTATCAAGATAATGTTGGCTTCATAAAATGTTTTGGAAAGGGTTTCCACAGTTTCTGTTCTCTGTAAGTGTTAGACTAGAGTTATTATTATTTTCTTAAACCTTTAAAAAAGCTGCAGGTGACTTCTGAAATGGAGTATTATAAAATTTAATAAGTATTTTATAAATATAGTAAAAATTTTCTATTTTTTCCTGTGTCTGTTTTAATAAGTAGTATTCCTCTTCAATTTTATCTTTTTAGTCTAAATTTTCAAGTTATTGCCATAAAGTTATTCATAAGACCATTTTAATTTTTTAAAATCACATTTTATTGCTGCATAATATACATTCATTAAAATCCACCCTTTCTAGGTATACAGTTCTATGATTATCAACAAATGTATATAATCATTTAACTACCACCACAATCAAGATATAGAATATTTTCATCACCCCAGTAAGTACTTTAACGTTCTTTTGTACTAAATCCCTAACCCCTACCTCTAGGCTCTGGCAACCACTGATATATTTTTTATCTTTATTGTTTTGCCTTTTCCAGAATGTTATATTAATTTGTAGGCCTGTGCGTTTTTTATGAGATTAATCCAGTGTAACATGAATTTGAAGTTTATTTTTTAAATTGCTATTTAATATTAATCTATTGTATGTATGTATCAAAATTTATCACTAGCTGATTGATATATATTTGCATTGTTTACTGTTTTAAGGCCTTGTGAATAATGATGCTACAAACATTTGCATATCCATATGTACATGGACTTCTCCTCACCTACTTTTGTGAGGTAGTCTTAGGAAAGGAATTTCTAGATTGTATGTCAGTGTATGTCTAACGTTATAAGAAACTACCAAACTATTTTCCAAAGTTACTGTATATTTCACATCTCCACCTCCAGTGTAGGAGAATTCTGTTGTACCACAGTTTCATAATGTTTTATTTAATTTTTAGATTTTATTTAATCTAGTATATGTGATGTGGCATCTCATCGTGGTGTTAATTTTCATTTCTCTAATGAATAATGATACTTATTATCTTTTCATGTGCTTATTGTCATTTGTATATCTTCTTTATTGAAATGTTCAAATATTTTTCCACTTTTAAAATAAATTTAAAAATTGTAAATTTTTTTTATATTCTGCTAATGTTTTACATCTTTAGTTTGTAAAACACTGAAATGATTAATTCAGACATGCTGGCAGTATCTGTAGCATCTTACAACCTATGTATTACCAAGTAGTGTAAAATTGTGATTACAGATTAAAAGTCTGAGGAATTTCAAGGAATAAGAATTTTTGAACCATTAGAAAATTTACTGTTTTCCTAGACTACGCATACAAATCAAAACTGATCCTTAACTACATGTTTTTGGTCATGCTCAAGGAATAACATCACCAAGAGATATTTACGAGGTCTTGAAAAATATTAAGTTTATTTCCAGTCTACTTTGGTCTCTTTAAAATTGTCACAACTTCCCACACAGTTATTATATGCAATTACTCTGTGTTTCTCTAATTCATTTTCAAGTCAGGATTTTAAACACTTTTGTCCCTGGATTTCTTGAATGGATGGTATCTGTGAGAATTATGCTTTGAAAAGCAACACACAAAGCTAATCAAAAGTCAAAAGTTTGATATGCAGTGAATAATATCAAACACCATATTGTCAGAATACTTTTATAATTTGTTTGCAGGTATAATGAAATCAAACACATAACTCTCAGAAAACAGAAAAATAGAGACTGACATGTCTTAGACTTAAGGTTTGGTCAGTTTCCAGCTGGAAGGTTATATCCAATTGCTTTTTAGCTCTTCCCAAGTTTTTATCTTTATCAGGAGGAAAGACTTATTACAAATGGTAGTTAAAAAACAAGTAAGAAATGAACAGGTCTCTTGTACTGCAACAATTACTTACAACTCCATTAAGTCATAATAGTGTTAATCACCCAAGGAAGAGTCTCATCACTGCACAACAGTGCACTCTATAGTATATAATACACATTTCTTTTTGAATTTAACTATCTGAATTAAAATGCTACTATTTCATAAATAAATATGATTTTTAAATGAGCAAATTTAAAATCACCACTATGTGTTAAAATTTCCTCTAATGACACTTCACTATGCAGAACATAGTAATTACTTTGAGAAATCAGCTCTTCCAAGGTAACTGGGCAGTTATAATATTTTATCAGGTAAATTACCAGTCACCATCAACATTCATGAAGGACTCATTTGGATTTTATTACAGGTTGACATTTATTTATTTTCCCAATTTTTAAAATTATAACTGTTGCACGATTGCCCCAGGATGCAACTGTAGAAAATTAGCACACTAATCACATTAATTATCATAAGTAAAAAGTTATAAAAGCAGCAATAATAGCATAGAATTTTCTAAAAGCAACTTAGAGCATCCCTAATAATAACCTTAAACATATCTGTTACAGTGAAATTGCCCAGATTCTTTTACCTCTGTGGTTTTTAACTTCAAAAACTCTGTCATAGGGATGCTATTATTGATACCATTTCAGAAATGAAGACACCAAAGCCTAAAACAGCTGTTTGGCTGACCTGAAATCATGTACCTAGATAGATTTAAAGTCAAGCCAAAAACAAAGTCTTCTGCACTTTCAACACTCTTTTTTTTTTTTTCCTCTGTATTTCTTATTTTTCAGTCATCAAGAGCAGGATATCATTTACCTTCTATACTTCAGGCTATCAACAGGTTTAGTGAACTAAAGATCTAAAATATACTCTGATCTGTTTGTCTCTTTTTATCTCCAGTGCTACCAACCTGATCTAAGAAACACTTGTCTGCACTACTTATTGTGGTAATTTTCTTCCTTCTTGCCCTATAAAAAGAATCATATTCTATAGAGTAATCCAAATGATTTTTTAAAATATAAATGAAATCATACCATTTTGTGCTTAAAATGGTCTATGGATTTCCACTGTATTAGAATAAAACATAAATGATTTATCTTGCCTTTTAAGATCCATATGATCTGACCCCCCTCTTCAATTTTACCTACTGTCACTCTTTACCCCCTCCTTACCCTACCCCCTTTTTCTGATTGTTGAACATGCCAAAACTGATCCTGCCTTAGATCTTTGTTCTTCTATTTTGCTCTTTTTGGAATGTTCTGTTTCTGGGTTTTTGTAGACCTTATTTCACATCCCTCCTCCTCAGAGAGACTTGATAACTGAACCTAATTTGGCCTCTTTTCATTCCCTTTCTTTCCCTGTCCTTTACACAGTCTTTATCACATGATTCTGTTTTATTTTTATAGCATATTCTTTTTTTTCTGTAAAATTACATATCCATTTATTTGTTTACTTGTTTGTTGTACAACTCTCATGCATTTATAAGTTCTATAAGAGCAGAGATCTTGTATATCTTGTTCACTTCCTATAACAGACACTGTCAGTGGCCACTATGTCTCTTAAGGACATTCTGGAAATCACCTGCCACTTCTGTCAGTTCCTATATATTCCAAAGAGCTTTCTACTTCAACACCTTCCTGCCTGAGGGCATTTTCTAGCCATTCCTCCTGCCGGACAGGAAGTACTAAGAAGTTAATGCTTTGGGGTACATCCTTTGATCAGTAAATAAAATTAGGAAATCAGTAAGTGAAGTACAGTTTTCTCATTCTTCAGGTAGATAATGATGAGATTGTAAGATGTGTTTCACACTTTCCAGAGTTTATAGCTTAACTGAGCTCTAGTTGTACACAGTAGTAACCAGCTTATTCATGTACATTTCATTGGCTTTCATTTTATTTTTTTTGAAATTATTAAATAAAATTAAAAAGATATTTATTAAATTATATCCATTTTCATATCCCCAGAGCCTGATTAGATTCATTATTTGTTTGTTGTGGTGTTCCCTTCTTTCCTTATTCCTTCCTTTTTCCTATGCTTGCTTATCTTAACCCCTCTAATGATTTTCCTTTATAGTTTCCTTCTCTGATCCATATTGCTTTATCTTGCAACATATGATGTTTAACCTTGATTTGCTTGTTTGAGTATAAGGTGAGCACTGAATAACCTGGTGCTGATCAACAATTTGTGTAGATTACTGTCTAGTAAACATAGACATGAATCCCTTAGGACATTTCTTTCTATGTGAATCACTACAAATAACTTTTTTTCAGAGATGGCTAGTAGTCCTTAAAATTCATGTTTTCCTCTTCTATAGTTGAGTTTGTGGCCACCTAAAATAAAGATTACATTTCTTATCATAGCTCCCTTGCAAAAAGGAATGGCCCCGTGAATAAGTTTTGGACAAAAGGATGAGAGTAAAGGAGATATGTGCAATTTCAGACTTATGCCTTTGAGGGAATGAACATGTCCCATTTTCTATTTCTTTCTGAATATAATGAAGATGTGGTGGTAGAAACATTGGGCAACACAGAATAAGAAGTTGGGTCTTAGCAGCATAGATAGAACTCCATAGCATTATTCCATTTCTAGTGACTATGTGAAGCAGGCTGCCATATCATTGTAGACTTAACATGCAAGAGATATAAACTATTTCATTTAAGCTTATGTTATTTTGCATATTTGCTCCATGTTGCTAACCCATGGATGGTTCTAAAGACTAGAGTTGGCCAGCGAACTTACATTGTGGTGTATACTTGTGCATTTCCTCTCTCCCATCTCTGTATGGATATATATATATATATATATATATATATATATATATATATATCTCCATATACACACATATATACACACACAAACACACACACACATATATAATACATATAATATGTTTACATATATATGTATTTTTATAATAAAGTGTTACATACCTCTAAAAACCAAACACATATAATCAGAACATGTGATATTTAAAAAGAGCATGTTATATTTCTGAAACAAAGGGTGTTAGAGTGTTTTCCTCAAAATAATGTATTCTCTTTGGGACTGAGAGGTGTATGCACAGGTGTAGTGCATGAGAAAAATAACAGTGACACATTCTATGCTAGTGTTCTTCAGTCATAGTCTGGGGGTCCCCAGCTTCATTCTCTTGATACAGGTTAATGTCAGATTTGAATTATGAGTAGCGTAATAATGGTTGAAATATAGCAGTGTTTGACATTAGTTATATTAAAGTAACTCTGAAGAAATTATAACCTTTTATAAAAGTAAAATTTACTCTGCTTCTTTGGTGGTTAAGCTAGTTATATAATTCAGCCAATTTCACTCCCAAGTATTCTAATTCTGTTTTTAAAATTATAGTAGAGAAGTTCTACATGTTTGTGTGAATCATGTAATGAGACAGCACTGGGATACTAAGTAGACCACCTCACAATTCTACAGCCGTTTCTACTTCCAAACCATGTTTTGAGTATTCCAAAATGAAACAAATGGAGCGTGTGAACATGCTGCAATACTAGCTTAGAAGTTTCTCTTTCTTTATGAAAAGTTGAAAAATTGGGCAATAGAGGGCACTTGACTTTGTTGGTGGGTATTTGGATCTCCCAGCAAAGAATGAAACAGTGTTGTTCACTCTTCTTCTTTATGTACTCTGTGGCCTTAGGCATATGATGATTTGGAACATTGCAATGAGCTTCCATGTCTTATGTTTTCTGTTTGGGTGTTATCAGTGGCAAATGGAAAAGGAGATAAAGGATCTCCCTCTTTTTTGAGTGATCACAGGCTGGGTGTTCCTGAAAAGAAAGTCACTTAGAATGTTCTTAAAGGTGGCTGTCTCCACAGTCGTTTTGTCTCCAGGTTTTGATAACTGCTCCTGCTCTCTTCCCTTTCAGGCCCAGATATGGTACCTGCTGCAGGTACACACAACATTATCCTTTTTGGTTTATCTACACACTATTCACATTTTTAAAAAGTTTGTTTATTATACTGTATTCACATACCCCATCTAAATATAATATGTATTTCTGCCTAGTACCCTGACCTGTGTGGTTTACAAATTCAGGTTTTAGTGTATATTCCAAGAGGAATTTCTTACTTCTTTTTTTAAATAATATTTTTACTTGTTGCACTTGGTTTAAATAGTACAGCAGATCCAGTAGTGAGGACAGAAAAGATTCAGGACTGAAAATCATAATGCCCTTTTGGAAAAGAACATCATGCTAAGTTCTGTAAATATGCTCATACTACTTTGCTATTCACTTAATATGTAAGAATCACATAAGAATGATCCTTATCTATTTCTATTTCTCTTTTGGTCCCTAGAAAAACTACCTTTCCCCCCTTATATCTCTCCTTTCTTCAGAAGCCTTATTTTTGTTTTAGCTTAAAATAAACTCCCAGGTTCTCATTTGGAAGCAGGCCTCCCTTTTAGATGAGTGTGAAAAGTTTTTCTCTTATTTACCTCTATTTAGTTTTATTTTCTTTATTAACCTTTTACATTTACAGAGTGAAATACAGACATTTAAAATATATATACCTATGTAACCCACAAAATCAAGACACAAAACATTTCTATTATCTTATGAACTTTTCTTATGCCCCTTTTCAGTCACTACTTCCCCAACCTAATGTAAATAGTGAGTTGATTTCTATAAATGTCTAATATCTAAGTATGACTTAGGGTTAATATCTAAGTATGACTCAGAATTTAACTTTTAAAGAAGATAATTATTTTGATCTGCAGACATTAAAGAATTAATTGAATATTGTTAACTCACTTAAGAGAGCATTTATAAATTAACACAATCAATTAATAGACTTCATTACAACTAAGAGCCAGAAGAATAATTTCTAGTTTTGGGGAAGTAAGAAATTAAAGTGGTTCCCAATAACATACGTGATGTCAGAGTTACTTCTCTGATTTTGTGACCTAAAGGCACTGCCTAATGTTTTACAAACTTGTGCCCTCTGTGGAGCACAATCACACTAATGCACTGTTCTCAGTTCCTCAGCCCTGTAGTGGGACTGCCTTCCTCAGTATGTAACAAATAAAGACCCTGGCTTTCTAATTTTGTAAAGAATACTTAGGTGTATAGTAAGCCACGAGATTGAGGAGTGCAACTAACAGGAGACTATGTTTTTCATTAAGTACATCAAAAAGCCTGTTTGGGATAGCCACATTCCACTTCAATGGTTTTACTCTTTTAAAAGCAACTGCTTATAATGAATATCATATTTTTGTAAAGGAACTTAAAAGCATACAGTTGTCCCTCAGTATCCATGGGGGATTGGTTCCAACCTCCTGACAGATACCAGAGATCTGCAAATACTCAAGTCTCAAGTCTCTCATATAAAATGGTGTAGTTATTTGCATGTAATCTGTGTTTGCATATAGACTGCAGAAGAGTATGCCTGCACATCACTTCACTCAAGTAGATTCAGTGTAGTTCTTGGTGCATGGCAAATGTAAATTTTGCTTTTTGGAACTTTCTGGGATTTTTTTCCCTAGATATTTTCAATTCATGGTTTGTTGAATATGTGAATATAAAGCCCTTGGATATGGAAGAGAAACTGTATTTACATATGGCATTGTGACTCTATTACATTTTTTTAATTTTTGAAACTTTAATGGAAGACAGCAATTGCAATGCTTGGTCAGTTTTTTATTCCCAAGAGGTTGTGACATCAATTTACCCTAGAGTTTTTCCTGTTTTTTTTTTTTTTTATTTTTACTGAGTGTTAAATATTTTAATATAAATTCTTAAAAACTGTTGACAGGTTCTACCTGTATTTCAGAAGAAACAACAGCTTTCCTCCTAAATATCTGTGATAAAAGTGAGACACTGAGCTTGATGGGACCAGTGAATAGAAATTTTAAGACTAAGAAGTCAAGTATTCTAGTTGGTAAATATGAATGGGAGTTTGTCTATGCATGTAGTTGGCTTTGTGGTCAGCTAATGGTATCTTTTTCATAAAAGAATTAAGATTTCACCTTCTCTGAAAATTATCACTTAATCTTAGAGGCTATTTTCAATTTGTCTTGTTCAACAAGTTATTTTATTAATTGGCAACAGGTGCCATGGAGATTGCAGAAAAGAGATGTAGGCTTGATTTTTACCTAACAGAAGTGGAAAGATGGTAAAAAGGAGACTAGGCAATCAAAACTCATTTTGGAACTGTTGTCTGGTGTTCCAAAAGTTGCTAAGTACCCAACCTTAGGGAGGATGCTCATATCATGCAAATTGTATGCTGTTGAGATTTTTCCATGGATACTCATCGACCCAAGAAGTGGAGATGGGTGCCTTCTGAGAACTTTGAAGTACCTGTTATAAGCCATTCTTGGAAAAGGGATAAGAAATGAAGACTGGAAAAGTGAACCATGGGTTCTGGCCATGAAGTATCTTCGTCTTTTTTTTCCTCTGATCTTTGTGGTTATTACCCATGGAGTCCAGGTAGGAAAGAATACATCACTGCACAGACATGATTTATTTCTTGCTTCAGGGTAGCAGTCAGGAAACCAGGCAGGTGACACCCTATTTCAAACACCTAAGAATGGGTCTGGGTTTAAATCTGTGTGCTTTGTGGACTGGTGACATCTAGCAGCACTGTACTGTACTTACAGTCCTTCCCTAACTGCACCATTGAAATTTTATAAACATTGTTTAAGCATTGCAGCATTGTCTCAGCTATCACTGTTGAAAATTAAGGAAAGTATTTTTCCCTACATATGGAACAAAAGTAATCCCAGATGTTCTAGCACAGAGGTCCCCAATCCCCAGGCCATGGAACAGTATTGGTCTGTGGCCTGTTAGGAACCGAGCTGCACAGCAGGAAGTGAGAGATGGGTGTGCAAAGCTTTGCCTGTATTTGCAGCTGCTCCCCAGTGCTAACATCACCACCTCAGCTCCATCTCAGATCATCAGGAATTAGATCTCATAGGAGCATTGGTCCCTGGTGCCAAAAGGGTTGGGGACTGCTGGTCTAGTACATATGTAAGTACTTCAGAAACTGTGGAGGTGCTCAATAGTGGAGCCAGTCAAATGGATGATTGAGCTCCAGGGGGCATCATAACAGATATGTGGAATATATAAACCTCTTCTGGGGAATTCAGAAGTATTTGGGGAAGAAAGATAAATGAACAAATCAACAAAACTAAAAAAAAAAATTCACTTACTGCAGAGTAGTGGAATGGGATCTTGAGTTATTCTAATTTCAAAGCTAACATTATATGACCTTGTTATATAGTTATAAGCTAGTAAAATTTTGTCATATATAGTTATTTTCATTTAATTCTATAATTTTTTAAGAGATAGAAATAAGGTTTGGTTTCTCCATTCTTGAATGGCTCTGTACTGAACTTGGAAATGTACTGGAGGGCTGGCTCACTTAGAATGGAGGAGAATGCTTCTGCTCCAGAGTTTCCAGGGCTCCCTGTAGCACCAGCCAGGCTGAGAGAGAGGAGTGGAAATACAAGGTTCTAGAAATTCAAAGTAATTTTTTTTTTTTTATTTTCATACATTTATACGTAAGTTAAATCCAGTTATGACAAACATAAAGGGCCGACTCCTAGGAGAAAAGAATCACAAAGACTCTCAAAAATGGGCAAGAGGTAGTTATCATCATCTTCAGTTTATAATAATAGCTACCATTATGGACCACTTACTCTTTGTGAATGTGCTCTGCGTTTATCACCTCCAATTCTTTTTACAACAATGCAAATGTAGTGTTACTATTCCTATTACTGATGACCAAACTGAGACTCTGAGATATTAAGAGACTTGCTAAAGATAGCACAGCTAATAAGTGAACTGTGTCAAGATTCAAACCAAGTTTGGAGTGGCTTCAATGCCAGTGAGTTCAGCAAGCCAGGATATTACTAGACATGATTTTGTCTAGCTTAATTCTCTGGTCCCTTTTTTATTTCATTTTTATTTTATAAGCTAGCCAAGCTGTCTTCTTTCCATAATACTGTCTATGACTCACTCATTCAAATGATAAATCTGATTTGTCATTACCTGGAGGATGACATAAATTAGTCCATGATTTCCAATGAGTAGCCAGTCTCTATTTTTTTCAATAAGCAGAAGGCTAGAGGCTCTTCGACTGATATAATATCACTTGCTACATCAGTTCCTAAAATACTTGAATTGTTTGCCTTATGCATTTTTGTTCACAACTAATTAGAAATTGACTAGAGTTAGGATCAATGAGATTAAAATTAAATCAAATTTTACCTTTATTTAAATCATTAGTCAGAAAGATTTGATTTATGTCTTCTGTTCCCCTACTCCACCAGAAGCATTTACTACTTGACATAACCTAAACTATAATAAATATTTTCACAACTCAGACAAGAATGTCAATTTAATTTTTAGAAGCCACGCAGTCTACATGTGCAAGATTTATAATGTTATTTTTTTAGATTAATTCTACAGTTGCATCAGAAAAGTGCACATCTAGATTTGCACATCTAGATGGTTTTATATTCATCATCTTCAAAGCAGTTTCTTCCAGAGAGGAGCATTTTTTACAGGGGCTACTTTGAGCTATTTCTTGGGTGAGCTGTTTGAATTTTATATAAATGCAGTCTCTCAAATATGGAAAGAAACTTCACTAAAATATCCCGAAGCAGAAAGGTCACTCTGGTTACAGTGCCAGGGTAGGTTTTCTTTGTTTCATATCATCTTGTTATTAAATATCAAATGAATGGAGGCTAGTACATACAAATACAAATAGTTGATTATTTAAAATTCCCATTATTTGTTAGGTAATGTGCTGATCACTTTGCCTCCATGATTTTATTTAATTCTTATACCCACATTCAGAGGCAATTTTTATTATCTCTTATTATCAAATTAAAGCAAAACAAAACAAAAACCCTGACCCAAAGAGGTAAGAGGTAATGAGTCAAAAGCCATACTATAAATGAGATTCACATCTATTTTAGTATGATTCTAAAACCCATGCTACAGCCACTACCCAACATGTTTTTCTGGGCTGTACTTGAAATCTAACTCCTTACTGTTTAGGGACTGTTATATGGACTATTTTATTGAAGTGATTGCACTGCCCCTTCTTTGCATCTTTCCTTCTTGATTTGATTCACACCATTTCTGAAGGTTATTTTACTCTTTTGAAATTTAGCAGTTTTTAAAACTGCTCCAATTTGACAAGAAAAGAAAAAGGAAAAAAAATAGATCAATCTCACTTAAAAAATAAATCAAAAAGAATATATCCATTTTATTTCTGAAACAAGTTAATGTGCAGAAATATTGAATTACCTATACAGGTATCAGCCAGGATGGCTAGGGACAGAAAAGAAACCAGAGTCTCCCCTTTGCGTTTTAATCCTTTGGAAATATGTTTCTTTTGTCCTTGTTAGGGTTGCTAAATTCCATGATTTCAACAGCAGATCTCACTTAAAAGTTACTACAGAAAAAAGGATAAAGTTTAGAAGCCCTCGTCTCTAAAAAGAAAGGATAAACTTTGATTTCCCAAGATTTGGATGCAAAATAAAATGTAGATTGTAGTATATAAAACTAGGATAATCCTAAAAAAGAAAATGGAGATAATTATTCCTTTTATTCATAATCAGAAATTGCACAAAAATTTATAATGTATTAATGGAACAAATATTAAATATAATGGATGGGTATAGGGAAATTTTTTTAGAAAAAATAACAATGTAATAAATTCAAAGAATTGAATAAGTCATTAAGTTTATTTCAAAGTGGTTATTTAATAGTACTATCAGAAAATTGTAATAGAATGGAAATGCAAGCTATAACTCAAAGATCTCTGACAATTAGGAAGTACATGGAAAGAAATAGGCAATTAGCATAAAACAGAAAATAGAAGTTTAGTTGATATGGTCAAGAAATTATGTATTCATTTGAATAGGAAAAAAAATAAAATGTCATTCAAATAAAGAAGAATGAAGACAAATTGGAGAAATGTAACTAAATAGAAACTAAATAGACAAATTTCTGGTAGTCAAATTACTAATTGTGAGATAGCACTCATTAAAGGATTAAAGGGTATTGACAGTATTCTAACATCTTGAAACGTGAGGAGCAAATTTAATCAGGTACAATAAATCTTAGTTATTTAAAATATAAAATAACATAGTTGTATTTTCTAATATTTTGTTTTTTTTGACATAAATAAGCTACATAGGAAATATGACAACACTCAAATATGACACATTATCATTCTTTTACTCATTATCTCCTTAGTAATAAACAGATGCCTCTTAGGCACAGCTGATTTTTCCCTAATCATTTTTACCTCCTTCAATTTGTACTCAGCTTCAGAAAGCAAAACTACATTTATCCTCATCTGTGACTAGCTCTGATGACTTTCTCTGTTTCATTTGGGTAGTTTGGGCACCCCAACTAAAATTTTTCTGTATCAATACCTCAGATGTATAGAAGGATGACAAAATAAAATTCCAATTCTATATACAGAGAACTAAAAATACCCAATTTTTGATATTGCAATACTTTACAAATATGGATAACCATTTTTAAATTTTGTATACTACTATGAGTATCTAATTTTATTTCATTCACCCTTCATCATTATTACATGTTACAATTCATATATATGGAAATGGAAACATGTTATATAATCATTATACAATATATTTTACATTCAACTAAAATTAATATTTATATTTCATATATACATTTAAAAAAATTTATGTGCTCTCAACTATCTTTTGATTAATCTCAATTCAAAGATAAACTTCTATATTTAAAAAAATATGGAAATTCAAGGCTATTGGATTAAAGGACAGTTTTCATAGGCTTAAGTATTATTTAAGATGTCTAAAAGACATCCTTTACAATTATTTTAATTCAATGACCTGTTAAAGTTCCATTTGATCTAATAAATCTTGCAGTGCTGAACTGAGTAAGAAACTTATAACATTTTAGAAATAGATTCTGAAGTGCTAAGTGTTTCTAGAGATAAACATTTTTCAAAATAGTGATTGGTCTTGGGTGACAAAGCTTTGCTTCTGTGATAAAAAGCTTACTAATAGCGTTTTAATTGAAACTTTTAATCTGAATGTTGTTTGAATCCTATTAAATGTTACTTTCCTGCCTCAATTCAAATTTTCTTGATCTTCATTTTTGCGTTGAATATTGTTACACTGTCTGCCTCATTATGCTAAAGAAAGATGAAGTAAGCTATTAACATTCCGAACAGCCTATGAGATGTGATGATATAGAATGTCATTCATTTTTATGAGTTGGCTGTCAGTGTAGGCTGCAATAATGTTATAATTTCTCCCTGGTAGTATGTGATGCCTGGTGTTACTGCAAAATCCTTATTAAAATTTCAATAATTGTAAATTAAAGCAAAAGTAAATAGGACTTTTATGAAATAGTTGTTTCTGAAAGTCAAGTGGTAAAGAACAAGACTCTACAAGATTGAAATTATTTGCTTTGTAGCCCCAAATTATCATAATCATACTGAAAAAAAAACTGGAATCAGTCATTTAATATTTTCAGCTGCAGAACTTGGTCTGCTTATGCCGAGAGAAAGGTGAGATGACAATACAGTATTGTTGCTTCATAAGATCTACCCTTAACTTGCTGCATGTTATTTGCCTGAAAACCTTAAAGTTGCAATTTGAATAGATTTGTCTATTAAAATAGGTAGAAGGGAAGGGGCAGCCAGTGTTTTACATGTCATCTCATGGCCATATTAAATGAATATGTTAATGTAGCATTCAGCTTGCAGATTTTCTCATGCAAAATAGAGAACAAGAAAGATTCTTCGAGGACAGATAATGTGGTATTATTTGAGCACATGGTACCCAAAAAATGCAAACTGTCATTCGAAACAAAGAAATTTATACTCAGAGTTCTCCTGTGTATTTATTGTTTATCTCGCTGAAAAGTATATACAGTTGCCAAGGTAGGAAATATTTTATATTGAGGTATAGGAAGTATTTAAAATTAAGTAGATAATAAATTTAATTATGATAATGTGATTGGAAAAGAACAAATAAAGGAAGACTAGTAATTTTATGTCACATATTCTGTTGCATTTATTCTCATCTCTAGCATATTTTTAGATTATAGTAGCTAGAGGATAGAAATGTGGTATTTTTAAAGATGTGCCTAACTTTGTTTAGTGCTAGTAATATATCATACTCAGAGTCAGCTTAACAAATATGTAGAGGCCCATGAAATATGATTTGAGTGGCAGTATGAAGACAGTGTGCCTAAAAATAGCTTCACCCACTGAACACCTTAAATTCTACCACTTAATAAAGACTCTTTGTTATGAATCTTTACCCATGAATCTTTGTTATTCACTAATACTGTAGTAGTATTTTGTGGATTTTTTGTTTGTTTGTTTGTTTGATTGTTGATGTTGTTTTACTTTATTTTCTTTTATCCTTTATTTAGAGATTTGGGTTGGTGAGATTTTCCACCAGACTCCAGAATATTCATATCTTCTGGCCATTCCAGTGGCCATTTTCATTGCTTTTATCAGTTGAACCCAGTTGCACCTGGTTATGGTATGCATAATTGAGAAAGTATAAGAAATGAACTCAGCAACAAAATGCCTATCCTATAAACTTTTGTTAGAGTAAGAGCATAGTTCCTTCTCTAGGTGGATCCCATAGGTTATGTGCATCAGAATCATCAGGAATGCCTGTTAAAATGTTGACTTCAGGATCCCACCTCAGAGATACTGAGGTGGAGTCTGTTTTCAGTTTGTTTGATGACTGGCATGTTACAAACTTCAACATGATTCCAGTGGACGTGGAAAGGTATACTAGTGGTATAACTGTTGCTAACAACTTCTCTGATGATTGAAAGCATTAAATCTGATTGTTACCTTTGTTTTTAAAATATATCAGGGCAGAGTACAGAAATAGTTTTCAAACCATTCAAGAATAGGCTAGTAATTTCGTCATGAAGATCTTGTCAAATGCTTCTTTTTTTCTCCATTCATTTTATTAAAAATTCATTGCTTCCAGTTGAGCCCCTGAGCCTTGAGCCTATGGTCAGCATCTTGCAGGACCATTTCATTAACTGTTTCTAAGCATTGGGGGAAGCAGTATTTCATAGTGAGAACATGTATTGATCAGCAGTAGTTCATAGAACATGTATTGGCCAGTGTCCCAGCAGAAAGCAGATGGTACACTGGATAGTAAGGGACCAGGGACAGTACAAGAGACTGATGATGTGACATTTATGGAAGAATTCAGTCTGAGGATTATGCAAGCACCCCAGGTGTTTCAATTGCCTTACTCTATTTCTGGCTATTTACAGGACTAGTGCAGTACCCAAGATATCCAGAGAAATGAGGTCAGGAAAGTAGTTACCAGAACTCAGAGAGAATATGACACCTAACAGATGCTTTGATCTTTGATGGAGGAAGGCCTTCTGCCAGCAACCACCTACCAGAGAAATAAACATGCAGACCTCCCTCTTTGCTACTCTCTTCTTTCACTGAATTTAACCAGAAACACGAAGCCAAGAAATCTCCAGTGGAGTCCATACTTCAAGTCAGATTTTGAGGGTCCCAACAGGATGGAGAAGACTATGAAGTGATCTGTGGTGATGGAGACAGAAGGCACTGGGACAGGAAAAATAGAACCGAGCATCTCAGTTCTCCGCTTTCCAGCTTAATGTCTCAGGGCCACTGCTCATAGCATCTGCCCCATAGAGTTGCCTTTAGGATTAAATAATACCTATAAAGAATTTAAACAGGGTTTGACACACATAAATCAGTAAACAAATGTTAGCCAATTTTATTTTTATATTGATGCATGGAACTCAGGGACTTCAGGTGAGAATGGACTCACATGACTATGGAGGCTGAGAAATCACATAGTCTGCCATCCGCAAGCTGGAAAACCAAGAAAACTGGTAGTGTAATTCAGTCTGAGTACAAGGACCTGAAAATCAGGGAAACCAATGGTATAAATTCTTTTCTGAGTCTAAAGGCCCAGAAACCGTGAGTGCTGATGTATAAGGACAGGAGAACATAGATGTCACAGCTCAGACAAAGAGAACAAATTCACCCTTCCACTTCCTTTTTGTTCTGTTCAGGCCTTCAACAGTTGTATGCTGCCCATTTACATTGGTGAGGGTAATCTTTACTTTTTTCCTTTCTTCATTTTTTGTGTCATAATTTTTTAAATAAAATGCTTCATATTGTGAGAAAAAGAACAATAGAGACTTAAGTATATATTTGTATGAGTCTGCTGAACTGGGTTTGCATTTTTGTTTCTATAGCGACCTTCAATGAACCATAGGCTTCAAATTTCTGTTGTAGTGTGCTGTTGTACCTTGTCTGTGGCTGAGTTCCAGAGGATTTTCTCAATAATTCTACTCTACCCTAAGATTTTAGCAGGCCCTGTATGTTGTCCTGTATGCTAGAGTAACAGTTGATTTCAGTGCTCTAGCCACTTTTGTCACAGACTGCTGTCACTTATGCTTATGATTTGATGAATGCAGGGAGATATCTCTGTTCTTCTGCACCACGTTTAGTGTGAAGCAGACATTATGTACCCAAGTCTCAGGCATAGGTCCTTTACAACTTCTCTGATCCTCCTCTAGTGGGAGACAACTTATGACTATAACACAGTGAATGTTGGGTTATATATCCTTTTGCCTCCCCTTCGATGGCAGTCCAACTCTGTCTTTTACTGATGATGGTGAGAGATTAAGTCTTGGATACAAGTAAGATTTCCTACCTACCCACAGTGGCAGCGGCACTCTACTTTCTATCATTGCAGGATGTGGTGAAAAAAGAATTTCTCTTTCCTTCCCCAGTGGCAGCCAACATTTTTGTGGTATTATAGTAGTAATCATATATGGAAGTGTTTTTCTTTTCTCCTTCATTGACAGTGACACATGGCTTTTGCCTTATATCAGAGATGGTCTTCAGTAGTGATGAATCTCTTGCCCTTCACCTCATGGCAGACAGTATTTGCGTTATAGCAAAGAAGGGCCTGGTATGTGGACCTAATGTGCAGGCTTTTCCCCAGTGACTTCTGATCCTCACCTAGTTCTCCTGTAGGGCTCGGAGCTTAGGAAGACTTCTATAGATACTTGTGTTCTACCCTAAAACCTAAGCAGACTATGTTTGTCTTTTTGAGGGGAATTCTTTTGGGTTTCCTGCCCGACACCAACCTTCTATGAGCACCTAGTAGGGAGGCCCTTGTAAAAAACCTGGTGAATTCAGACTATGTGTCTGAAGCTTCTAGGGATTTTAAATTGTATACTAAGGCATAATCAGATATAAGAATTTGTTAAAATATTTAATTTTTTCTTAACAGCTACTTCTTCCTACGTTGTGTTAAAAATAAGATTATGTGTTTCATCTCTCACTAGAAGAGAGATTCTCATCCTTTGAAATTCACATCTTTTGGTTGGCTTGTAATTTCAACTCTCTGAAGGATTCAGATTGTTATTTTATACATTATCTGGAACTTTCTCAGTGTTAAGATGGGTGTGATGTTTTCTTCAAGCTTTTGGCATCTTCTGTGGATGCAGAACTTCCATTAAGTTACTTTATTTTCCCCTTTACTTATTTTTAATTAGAGTTTGTACATATAGCTAGTCAGAACAAAGAAATAAAACAAATACAAAATAACAACATGCAAAAAGTATTTTAGTTTGTGTCACTAACTCTTGAACTTTTACTGTTCTTTTGAATGAATTTTAGTGTATATTCATCTCTTGTTAATTTATTCGATGAATATTTAGCAAACATATACATAGAACACATTTATCAGCAATACTTTTTAAGAACTTAACTGCTGTACTAGCTGTCAGACATATAAATATTAATATAATTTGTAGATTTTTCAATTATCTTTATGAGAAAATGAAGAGAGAGAACTATATAAATATTAGCACTAAAGAGAATTCATTTAGGTGGCCAGTTGCCTAATAAATAAATAAAAATTAGGATTTTTATATATCAGTAATAAATACTTAGATAATATGAAGAACAAATTATAGGTTATTTAGGAGTACATGTAGCAGTAAATGTAAACAAACTACATAAAGAGGACAAAACTTTTCTGACATAAATAAATGAGACCGCAGTTAACAAAAAGTCACATCCATGTTCCCAGATGGGAAAATTGTAAAGATTCAAAATTGTAAAGATTTCGATTCTTCCAAAAATTTATGATATTACCAATTAAAATCTCTTAGTTACTTTTAAAGCAACTTAAATAACTTCTCCAGAAAACAAAGAATGAATTAAATACTGAAATATAATCAATCAATCAAAGTAGTTCTTAGTGTTCTTTGCACTAAGATATTTATCTGAGATACTAAGTGCAGTGGAACACAAGGCAGAGAAGTATCCTGTCCTCAGGGAAATTTAAATCTATAGAAATAAATCTTACATCAAATGAGTAATCGAAGGGTTAATTATTTCACATTTTCTGGCAATTTTTCTCTGACTAAATGGTATTTGAGTAATTAATAATTAACTTTCTGGTTTCAGAGGCTAACTTTTACTTAACTTGGTAATTTTATAGATGATGAAGACATTCAAAGTTTGAGTAAAACAAGTGTAGTTTACAACTGCTTCTCACTATACTATGGCAGGAGATGAAGGGGGATAGTTCTAGTTATAAATGGAAGTTGGGGGTTAGGGTGTTCTACCACTTAGACACACTTGATGGAAGAGGCAGAGGGAAATATCAGAGATGGAGTCATTTCAAAAATCTTACAGCACCCAAGTAAGATGGGTTCCTTCTTGCCCTTTCAGGGTGAAAGGCAGCACCTCTGTCATTGGTCTCAAAGCTCTGCAAAGACTAGGCTGCCCAAGCGTCACCCATTACGATGCTGTGATATAAACACATTAAGAATATGACTAGAATGATACTTTAAATTGTAACAATTGGGTAACTATCTGTTTAAAACAGGAATACCTCTCTATTTCACATTTTATGATGAAATAAATTCAAGATGAATTAAAGGTTTAAAACTGGCAGAAATATAGAGAAAAGAGCATAAGGATGAGTATGTAATCTGGGTGTGGGGATGAATTTTAAAAGAAGAATATCTGATGTGGAAGCCATGCAGAAAAAAAGATTGATTATTTGAATACATAAGAATGAAAATAATTAAAAGTTAAAAACAAACATATTTAATATATAAAGAACTAATAAATTGGGAAAATAGGAATCAACCTAATAGAAAATCTATAAAGGGCATAGGCAATCAATTTATCAAGGAAGAAATACAACTGGCCAAGAAACATTTTTAAATCTTCTTTTTGATAATGGAGATGCAAAGTAAAATGTATATATCTTTCAGTATCAAATCACTGAAAATTATTTTAAAACAATTCCTTTGTTTAGATTTGAGAAAAAAAACATACTTCCATGAACTGCTAAAAATTTACGTAATATGATGAGATATCGACATAAAATGGATATAATATGAAAGACAACTTGATACCAAGAATTAAAAGCCTTGTAAATTTGCCTTTGAATATACCTTTATATATTTCCTCAGAATAAATTTCTGGGAAAGAGTGAAATTGGCTTCAAGGATGCTCTGGAAAACATAATTTATGGGAAAAGAAAAAAAAAGAATTGGTTAATCAAAAGAAGAGATTATTACATACGTATTTCAAGTTATGCTTTAAAAGCACATTTGTTGATGTGATATATTGCCATAAAATATTCATAAGTGAAGGAATGTTTCCAAAACCTGCTTAAAGTATGATATTTTCATAAAAATATATATGCGTATTCAACTTATGTAATGACTTAAAGATATTTAACATGATTATCTACAATGTATATCTACATTGAAGTAATCACTTTGGAGTGATTATTTCATTTTCTTATTATTTTTAATTTCTATTTTTATGCAATGGATAATTTCTACTTGGGCATTTTTTAGTTTATATTTAAAATGGTAAAACTGGGTTCAACTCCTTGTTAAAGCTATTTATTAACTATGCACATTGGATGGTATTATACTTTTAAATCTCACTTTTTACATCTTTGAAATAAAAGTACTCATTGGATATTTTTTGAGGATAATATAAGGAATATAAACAGGAATCAATTTATTTTCTTCACAAGGCATTTTTTGGTAGCATTTATACTATACATTTTTAAATAATTTTTCAGAGCTACGTTCTTTGTATTGTTGCAACTCTGATTGATGGCATGAACTTGGAAACTTGGCTAACATTCACGAGAGTTGGAGTAGCAGCAGCATCTTTAAAAGTTGTCCCTGATAATCTCTTATTTTCTAGTTTCTTCACATATAAACACATTCTCCAAGTGAAAATTCAGTTTGGGGGATATAGTGACCTCAGTTATTTTGCTTTAAAGATCCAGAGATAGGATATTCCTGGAGGAAGCCTGGAGAAATGAGATCAGCTCTGGACATTCCTATTATTGTAGAAATATTTCCCATCTAGGTATTGCCAGAAGCATTGTATCACTATTTCTGCAGAAGTTCTTGGCATTGATTATAGCACCGAGTGCAGTATATAAAGAGTCAGAAAAAGCAGAGACGCATCTTACAGAATAGCATTACTGTCATACATTTACCTTCAACAATCTCTTTCTCCTTAATAATAAACATTTACAAATTGCTCACTGTGTACTACACAAAGACTTTTACATTTTAAAATCTTATTTGATCCTCATGATAGTCCATTTTACAAATGAAAAAAGCAGACTCAGAAAGGTTAAGTAATTTCCCCATAATCACACAGCTAGTAAAATGTCTTAAACATAGCCTCCTGGCCTGACTCTTGAGGACCTCCATAGCAGCTTCTCTTGCAGCGTCATTTTAACCTCAGGTTTTATCTTCCCTTTTCCAGTTTATGGCAAGCATAGCAATGTTTAAATCTTCATTGGCCCAACCTTTGAGTAGTGCAATAAAAGTGTCCCTACTTGAGACTCTTGCATGAGACTTACTTATTGTCCTAGGTTCTGTCATCCATTCATTTAATTGAGAATTACTATAGTCTGGCTTTTCTGATAAATAATGACTTGTCAGTATCTCTTTATTAGTTACAAGTTCATCATCCCTTTCTTTTTTTATTTCCCAGAGATAAAATAGGTTAGTGATTTAGTACTCATCCTCTGAGAGAGTCTGATGAACACCCAGTCCTACCCTTCCTGCACTTGTCCCTTTAGAAGATCAAACTGAGCTCCTCCTCTGACCATTCCCTCTCTCAGCTCTCAGTTCCCATGGTTGCTCCATCCTGGGACTTATATTCTTTTGCCTCTAGGTCCAATGGAGAGAGTATTCTTTGTTTTTTAGTTAAGTTTAAGAATATTAAGAATCAAGAATTTCTTTCAATTAAACATTCTTTCCTAAGAGTGTTCATTAAAATTATTTTCTAAGAGTGTTCATTCAAATTTACAAATTTGAATTTATATATTGATATACTTTCAATTGATTTATGAAATGATTTAAGGTTTACAGCACATCCATTGATATTTGGGAGTATCTTTGGCTAATCACAAAGCTGTCAAGTGGTTTATATATGAATTAAAAAGAGAGACTACTGGTTTTGCAGATATTTGAGTCTCATTCACTAGTTGTGTAATATTGAACCAGTTGATTAATTTCCTTCATCATCAATTTTTTTTACCTCTAAAATGAAGATAAGAATATGGTGAAAAAGTGATTAATTGCTTAAGGTACCTAAGAGTGTCTAGCAGTCAGGAGACATTCAATAAACGCCACTTTCTTCCATTTGTTCTGCACAACCTCCATGTGCTTTCCAATCATTAATATTGATCTTCCTTAAATATATGAATCTAAACAAAATTATATTTAGATATGATTATCTACAGGTGATTTTTTAGGGGCAGATATCTTGGCAAGAAGAGATCACAAAAACTATTCCTTTCTTATCAGTTAGGATTAACAAACAAAATAAAAAGAAGTAAAAAAAATATCTCTAGGAATTTAACATGTCATAACTTCTTAATGAATGAGGCTTGTGAGTATTATTTACACACTCATCATATATTTATCACATTAAAAATCCTTCAAATGGCTCCCCTAAAAAAAAAAGAACTAATTTCTTTTCTGTTTTCAGCTACTACTCCTAATGTTCCCATAAGAAAAACAGAAAAGAAATAGCTCACAAACACACACACACACACACACACACACACACACACACACACACACACGGATATATAAATATTATACCAAAAAATGGTATAATATTTATATCCTTCCGTTTAGGATACTTGATTATTAATGTAGGCTTTTATATTTTCAAAATTTGAAGAGTTTTCCAATTAAACAGATATATATTCTTCTTACATCTGTGAAACACAAGGACAAAAGGTTCTGCATTATGTGCCATCATTATGATCACTAAAGCCATAAAAATTTACTAAATTATCTAGAAGGATTAAAAAATGACATGGAGTAATTTAATCTTGTAGGAATGTAAAATGATGACACTGCTATGGAAAATAGTGTTTTGACTTGAGTCATTTAATTTTTTCCAAGTTATGTTATGAATTGATTTCCTCAGCTATAATGTTGACTATCTACTGAATGCATATTCTTGTAACAGGGGCAAATGATAGTTGACAATAATACAAGATCTTCACTCTCGATACATTTGCAGTTTAATAGAAAAGTGGAAAATGGTTAACGTGCAAGTAAATAGAAAATAACAAAAAATGCAATCTCTGAGCAGATAATGTAGTTTTTAAACATACAAATTAGTATAATCACCTTGGAAAGCTTTTATCATAATGTTTCCATAGCAAAAAAAAAGTATTTTGGAAACCTCAGATGCTATGTAAGGACATCTGTTTAATAACTTAAAAAAGTTATTTTATTGTATTAACACGACCTGAAATCTACCTTTTTAACAATTAATTAAGTGCATAATACATTATTGTTGATTATAGGTACGAAGTTGTATAGCAGATCTTTAGAGCTTATTCATTTTACTTAAAAGAAATTTTATTCTCATTGACTTTGCATATTCCCCTTTCCCCAGTCCCTGGCAATCACGATTCTACTCTTTGATTTTATGAATTTGACTATATTAACTTGTATGTAAGTAGACTCATGCAGTATTTGTCTTTCTGTGACTGGATTATTTCATTTAGTATAATTTTCTCAAAGTTCATCCATGTTTTGACATAATCCTTTTTTTAAAAGGCTGTATAACATCTCACTGCATGTATATAACACATTTTCTTTATCCATTCATCTGTTGATGGATGAATATTTAGATTGTTTGCACATCTTGGCTTTATGTAAGTAAGGCTGCAAGGAACATGGGAGTGCTAATATTTCTTTGAGATCCTGATTTCAGTTCTTTGTGGAAAAATACCCAGAAGAGGGATTGCTGGATCATATGGTAGTTCTATTTTTAATATTTTGAGGAAACTCCATACCATTTTCCATAGCAGTGACATCATTTTACAATCCTATGAGCAGTGTGCTAATGTTTTAGTTTCTCCACATCTGCACTAAAACTTGTCATTGTTTATTGATAATAGCTAGCTGAACAGGTGGGAGATGAAATCCTAAATGTGGTTTTGCCCCTTTAGAAGTTCAAAACTGGTAGGTTAGATACCAGTCTTTGCATAGCCCCAAAGAAGTTAAGGCCTTGAACATACAAGATCAACTTTTTCCCTCCTTAGGGAGAAGCTGAGAATTGGTATTTTTTTATTTGTTTCTTCTGTAATGAAGGTGGCTATCAGCCATGCCTTCATGTCCATTTTTCCACTGGTTTTCTAGACTGTGCTGGGCCTATCAGAGCTCTGTGATTGGCAAGACAGAAGCCAATACCCTGGGGAGCCCGCTCAGAAAAGTTGGGACACTGGAAGCACAAACCAAGGCTAACCCTCCCAGGGAGAAATCGGGAACTAAGGGGCCTCCTACTGATTGTGCTGCACCAGAGGCAGGGACTCCAGTGAAAAGGTGTTCTGAACTCCTTACCTGCTTCGGTTAGTCTGTTTTTTATTCCCCTTGGTTTCAGGAGCCTTTCAATTAGTTTCTGGATTTTCACAAAGGGAATTCGTGAATTGTTGCTGATTCAGTGAGCTTGGGGAAGGAGGGTGGAGGCATCATTCTTGACATCTTGCTGATATCACTCCCTTTTTACTTTTTATTCATAACTTACTTTTATCCAATTATGCAGTTTGACCACACACATTATTTAGAAGAATTACATTTTGAAAAAGACTGGGTGACTCTAGTTCTCCAGTGTACTATCAAAATTGCTTAGCAATATTGATAAAGAATTTCTCTATGAGGTAAGGTGTAGTATTGTTAGGATGTTGGTTCTCATAATTTTACTCTAAAGGTTCAACACAATCCCAGTTAAAATCCTTATCCACCTTAAACAATAGATATTGACAAGCTATTTCCAATGATATTGAAAGATAAAAGAACTAGAAAAATCAAAATAATTTTGTAAAAAGCAGAAAGAAATTGGAGGACATAAACTATTCAATATCAAGGTTTACTATAAACAGTATGGTTAAAGAGCATACACTCGATTAACTTGGAATAGGGAGCTCAGAAGTAAGCTCTCACAATTTAGTTCTCAGATTTGTGCTAAAAGTACAAAGGAGACTCAGAAGAAAAGAGTCTTTTAAGCAAATGATACTGGAATACCAACTAGAGTTTTTACATTTATAAGTATAATAATAAACCTCAACCCACAACCTCACACTTTGGACAAAAAAAATTGTAACTTCTAGACAAATGCACAGGGAAAAAAGATCTCCATGATCTTGAGTTAGGCAGGACTTTTAGATGTAACACCGAAAACATGATCTTAAAAAATTGATAAGTTGATCTTAATCAACATTAAAACTTCAGTTCAGTGAAAGATACTGTGAAGAAAATAAAAAGACATGCCACAGACTGGGAGAAAATATTTGCCAGTAACATTTCTGACCAAGAATTTGTACTGAGAATAGATGAGAAACACTCAAAACTCAAATAATAAAAACAACAAAAAAGGGCAAAATTTCTAAATATATACCTCGCCAAAAAAATATGTGATGACAAGTAACATGAAAGAGGCTCAGTATCATTAGCTATTAGGAAAAGGTGAACTAAAACCATAATGAGATGCCTCCACACAACAATTGGAGTGACAAACATACACACACAAATGTTGGTAATATCAAAAGTAAGATAAGGTCAAAGAAATTTGCAAGAGCACAGGAGATTTGCAAGAATGTTGAACAAAGAGATCAAGGGTCAGAAAATATGAGATAAAGTTAAGAGAGATGAAGAATGATAAGAATAGCTCATATCCATCTGATAGAGTGTCCAATAAAAGGAGTCAGGGATAGATAAGGAAAGAATAACGAAAAGACAATAGAAGAAAATTTCCTTTGGGAGAATGAACCCAAGAAGGGATGAATGTGATGAACCTGCTGCTAATGTTTCAGAATTTTAAAAGTGGAGAGTAATTCCAGTAAGATACAGAAAAGGAAAACCAAGCTATTCACAAACAAATGAGTACCAGACTCAATTTTAAAAAGATATAGTATGTTGCAGTGCATGAGTGTGTAGTTTTTTACTGCCTTTATCTGTTTAATCTCAATCTTCTATTGATCGTTAAACCACTATTTGTAATTCACATAGTTAAAGTGTTTACTTTAATATCATTATCCAAATATTTTAATGCCAACATGGCCTGTATATTCTGATCACACTTTTTTACCTGGGTAGATTTTTTCCTCTTTAATTTCCATTTGTCTTTCTCTCTTTCCATATTTTTGTTTATTTTTTCTTTAAATATTTCAATTGCTCCATCATATTAGTTATTTTTTCTGGTTTCCTTTATTGAGATCCATGAGAACTATATGCCACTGTGTTCCAATATTCGCTGCTTATTTCAAGACTCACTGCATTGTATCAGTTTAACAAGGATGAATCATTGTTACTTGAAGCCCAAATTTTCCACTTTCAATGTTTATATACTTATTCTATTGTTAAATCCCTCACGTAACTTTCTTAGAAAGTATCTATAGAGGTAAAGTTGTTGCACCATTATGTGCTGGAACTCCTTTCCTATAGTACTTTCTTATTTTATTTTATATTCAAGAATTGAGTATAGAATTCCAGATTGAAGATATTTATTCCTCAGAATTCTAAGGCATTTATTTTTTAAAGTAGCAAATACTGCTGCTGAGTAGTCTCATTCCTTTTTTATTTTGTCTTTTTGTATCTCATCTCTTGCTTTCTTTTTTGGATCTTTGAAGCATCTCTTAACTCTAATTTTCAGAAAATTTCTGACAATATAATGCATGTCTCTTTTTATTCATTTTCTGGGTATTTAATATATCCATTCAATCCTTAATCCCACATACATTAAAAAAATGCTATTTATTTATTTGATTCTTGCTGTCTGGAATTCTTATTAGTCAGAGAATGGACCTCTTAGTTTAATCTTCTGCATTTAAAAAAAATGTTTATTTTATGAATTTTGTCCCATTACCTGCTTCTTGAAAAAGTTTTTAAATTTTTATTTAAATTGTATCTCAGCAATACCTTTAACTTCTAAGAGCCCTTAGTTATTCTCTGATTTCTTTTTAACATTTTGTACTTGTTTTATGATTAAAGATGAGACTGATCTGACATTTAAAAATGGAATTCAGTGTTTTTACACACACATGCACATGCACATTAAGAAAATATAAGTAAAAGAACAGAATCTCATCAACAGAAAACTGGTTAAATGTATACTACCCAATATCAACATAAGGGAATACTATGGAATTATTAGAAAAAATAAGTTAGATCTCTGTGTACTAACATGAAAAGTATAAGAGGACTTGCACATTCATTATTCATTCTACAAAAATTTATTGAACATATAATATAAGGCACTGCTCTAGATATTGGAAATATAGCTGTGAACAAAATAAATGAAATCTCTACACTTTTACTTCAAAAGGTGATAAATTATATAAAAATTAAACCAGGATGTGGGTATAGAATGAAAGAAGAATGATCAAGGAGGGCCTCTCTGATAATATTCAAATATGTATATGATTGAAATGAGATTTTAAGCAAATATGTATATGATTGAAATGAGATTTTGTGTATATCTGAATATGTGTGGACTGATCCAATTTATGGAAAAATTTATATATGTATTTTGTAGTTTATTTACTTGATTAATATTAAGAGTTCAGTATAGATATCAGTCTTTCCCACAAAATACTAACCCAAATATCATCCAAATTTTCTATGTAAATTATTGGTATCTTTACTTTTTATGTTTTGACTTTGAAGTAGATATATTATTACTTCATTCTGGCCTGAATGGAGAACATCTAATTACAGCATTCTAGTTATTATGTAACATGCATATTATGAGTTAATTCCATCTTCATAAATGAGCACAGATCAAGAAAATTACAAACCTCTCAGATATTGCCACTCCTGTCCCCTCCCAAGGGCTACCTGACTCTTTTGGGGAGTTACTTGAGCTGGAAGCTCTACAGTATGTACCAATAATAACGCATTCATATTTTTCAAAATCTTTTCTTTAGAAAGTTCATGCTAATATTGATTTAACTTATTTTTTTTAAAAAAAACTTTATTGAGGAATATTTTTATCTATTCCTCTATTTAAAATGTACAATTTAATGGTTTTCAGTATATTCATAGATAATGTGTAGCCATTGCCACAGTCAATTTTAGGACATTTTCATTACCTCAAAAACAAACTCTGTCTACTTTAGGCTATTTCTTAATTCCCGTATCTTCCCCAGCTCCAGGCAAACACTAATCTGTTTTATGACTCTACTTTGTGACTATAGATTTGTCTCTTCTGGATATTTTGTGTAGTAGAATCATACAATATATGTGTTTTTTTTTTTTTTTAATAAAATGGCTTTTGGCTTTTTTAAATGAAATTTATTGGGGTAGCATTGTTTAATAAAATTATATAGGTTTCAAGTGTATAATTCAATAATACATCATCTGTATATTGCATTGTGGGTTCACCACCCAAAGTTAAATTTCCTTCTATCACCATATATTTGATACCCTTTATCCTTATCTACTTCCCCTACCCCGTTTTCCTGTGGTAACCACTAAACGGTTCTCTTTGTCTTGTTCATTTGTTGCTTTCAGTTTATATCCCACATATAAATCATATGGTTCTCACTTTTTTCCATCTGACTTATTTTGCTTAGCATGATAGTCTCAAGATCCATCCACGTTATCACAAATGGCAATATTTTATCTTTTCTAATGGCTGAGTAATATTCTATTGTGTATATGTACAACAGCTTCTTTTTCCAGTCATCTATTGAAGGACACTTTGGTTGTTTGCATGTTCTGTACACTGTGAATAATGCTGTAGTAAACATCAGGATACATATGTATTTATAGATAAATGTCTTCAAATTTTGGGGGGTAGATGCCTAGAAGAGAGATTGCTGAGCCATATAGCCTGTTCTTAATATGAGGAACCTCCATACTGTTTTCCATAGTGGCTGTACCAATTGCATTCCAACCAGCAATATATGAGGATTCCTTTTTCTCCACATCCTCTCCAACAGTTATTACTTGTTCTGTTGATCATAGCCATTCTAACAGGTGTGAAGTGGTATCTCATTGTGGTTTTTATTTGCATTTCTCTAATAGCTAATGAAGTCGGACATCTATTCATATGTCTTTTGGCTTTGTATGTCTTCTTGGGAGAAATGTCTGTTTAGGTCTACTGCCCATTTGTAAATTGGATTTTTAAAAAATTATTGAGTTGTATAGTTCTTTATATATTTTAGACATTTGCCCCTTATCAGAGGTGTTATTTGCAAATATCTTCTCCCATTCAGTTGGTTGCCCCTTTGTTTTGCTGATAACTTCTTTTGCTGTGCAGGAACTTTTTAGTGTGATATAATCCCCCTGCTTTTGAGGTCAAATTCATAAAATCCTCTCTAAAACCAAGGTCCATGAGTTTAATACCTGTGTTTTCTTCTATGCAGTTTATTGCTTTAGGTCTTAAATTTCGATCTTTGATTCATTTTGAGTTAATTTTGGTATATGGTGACAGCAATCTAGTTTCATTTTTTTGCATGTGACTTTCCAATTTTCCCAGCACTATTTATTAAAGAGGCTTTCTTGTCTATGGCTGTACAACCCTGAACATGCCCAATCTCATCTGTGAATGGCTTTTTCACTTAGCTATTTTAAAGGTATATCCATGTTGTAGCATATATCTGTATTTCATTTATTTTTGTGATTGAATAATATTTTATTGTATAAATATGCCATGTTTTGTTTACCATTCATTAGTTGAGCATTTGGACTGTTTCTGTATTTTAGCTATTATGAATAATGCTACTACAAACACCCATATACAAGTTTTTATTGAATATATGTTTTCATTTCTCTTGGATATATACCTAGGATTAGAATTTCTGGGTCATATTGTAACTTTATGCTTAATCACCGAGGGACTACCAGACTGTTTCCTAAAGTAGCACAATGTAGTTTTTAATTTTGTTAAAGTCCAATTTACTTATGTTTTCTTTGGTTGCTTGTGCTTTTGGTAACATATCTAAGAATCATTGCTAAGACCAATTTCATAAAGGTTTACTCATATGTTTTCTTTTAAGAGTTATAATTACATCTCTTATAAATTGGTCTTTGATCCATTTTGCTTACATTTTTGTAAATGGTGAGAGGTAGGGGTTTAACTTCATTTCAGTGCATGTGACATAACTGTTGTTCCAGCACATTTTATTGAAAAAAACTATTCTTTTCCCATTGAGTGGTCTTAATACCTTTGTCAAAAATCAGTTCACTATAGTTTATTTCAAGTGCAGAATATCTATGTGGCTCTTTTTTATAATATCTATCTTTATTGATATTCTCTATTTGATGTGACATTTACATCATACCTAACTTTACTTTTTAATCTTGATTTTCTTCGAACATATTTATAATGGATGCTTTCAAGGCTTTGTCTTTTAAATATAAAATCTGACTCTTCTCACAGGCAGTTTCTGTTTTTTTTTCCCCCCCCTGAGGTTCGAGTCATACTTCTCTGTTTCTTTGTATGTCTCAAATTTTGTTGGAAACTGGATATTTTAGATAATATATTGTAAAAACTATGAGTACTGCTACCTTCTTTGCCCTATTCCTAGGATTTGTCATTGTTATTTACTGTTATAGTTATGACTGGCTGGGTGGATTCTGTTTCCTTCCAATAGTGTGAAGTCTCTGACGTTGTTCTGTAGGGGATGCAGCCTTAGATGTGCCTGCAGTCACTCTGGTATGACAATAGTTTTGGTAGGACTTTCCTTGACTGCCATGTTACCTGACCACACCAAGCTGTTAAATTCTATGATGACAGCTGATTAATACTCTGGGGGGCAGAAATTGCTTCATGCACAAAACTAATGAAATTTCAATTTCTTTAAGAGACAGTTTCTGAGGTCAGCAGTTGAAAATTTTGTAATTTGTTCTGACTCTAGGTTGACTCTTACCATCTCCCTCATCCATCTGCCTTTAGCTCCACCCTCTTTCAGGTAAACTAACTAGCCAACAGTTTAGCGTATATGTACAATGAATCAAATATTCTCTTTGCAGATACCTTGGCTTAGTAACTGAGCCATTGCTGTTTTCCAGTGACCATTGTGGTGCTTTGCTCTAAATGTCAATGATGCAGCTACATCCTCTGCTGAAGCATCTTAAAATCTGGAAAACTACAATTCAAATACTAAGAATGCATATATATGAAACTTATCTCCTCATCTTACTATGCACATATTTTGTGTGGTTGTCAATGAAAACATTTAATAAGTTAATAATATGCCTATTTAATTTCCCTGAAGATTCTCAGCAATTAAAAGAAAAAAAAATCAAGGTTTTGCCTTGAAAAAATTTTTTTTTCTAATTTTGAATTCAACTAAAAGATTATTTTTTTCATTGAATTTTTAATATTAATAAAAGCCTTAGGAAAATTGTGTATTCATTATAGAGGGAATAATATATGGGAAGAAGGGTATTTTTTGCACTGTAACATATGCCTTTTATTTAAAAAATCACTTTCAGGTGTTTCTGTTTAAATTTGTGGATTAAATTTTTATTGCGTTTAAAGTGAAATGGTAGCTATGCTGGTAATGCACTTATTTCCCATTTAAGGCTCTAAGATATCTTGATTCATAAGATAAATTGGAAAGATACACCGAAATAACAAAATGTAAGTTACCAACAAATTATATATTATATTCACATTTAGAACATTGAAAAAAAATTGCTACAAGATTAAAATCAGTGGCATTGATACTTAATATAGCATTTTCACTCTCTTAGGTGATATTTCAGTAGGCTTAACAATAACATGCAAGATGAATGTAATTTTTGTAACATTGTATGTTATTTGTATTATTGGTGTCAGTAGTTTTAAGAATGTGTGAAGAAGGGTCCATAATCTCATAGCGTGCTTATTGAGAAAGAAAAAAAAGAGGCAGGCCAACCCTCCCCATCCTTTCTGGGATGGTGTCAGAAGAGGCTTAGTGGAGAGTTGAGACTCTCACCTTTGTTCATTGGTGATGAGGCCACACTTACCATGTTGTCAGTGGAGACCATGTGGGTAGCTAGAACTCACCCTTCTGCCCATTAGCAACAAGGAATCCCTCATCTCCTGTGGCAACAAAAGCCAAGTGGGGGATTTTAATTTCTAATTCCACTTTCCAGTAAAGAAATGGTGCCCCCACTTCCCCTGCATGAGCAGTCTCAGAAAAAACTAATTAAAATAGAAGATTTAACTAAGATTCAGCCTCATAACATAATATGAAAATATCTAGATTTCAATTAAAAAATCACTTGTTATTCTAAGATCCAGGTAGAGCTCAAACTGAATTTAAAAAAGACAAGCAATAAATGTCAAGAGTGAAATGACAGAGGTCTGAAAAAATACTTGAGAAAATAATGGCTGAAAACTTTCCAGATTTTACAAGAGATATAAGAAGATTCAAGAAGTTGAACAAATCCCAGACAGGATTAACCCAAGGAAATCCACAAAAAAATTAAATTTCTGAAAACTATAGACAACATATCTTGATATCTTGATACATTTAGAGAAATTTGCCACATTAGCTATAAGGGAAGGCAATTCAAATGGCAATCGATTTCTTATGAGAAATCGTGGAGGCCAGAAATAAGTAGCACAATATTTTTCAGTGCTAAAACAAAACAAAACAAAACTGCCAACATAGATCATAAATTTAGTGAAAGTATTCCTTAAGAATGAACAGGAAATCTAAACATTTTCAAATGAAAGGAAATGAACAGAATCTGTTGCCAATAGACCTAACATAAAAGAGCAGCTAAAGGATGTTTTCTAAACATTAAGGAATTCTGGAATATCATGAAGAAAGAACGAATACCGTCAACAAAAACGTAGGTAAATACAATAGTCTTTTCTTCTCATGCGTTTTCTCCATTGTGTTTGATAACTCAGCAAAATTTATAACATTCTCATGTCATTCTAAATGCACATGGAGGAAATATTTATGCCAATTGTGAATGGGGGAGAGAAAGAGACAAAAAAAGATAAGGTTTTTAAACTTCACTCAAACTAGTCGATGAAAACATCAACAGACTGTGGTAAATTATGAATATATAATGTAACACTTGGAGCAATCACTAAACATTTTATATGAAGAGATATACTCAAAAACATCTATATAAATCAAAATGAAGTTCTTTAAAAATGTTCATATAATTCACAGATTGGTAGGAAAAAGTGAATAGTAAATAAAAGCAGAGAAAACAAGTAGAAAACATAAATAAAATGGCCGATAGCATTAATATGTCAATAATTAGTTTAAATATACCAATTGAAAGACATATTAGCAGAGTGGATTAAAAATGTGACCCAGCTACATGCTTTCTACAAGAAATCCACTAAAAATATAATATAGACAGGTTGAAAGTAAAGGATGGAAAAAATATATCACATAAACATTAATGAGTAGAAAGCATCAGTGACTATATTCGTATATGATAAAGTGAACTTCAGAACAAAGAAGATGGTCAGAGACAGAGGGATATTATATAATGTTAAAAGAATCAATCCTCAAAGAAGACAGCAATTCTAAATGTGTATACACCAACAACGGAGCTGCAAAATATTTGAGACAAAAACTGATAGGATTAAGAGAAGAAATAAATAAAATTACAGTTATCATTGGAGATTTCAATATCCCTCCTTTAAAATTTGATAGAAAAACTATATTCAACAACTCCACACCACCATCACCTGATGGGATCTGATTTGTAGCACACTCTCCCCATCAACAGCATAATACACATTCTTTTCAAGTGCTCACAGAACACATACCCAGATAGAGCATGTATGTATAGGATCATAAAACAAACCAACAAATTTTAAAAGATGATATCATACAGTGTGTTCTCTAACCACAACAGAGTCAAACTAGAAATCAGTGTCAGAAAGATAATGTGAAAACCCAAAATATTTGGAAAGTAAACAATATACTTCTAAATAATCTGTGAATCAGAGAGGAAGTCTTAAAGAGAGTAAAAAAAATATTGAATAAAAATGAATATTTGCAAGACCAAGCTAAAGCTATACTGAGAGGAAATTTTATAGCACTAAATGCATACATTAGAACAGAAGAAAAGGCTCAAATCAGTAATCGGTAAGATCATACATCAAGAACATAGAAATTAAAGAGCAAACCAAAACCAAAACTAGGTTTTGGGAGGAGGAAGGAAATAATAAGCCAAAGAACAGAAACTAATAATTAAAAATATAAAAACAAAGGGAAAAAGCAATGAAACAGAACTGTTTTTTTGAAAAAATAAATTTGACAAGCCTCTAATAAGACTTACAAAAAAATTTACAAGATCAAGAATGAAAGAGTAGATATCACTATAGACTGTAGACATCAAAAGGATAAAAAGAAAATGCTACAAACAACATTACCTATATGAACATAACAACTTAGATGACCCAAATCCTCTAAAGCACAAACACAACTCACCATCTTGAAATAGATTATTTTAATTGCCTTATAACTGTTAAGGAATTGAATTTGTAATTTGAAAACTGAAAAAAAGAAATCTTGAAGCCCAGATGGTTTCACTAGATAAATCTATCAAATGTTTTAAAAGAAATGAAACAATTTTACATGTCTTTCAGAAAACAGAAGACTTCCCAATTTATTTTTAGAAGCTACTATTACCTTGATATCAAAACCAGACAATGATAGTGAAAACAATGAAAACTACAGACTAATATTCCTCATGAATATACATGCAAAAATCCTTAACAAAATATTAGCAAATAGAATTCAATAATAAACATTGTTTATCATCACTATGTTGGGTTTGTTTTAGTGATAAAAGGGTGGTTTCACTAAGGAGAATAGCTTGTCAGGTTTTTTAAAAACTAAATATGCAGTTACCATATGCCCTAACACTTACATTTTTAGGAATTTATCCCAGAGAAATAACAACATATTTACAGAAAAACTTGTACACAAATGTTTTTAACAACTTTATTTATAAAGCCAATGCTTGAAATAACTCAGATGTCTTAAAAAGGGTGAATGCTTAAACAAATGATGGCACATTCATACTATGAAATATTACTCTGCAGTAAAAATGAGCAAACTATTAATGGATGCAACAGCCTGGTTGAATCTCCCAAGAATTATGTCGGGTGAAAAAATCTAATCCAAAATAGTTACATACTGCATGATTCCATTTATATAACATTCTTTAAATAACAAGGTTGTAGAAAAAGAGAACACGTAATGTTTGCCATGGGTTAAGGAGGAAATGGGTGTGGGAGGAAGGTGGCTGAGGCTATAAAATGGATCCTGTAGTGATGGAAATATTCTGTCTTGACTTCTATCAATGTCAGTATCCTGGTTATGATAATATACTAAGCTTTTGCAAGATGCTTTTTTTTTTGGCATAAAGCTTACATGGAATCCCCCTGTATTATTTTTCATAATTACACATGCATCTATAAGTATCATAAAAGAAATTTTGAAAAGAAGTATGTGTTAAGTTTGATTGAATTTTGTAATTAAAAATAACCCTCAAATTATGCCTAATTTAACTTCTGAAGAGAGAAAAATTCAGAGCCTAAAGAATACAAAAGATAAACTAACTGAATACTATGATTGAATGAGTGAATACCATAATTATTAACTACAAAGAAGAAATAAATTTTGATTTGCAGGATGTCCAATGGTTAAGGATGTAAAAATCATTTATATAGTTATATACATATTAAATAGTATGAGTGTTTTTCATTTCTATAGACTTCTTGGGTATCTAGCATAGATATTAGCAATAAAAGTCTACATTTTTCTTTCTTCAATGGACATTAGAAATTTTTATAGCAGATGTGTGTGGATATACCGACATTTGTATAACAAAATAAGTATTTTACACTAATAATGTGTGTAAAACAAAAGTTTAGGCAATAACAATTAAGAGTCTCATGCTCTACCAACTGAGCTAGCTGGGCACCAGCTTAGGCAATCACATTAAGATATTTAAAAATTAGGATGTGGTTCCATAGTGTAGCAGTTAGCATACCCACTTTACACGCAGAAGGTCCTGGGTTCATACCCCAGTGGAGCCATGGTCCATGGTCTACGGCCATGCCACCCTGAACAAGCCCGATGTCTGATCTTGAAAGCTAAACAGGGTCGGGCATGGTTAGTACTTGGATGGGAGACCACCTGGGAAGACCAGGTGCTGTAGGCATAGATAATAATAATAAATACATGAATAAAGGTTTTTAAAAATAAGACTGGTTATTACAGATTGGGGCTAAGAAAAATGAATAGTTTTTTAAAGAATATATTTATTAATTTTATGCTTTTGCAAGGATAGCTCTTTTTCTTTTCAACATCTGACTATGCTTTAAAGTTAAAAATAGTGGCCATCTGTGTTTCAGCCTTGCAAAATGCTAAGAGACTTTGGTGTGAAAGCCTAGAATGGATTTAATACGTCATTTGCTACTGACAGCACCAAGGGGAGGAGGTAGTAGTAAAAATATATCTGTACAGCAGCTCTGGTGGATATGATTCTGGGGATCTCCCAGCTGGAAGAAACTGGCATGTGGCATCTTGTGAGATATGTGAAAGAAACATAATAGAAAAAAATTATGCAATTAGATTGAGAGCTATGACAGAGTCAGAAATATGTGTGCATATGTGTGTTGCAAGCTAAGAATGCATATTTCGATGTTCTAAATGCTTCCAAAGAAAAGCCCAGAGCCAGTTCTTATGTCTGTTCTCAGGCTTTCCATGCACTTCTTTACAATATTCATCCATGCTAAGTACGAAAAGGGAATAGAGTCTGAAATGTCACTGAAAGTAAATAAGAACTGTATCAATGTTTTAACATTCACCTGAGGATGAAAGGCAGTGTTGGATTCTATTGCAGGAAAATACCCCCGTCCCATATATAATCACACATATATTTCTATGTATTAATGCACCAAAATATTGTGGAAAATTATAGAACAATGCTACGCAATAAATTTTAATTCTTTTAAAATATGATTAGTTTACTTTAACTGCCCAGTATTATTTAACTTTTCAATGTTTTCATGACATCTAGCTTAATTTCTCAAAGGCCTCATGAATTTATAGATGCAAATTGAAAATTACCCGTGGGTCCCTTAAATCTTTCAAAGTCATATTGGTCAGATTTATACTGAAATTATGCTGCATGAAAATAATCCAAAACTCAGTGGTTCACTATAAGTATTTATTTATTTCTCATGGGTGTCCAAGCAGGCTATAGTTCTGCTACGCTTAGTTGGCAATAGCTGAAGTCAGCAATCCTGGATGACATTTGGGTTCAAGACTATTTTAACGGTCTCCTTATTCTTTTCGGGCCAGTGATACGTAGGACATGTACTTCTCATGAATCATGGCAGAAACATAAGGAGCTAAACTAAATCACACAGGCATATGTAAAATCTCTTTAAATTGGCTTCTTCACATCGCAGTAGTCAAAGCAGCCATGTGGCCAAGCCAAACTTCAATGGGATAGGGCAATAAACTGTATCTATAATATTTGGAGGTACTTCAAAGATTCATGGTATTCATAATCCAAATATGGAAAGGAAGAGAATAATTGGATAAAGTAAACTAAAGCAAGAAAATAAGTTTGAAGAATTTGGTCATTCAGATGTTCAAATTTATTCACCTGTTTATTTAGAACATAAAGCTTTTAGTGAAGTTAGCAATGAATTTTTACAGAGTTTTCCTTGAGTTTCTATCATAAATAGATCTTGAAATTGATGAAAAGCTTTATGACATGTTCAGATAATTTCATAATTTTTTTCTGTTAACAGTGAATTGCATTAGTTATTTTTTAATGTTGAACCTAACTAGCACTAATGGAATAATTCAAATTGTTCATACTTTTTATAAATTATAAAATTCAGTTTACTGTTACTTGGAGTAGAATTTATGCATGTGTTAATGAGAAAAATTAGTCTTATGTTTTTGTTTCTTATGTTCTTTTCAGATTTTGGCATCAGGTTTTTTGTGGTCACATAAAATTAAATGAGGAGTGTTTTCTCTTTTTTTTTTTTTAAATCTGATGTTATTTCATTTAAAAAACTTTAAAATAATTTAAAAGGAAGCCATCTAGGCCTTATGCTTTATTCGTAGGAACATTTTAATACCATTTTGTTTTCTTCAAGAAAATACACTATATAGTTTTTCATTTCTTCTTGTACCAGTTTTGATATGTGGTGTTTTTTAAGGCATGTGTCATATTTATTGGCTAAATTTTCAATTTACCTTTATTTATTTTTAATATCTGTAGAATCTGCAGTAATGTCCTATTTTTTTCTTGATATTTATAATATATTGTTTATTTCTTCTCAAAAATCCAACATTTATCATTATTTTCTCTATTGTATATTTGTTTCCTTTTTTCATTAATAGTTGAAGTTATTTTATTATTTCCATTTATCAACATTTTTTTAATTTGATTTTCTGGTATTCACTAACTTTTTGAAATGGATACTTATATTAATTTCCAGGCCTTATTTCTTTTATATAAATTTTAGTCCCTAACTTTTTTCTAAGCACTGATTTAGCTGTGTATCTCAATGATTTTTTTCATGTAATATTTAGTTACCATTCAATTAAATTTTTCTAATAATGCCCTTCATGTTATCTACTTTAACCATTGTGTTATTTAGAAGTAATAGGCTTAATTTGCAAATACTAAGGGTTTCCTAGACCTGTCTTTTTGTTACAGATTTCTAGTTTAATTCTACTTTTATCAAAGAGAGTGCTTGAGAATTTCTTTATGTTTAAGTACATAATTATATTTTATAAATAGTCTGTGTGCATGTGAAAAAGAATGTCTACTCCAGCCTTTGTTGGGTGCAATATTTTATATAGGCAAATTGAGTTAAATTTTAAAATTGTGTTCACATTTTTTAACCATCTACAAATTTTTTTCGATTTTATCAGCTACCATGAAATAAGTATAAAATTTTTTTCCTATGATTATAGATCTCCCTATTTCTCTTTACTTCTTACTTTAGGTTATTAGATACATATACATTTAAAATGTCTTTCTATTTTGAAAATCATTTTATATTAAATATGGTTTTGTCTCAGCATCTCCTGTCTCATATTAATACAGTTACACTATCTTTCAATTGTTTATTATTTCCATGCAATATACTTTTACATTATTTTTAACTTTTCCATGTTCTTAAATTTATGCATCTCTTATATGTAATATAAAGTTTATATAAAGTCTAATTTGAACGTTTTGTTCATGTACATATAATTTTAGAAATATTTAGATTTAAGTGTTATACTGTTTGTTCTCTTTGCTCCATCTTTATTTTGTTGCTATTTTTTCTTTTCCCACTCAAGATTAATCAATTATTTAAAAAATTCCATATCCCAAATTCCTCCCTTACTGGCTTGTACTTATACATTCTTTTATAATTCTTTAAATGATTACCAAATAGATTAAAATATACACCTTGACTTTTATTAAACCTTAAAATAAATTGTGTTATTTACAACTTTACTGACTAAGCAAGAACCTTAGAAGCTTAAGCCTTCTAACTTTTGTGCTTTGGAGGCATATATTCTAATGTCTCATAAATTTTAATCTCACAAAATTAATTATATTTTTAAATACAGTCAATATTTACTTGTATCCAACCACATGTATACTATTTCCTTGATTTGCATTTATTTCTTTTTGTGCTTTCATTAGGCATCATTTATCTCCTTCCAGAAGAACTCATTTTGCACCTTTAGTTAGTCTTTTAGTAAGATTCAGCAGGTGATGAATTCTTTCAATTTTTTTTTTTTTCCTGAATAGCATGTTCACATGGCTTTATTAGTGAAGAACATTGTCACTGCATGTAGGATTAGAGTTTGGTAGTGGTATTCTTACAGCATTTTAAAGTAACTGTTTCTTATTTTTCAAGCTTCTGTCATTTTATGATGAAAAGTAAGGTTGGAGTTTATTGTTACTCTTTGAAAGCAATGTGCCTGTTTTTTGTTTGTTTGTTTGTTTTCTGGCTATTTGTAAGATTTTATTCTCTATCTTTAGTTTTCAGTAGTTTGACTCTGCTTTGCCTAGATAAGGTTTTCTTTGTATTTTTCTTTCTTAGGATTCATTGAGCTACTTAAATCTCTAACTGGTTGATGTTCTTCAATTTCGAGAAATTCAATGGCCAGTATCTTTTCCACTATTGCTTTTACACCGTTCATTCTTTTCTCTCTATTTGGAACTCCTTTTACAGTTATTTTAGACCTTTTCATGAAGGCCCTCAAATCTGGTACCTTTTTCTTTTGTTAATTGGTCATAATCTTCTATTGCTGAGCTTCAGTCTGGATATTTTCTACTGAATAATCATAAATTAACCCTTTTATCTCCTACTTTTCATCTGTTTTTAGACTTGTATACTATATTCTCATCTTCAGTTATGGTAATTTAAATTATAAAATTTATATTTGATATTCTTATTGGTACAAGGTCTTTGGTACAATTTCAAATCTTATAATTTATTTCATTTAACATATTAATTATAATTACTCTTAAGCACAAGTTTGAAACTCTTATATTTAGGTTACTTGAATTTTATTTCTTTGGTGTCCCAACCACCCCTCCCCCATGATATTTGGTCATACATTCTTCACAACTGGTATGTACCTGACATTTTCTTTTTTTTTTAATTATTAATGTATTTTAATTAAAATTGACATAAAGTATTGTATCAGTTGTACAACATAGTGATTCAAAATTTATATACCTTCCAATAAGATCTCTGCAATAAGTAATAACCATTTGTCACTGTATATAGATATTACAATGTTATTGACTCTATTTCCTATACACTATATCCTCATGACTTATTTTATAACTGGATATCTGCACTTCTTAAGCCCTGGCCCTTTTTTCACCCTTACCCCTACTCACCCTCCCCTCTGGCAACCATTAATTCGTTCTCTGTATCTATGAGTTTGTTTGTTTTGTTTTCTTTGTTCTTTTTTTGCTTTTAGATTCCATGTATAAGTGAAATTATACAATATTTGTCTTTCTCTATCCAACTTATTTCACTTAACATAAAACTTTGTAGATCCAGACATGTTGTTACAAATAGCAAGATTTCATTCTATTTTTATGGCTGAGTAATATTCCATACTATACATACCACATCTTTATCCATTCATCTATGGACACCTAGGTCGAATCTACATCTTGGCTATTGTACAATGCTGAAATGAACATAAAGGTAAATATATCTATTCAAAATATTGCTTTTGTTTTCTTTAGATAAATACCCAGAAGTGGAATTTCTTGAATGTATGGTAGTTCTATTTTTAATTTTTTGAGGAATCTCCATATTGTTTTCAATAGTGGCTACACTAATTTTCAGTTCCACTAACAGCACACAAGAATTGTCTTTTCTCTACATCCTTTCCAACACTAATTTGTTGTACTTTTTTCATACTAGCCATTCTGACAGGTATGAGGTGATATTATGGTTTTGATTTGTATTTCTGTGATTATTAGTGATGTTGAGAATCTTTTCATGTGTCTGTTGGCCATCTGTATGCCTTCTTTGGAGAAATGTATATTAAGGTCCTCTCCCCATTTTTTAATTGGATAGTATGTTTTTTAAAAATTTTCAAGTTGTATGAATTTTTTATATATTTTGCATATTAACACTTTTCAGATATATCATTTCTAAATATCTTCTCCAGTAGATTGCCTTTTTGTCTTATTTGTGATTTCCTTCACTGTGCAAAAGCTTTATTTTGATGTAGTCGCTTTTGTTTATTTTTGTTTTTGTTGCCTTTGCTAAAGGAGACATTCCCCTGCCCCGCCAAAAAAAAGAAAGAAAGCTGCTGAGAGCAATGTCAGTGTTTACTGCATATGCTTTCTTCTGTGAATTTTATGGCTTCAGGTTTTTCAACTAAATCTTTAATCCACTTGAGTTTTTTTTTGTATAAGATATAATAAAATGGGCTAGTTTCATTTTCTGTATGTATGTGTTCAATTTCCCAATTTCCCTATTGTATATTCTTGCCTCCTTTTACATAGATTAATTGACAATATAATCATGGGTTTATTTCTAGGTTCTCTGTTTTGTTCCATTAATCTATGCATCTGATTTTTGTGCCAGTATGATACTATTTTGATTACTATAGTTTTATAGTATAGTTTGAATCAGGGAACATGATATCTCCAACTTTGCTTTTTCTCAAGATTGCTTTGGCTGTTCTTAGGTTTTTTTTTTTTTTCTTTTTTGGTTCCCTATAGATTTTAGGATTATTTGTTTTACATCTGTGAATAATACTTTTGGTAACTTATAGCAATTGCTTTGAATCTATAGATTATTTTGGGTAATATGGACATTTTAATTATTTAATTCTTCCAATCCATGAGCACAGTATATAGTTCCATTTATTTGTGTCTTTTAAAATTCGTTTTATCAATGTTGTATAGTTTTCAAAGTAAAAGTATTTTACCTTCTTGGTTAAATTTATTCCTACCTATTTTATTCTTTTTTGATGTGACTGTAAAGGGAATTGTTTTGCTTAATTTTGCTTTCTGATAGTTCATTATTTGGTTGTAGAAACAACAGATTTCTGAATATTAATTTTGTACCTTGTAGCTTTAATGAATTAATTTTAGTTTAAAGTGTTTTTTGGTGGCATCTTTAGGTTTTTTTATGTCCGCTGCAAATAGTTACAATTTTACTTGTTCCTTTCCAATTTGAAGACCTTTTATTTCTTTTTCTTGACTGTTTGCTGTAGCTAGGACTTCCAATACTATGTTGAATGAGTGATAAGAATGGGCATCCTTGTCTTGTTCCTGATCTTAGAGAAAGAGCTTCAGCTTTTCACCACTGAGTATGATATGTAAGCAGTGGGTTTGTCATATGTAGCCTCTATTATGTTGAAGTATATATCCTCTATCCTCATTTTATTGAGAGTTTTTATCAAAAATGGATGTTGGATTTTGTCAAATACTTTTCCTGTATCTGTTGATATGATTATTTTATGTGGCATATCATGTTAATTGATTTGTGAATATAGAATCATCTTTGCATCCGCGGAATAAATCCCAGTTGATCATGGTGTATGATATTTTTAAGGTATTGTTAAATCCAGTTTGTTACTATTTTGTTGAGGATTTTTGCATCTATGTTTATCAGGAATATTGGCTTGTACTTTTCTTTTCTTTCTTTCTTTCTTTTTTTTTTTTGTAGTGTCATTCTGTGATATTAAGTGTCATACTTTGTGTGTACAAAGTTTAGTGGGCTCGGGATGTTATTTGTAAGTTATTTGGTATATGTTTTTGAATACTGTTTATCATTTTAAGTGAGACATATTCTATGAGTTTACTACTAATTTTTAAATTATAAAATGAATTAGAATTTATCAAATAATTTTCTCATTAATTGAAATAATTTGTAATTTTTCTGCTTTTACCTCTACTTAGTCAAATTTATAAATTCTTATCATTTATCGAGATTTAAATAACATGCTATGAAATTCAGCCTTTTATAGTATAAAATTGAGTGGTTTTTAGTGTGTTCACAAAAGTGTATAACCATCACCAACCACTATTGAGTTCAAGAACATTTTCTTCATCTCCAAAAGTCACTCCATTATTAACAGTTCCCCCCAGTCTTTCACTATGACTAATGTACATTCCATCTCTATGGATTTGCTTAAGAAAATGAAATCATACAATTACAGCCTTTTGTAACGACTTCTTTCATTTAACAATGTTTAAACGATTCATCCATGTTGTAGACTATATCAGTACTTGATTTCTTTTCATTGCTGAATAATAATTCATGCTAGGAATATAACATCTTTTATTCATTAATCAATTGGAAGACGAGTTATTTTCACATTTTGGCTATTATGAATAATGTTGTACAAACATCCATGTATATGTTTACAATTTTGTTTGTTTGTTTTTAAGACAATTTTTTAGAGCAGTTTTAGGTTTACAACAAAATTGAGTAGAAGGAACATATATTTCCCATACAACTGCTGTCTGCATGCATGCCATATACATGAGCTTCTCCTATTATCACAAGAATAGTACATTTTTATAAAGAATGAACCTACATTGACATGCTACAATCACTCAGAGTTCATAGTTCACCTTAGGGTTCACTCTTGGTGGTGTACATTGTATGAGTTTGGACAAATGTGTAATGATGTACCATGTTATGTTTTTGTGTGAAGTACATTTTTGTTTCTCTTGGTTATATACTAGGAGTGAAATTGCTGTGTCACATAGTAACTTTATTTGTAACTTTTTGAGGTACTGCCAAACATTTCCAAAGGATTGCATAATGTTACATGTTACATTCTCAGGAGCAATGTTTGAGAGTTCTAACATCTTCACAATCTTATTAACACTTGTTATTACCTGTCTTTTGATTATAGCCATTCTAGTGGGTGTGATGTGGTGTCATGGTGTAGTTCAATTTACATTACCCTGTTGACTTATGATGTTGAGAACATTGTCCCTATGTTTAGTGATTATTTGTTGATCTTCTTAGAAGAAATGTCTATTCAAATCCTTAGAATATTTTGCAATTGGGTTATTTGTGATTTATTGATGACTTGTAAGAGTCATTTTTATCTTTGTTTTAGATATAAGACCTTTTCTAAATAATGATTTACTAATATTTTTTTTTTCATTCTGTGGGTTACCTTTTCAATTTCTTGATAATAGTGTTCTTTGAAGCATAAAATGTTTAAATTTTGATGAAATTCAATTTATTATTAATTTTTTGATAGCTTGTGATTTGGTATCATATCTAGAAGACAATTAATTAATTTGAGGCCATAAATATTTACCAGTATGTCTTAGTCTAAAAGTTTAATAATCGTAAGTCATGTATTTAGGTTTTGATCTGTTTCAATTTTAATTTTTGTATATAATGTGAGGTAGGGGTCCAATTTAATTCTTTTGCATGTGGCTATTCTGTTATTCTATTATCATGTCTTTAAAAGACTATTCTTTTCTAATTGAATGGTATTAGCAATCTAGTAAAAAATGAAGTGACTATACTGTCTGAAATTATTTTTTAATTCTTAGTTCGACTCTATTGATCTTTAATGTCAATATTAGCCCACTACCACCTAGTCTTCATTGCTGCAGCTTTTTAGTAACTTTGAAATCAGAATTTTGAAACCTTGTATTGTTCATCTTTTTTCAAGATCTTTCTGTCTATTCTGAGTCCCTTGAAATTCCATATGAATGTTAAAATGAGCTGGTCAGTTTTTATAAAGAAATGATCTTGAGTTCTGTTACAGATTACATTGAGTTTTTAGACCAGTTTGGGGAGTATTGGCCATTTTAATAGTACTAATTCATTTTGATCCAAGACAGGATGTCTTTTCATTTATTTTGGTCTTTCTTTAATTTCTTTCAATGATGTTTTGTAGTTTTTAGTGTATGAAAACTTCTTTTAAAATCCTTTTTAAAACTTAAAAAAAAATTATTTCTAAATATTTTATTTTCTTCAGTGCTATTATAAATTCTTTTTTCTAATTTCATTTTCAGATTGGTCATAGCAAGTGTGTAAAAATACAATTGATTTTTATATATCTATCTTCTATCCTACAATTTCACCAGATTTGTTTATTAGTTCTAGTAGTTTTTTGGTAGGTTCCATAGTATTTACCACATGTAAGATTACATCATCTGCAAATAAAGACAATTTTAATTCAGCCCTACCAATATGGATGCCTCTTAATTATTTTTTCTTTCCAAATTGTCTTGTTTAGGACCCTCAGTACAATACATAATAGAAGAGGTGACAGTGGACATCCTTATTTTCTCTTTATCAAAGAGAAATACTTCATTTTTTACCACTAAGATTGATGTTAGTTTTTTTTTTTTTTGTAGATGTCCATTATTTGGTTGAAGAAGATTCCTCTGTTCCTAGTTTCTTGAGTGTTTTTTTCTTCATCACAAATGGGTCTCTTATTTTATCAAATGCTTTTCCTGCATATCTCGAGATGTGTTTTTTCTATTATGTATTATCTGTATATCTATTAAAATGGTCATGTGCTTTGTCCTTTATTTTGTTAATGTGGTATATTACATTAATTGATTTTTGTATGTTGGACCAATCTTGCATTCCTGGGATAAATCCTAAATGTCATGGTATATAATTATTTTTATATATTGTTGGATTTGAAACAACGTTTTGTTTGAAATTTTTGCATCTATATTCATAAGAAATATTGATTTGTACTCTTTTGGTTTGTAAAGCTTATAAAATAGTTGGGAAGTATTCCCTTTTTTACCTTTTGTAAGGATTAGTGTTCTCTTGTAATACTTCTTATTTCCAAATGTCAGTAGTAATGCTCATTCTTTTATTTCTGTTTTTAGTAATGTGAGTCTTCTCTTTATTTCTTCTTGGTCAGTCTAGCTATAACTTTCTTTTTTGTATTGACCTTAAAGAACCAACTTTTGGATTTTTATATTTTTATATTGCTTTTCTATTCTCTATTTCACTTGTTTTCACTTTAATATTTATTATTTATTTTTTTTGTTTACTATGACCATAATTAGCTCCTTTACTTCTAATTTCTTAAGATAGAAAATTATTTCTTTTTAAAAATATATAAGTGTTTACCGCTATCAATTTCCCTCTATACATTCGTTCACTGCATCCTATGACTGGTTTGTTTTATTTCTGCTTCATTTTTCTCCAGGTACTTCCTCATTTCTCTGTGATTTTTTTTAACCCATAAATTATTTAGCAGTGTTTTGTTTGATTTCCACATATTTGTGAATTTCATTCCATTATTAATTTATAATATCATTTATAGTGATTGGAGGCCATACGTTCTATGATTTTAAAACTTTTAAATTTATAAGACTTAATTTGTGGGGTAATATATGGTATATCCTAAAGAATGTTCCACATACATTTAAGAAAGTTTTATTTTCTGCTCTTGTTAGGTAGGGTGCTTTAAATATGTCTGGCTGAGTTGATTTATAGCATTGGTTATGCGCTTTATTTTATTTTATTTTATTTTATTTTATTTTATTTTATTTTTATTTTCTGTGTAATTTTTCTTCCCATTATTGAGAGCCAAGCACTGAATTCTCCACTTTTTTGAGTTGTCTAGTCTATTTTCCCCTTCATTTCTGTGAGTTCTTGCTTCATGTATTATGGGATTCTGTTTTTAGGTGCATATTTTTTTTAGAATTGTTATATATTTTTGATGGATTTATCCTTTTATCATAAAATATCTTAATTTGTCTCAGGTAATTTTTGTCCTAAAGTTGATTTCATCTGTTATCAGTTTAACCACTCCAGTTCTCTACTCTCTACTGTTTTCAAGGTATATTTTTTTTCCCATCCTTATACTTTCAAAATATTTGTTGAAAGTAAATGATTGAATTTGTGGGTATTTCTTTTTACCCATTGTGCCATTGTCTGCCTTATTGGGTATGTAATCTATTTATATTTCATGTAATTATTGATAAGGTCAGATTTACAATTGCAATTTTGCTATTTTCATGTCATGCATTTTTTTCCTTCTATTTCTCCATTAGTTTACTTTTATGTTAAATAGACATTTTCTAATGTTCTGTTTTTTATTCCCTTGTTATTACTTCTATTTTTTTATTTTTTAGTGGTTTTCCTGAAATTTACAAATAAAATTTAAAGTATAATAGTTCGATTTAGCTTAATATCAACTATAATTCAAAAATATACAAATACTTCTATGAAATAATTGAAAAAGAATATATATACATATCAGTCTCTGCCTCTGGTTTCTGACATAGAGCTCATAAAACCCATATAAGTTCCTAAGTGATAAGAACATTAGGAGAATCTTTTGTTCTAATGTTTGGTCTTTGATCATGTTTCCTGACACTAAATCCCTGGGTATTTCCTGTGTCATAGGAGTATATTTTGTTCCTATGAGGCAACTTTGGGTTGGCTTCTGGATAGCTCTTGAATAGGGGCTTTTTATCAGAAAGACAAAGCCATAATTAGAAGGTTGAGATTTAGAGTTTCACACCCCATTCTTCAGAGAGTGAAGAAGGGTTGGTAATGATGTTAATGATCTGTTATGCCTGTATGGTGAGGCCTCCATAAAAATCCCAAAAGTATGGGTTTCAGAGCACTTCTGAGTTGGTGAACGCATGGAGGTACTGAGGAAGTGGTACACAGGGAGAAATCATGGAAGCTCCATGCCTCTTCTCACATATCTTGCTCTGTACAGATCTTCTGTCTGGATGTTCATCTGTATCCTTTATTATATCCCTTTATAATAAACTGATAAGCAGTAAGTAAACTGTTTTTCTGAGTTCTGTGAGCCACTCAAACAGATTAATAAGCAAACCTGAGAAGGGGGTCTTGGGAATCTCTGATGTATAACTGATTGTTCAGAAGCATTGGTGACAACCTAGACTTGAAATTGGCAAAGAAGTCTTGTGGGATGGAGCCCTTAACCTGTGGTATCTAAAGCTATCTCTAAGTAGATAGTGTCAAAATTGAGCGAAATGTAGGATACCTTGGCTGATGTTGCCAAATTGCTTGACGTGGGAAATAAACCCTAAATATCTGACATTAGAAGTGTTGTGAGTATGACAATACTGTTAGGGTAAAGGAGAAATACACAGGAGTAGTGCAGATTTTCTTTACACCTTTGCTGTATGAGCTTATTCCCTCCCAACTACTTTGTGTTGTTATCATATAAATTAAATCCTTATCCTCTATATGCTTGTATACACATATTCATAAATATAGCTTTAAGCAGTTGTTTTTTAATCTGATAGAAGAAAAGAATTACACACCAAAACATATTTATACTTATCTTTTCATGTACTTATATACTTACCTTTAATGGAGTTCTTTATTTCTTCTTATGGTCTACTGACCTTTATTTTAGCCTGAAGGACTCCCTTTTGTATTTGTTGTAGGGCAGGTATGCTAGCAATGAACCCTCTCAGTTTTTGTTTTTCTGGGAATGTTTTAATTTCTCCTTCATTTTTAAAAGATAGTTTTGGCTGATGTAGAATTTTTGGTTGACAGTCTTTTTCATTTGGCACTTTGCATCCTACTTCCCTCTAATTTTCATAGGTTTTGAAGAGAAATTGGCTTATCTTGTTTAAAATCACTTGTACGTGATGAGTGGCTTCTCTCTACCTCTTTTCAAGATTACAACTAGTTAAACTGCTTAGTCATGATGTGTCTAAGTTTGGGTTTGCATTTATTCTACTTTGAGTTAGTTGAGACTTTTGAATATGTAAATCAATATTTTCATCAAATTTTTGCCTTTTTTTTATTATTTCTTCAACATTAACATGACTCTTTTCTTTCTCTCCTTCTGGGGCTGCAATTACATGCATCTTTGTATGCTTGACAGTGTCCTATGAGTCTCTGAGGCTGTTTTCTGTTTGTTTGTTCATTTGTTTTTTACTCTTTTTTTTGTTCTTTTGACTGAGTAATAAATTAGGCTATCTTTACAGTTATCTTTTCATTCCTTCTACATTCTCAGATCTGCTGTTGCGCTCCTTTAGTGATTTTTTTATATCTGTCTTCAATTTCAAAATTTCGATTTGGTTTTGTTTTATAATTTTCATCTTATCTTTTTATTCGTATCCTCTGTTTGGTGAGATATTATTTTTACATGTTCCTCTAGTTCTTTATGTATGGTCTCCAGATTTTTTGGACATTATTTTAAAAAGTCTATTTAAAGTGTTAGTCAAACATGTACAACTTCTCAGTTTCCTTGGGGACAGATTTGGATTCCTTTATTTTTCCCTGTGTATGTACCATATTTTCTTGTTTGTTTACATGACTCACAGTTATTATTATTATTATTATTATTATTATTATTATTAAGAACGGGAAACTGAAAATCATATTCTTCCCCTTAGCAGGATTTTTGTTTTTGCTGTTTGTTGTAGTTTGCGTGTTTAGTGACTTCTGAACTATTCCTGTAAAGATGGTATTTTTTGTCATGTGTGGCTACTAAGGCTTCTGCTCAGTTAGCTTAGGGTCAGATGAAGAATACACAGAGATATCTTAGATGCCTGGAACCTATGATTCTCCCATTGTTTGCCAAGAGGCTCTGTGTGCATATTAGCAAATGCCTTTACTACTTAGCCAGGTGATTTACATGCCTTAACTTTCATTTCCTTCTTGTGCAGAACATCAAGTTTAACTATTTATGAGAGTATAGAGCCCTTTTACATCTTTCCTAAGCTTATACACAGCCCTGGGAATGCACAAAACCCTAAATTCATGGCATTCTAGATTCACAGAAGTATATCAGATCTTTTCCAAATCCCCTATTGATATCTAATTCTTTTTTTTTTTTAAGCATTTTAGTCAGCCTATTGTATGCTCCAATTGTTATCCATGACCTCAGGTAGCCATGATGTTCAAACAGTTGTCTCTAATTGTTTTTAACAAATGCTCCCCCTACCTTTTTACTGGTAGGAGAAGATTGTGTATACTAGGCAATCTCTATAAGTCACTTTAAATAAAGACAGCTTTTCAGGAAAGATCTTCCAGGGGAACCCCAGATAGGTCAAATAATAAAAATTATCTGTGAATGGAGATTTGAAAGAGCTTCAACTATTTTCTGGCCTTCTCTAGTGACTACTAAACTATTTTCATTGTGATTCCAAATTGTTGGTTTTCAAGGGTATTTCAAAGCTCGGGAGTTAGGAACAATGGAAATAGGGCACACACAAAAAAAAATACCACAGACTTGCTTATAGTCAGCTGTTTTTCCTGAATAAATACTCTCTGATTTTCTGCAAGCCTTTGGTTAGTTCCAGGGTTCTGAAAATGTTGTGTTTTTTTTTTTTTCCCTGATAATTTTTTTTCAGTGTTCTCATTACTTTTGTGGAGAAGATAATTTTTTGAGATTCTTGCTCCACTATTTTTACTGATGTCATTCCTAATAAATTCTTAATATTATGCCATCACTGAATGACTGGACTGAGTTCAATGTCTAGTCTACATATATTGCTGCAATTAAATTTTGAAATATTTCATTTAGAATATTTGGATCCTGTTATTTTGCTGTCCTTATTTAATATTGATATTATGGTTATCTAATTTTAATTGGATATCAAATGGTACTTTAGGCATTATCCTGGCATTTATATATATTCAGCCTAATTGTCTGTCTATAATTCTGTACAATTGATATGGATGTTCTGAAGAATTACCTTTAGTTCTATAATTAAATTCTTATAAGTACCTATATTAAGGGTATTATAAAGAATGGGCTGTTACATTTTAGAATTATTTTTATTGAATATTTACATAAATATTTTCCAACTGATTTTATCACAATACTCTTAAGCATTTCACTTAATCAGCATTTTACTGGGTTCCATAAAGATTACTTAAGCAGACTACATAAAGCTCAACAGTGCTTATGGCCAAGTCACGAAGAATACTTAAATGTATTAAACAATTCTTTGTGTTGAATGTATTTTCTAGATCTGAACATTCCAAAATACAGCCTTTCGAATTACTACAACATTTTTGACACATATAAACCTTTATAATATATATAAAATAAAATGACTTTGACTATCAGTTTTATAATACATCATTGGTAAATATACTAGAGAAGCATATTAGTAAGATTGGGTGTTCCTGGTATTTATTCATCCATCTACAAATCCATTAATTCATTGTCCCCATCTTCCAACAAAGTATTCAATGTTGACCAAGTACCACACATTATATGGGCCAGTGGTGATATAAGGATGAATAATACACATTGTCTTTCTCTTAAAAGAGTTTACAGACTAGTGAGGGAAAAAACACATAAAATCTTGTAATGCTGTGGAATAAGTGACTGTGGAAGTTGTTTTGCCCAGAGCAATCCTAGATTATACCTGTTATACTAATATAATTATTAATAGCACCTTCTCTTAATTTAATAAGAAGATACAACTTGGATGATAAAATATCTTACCTATCTATAATATCTAAAATGTTATAAAAGCAAAATTGAGGGAAAGATGGACTGTCACTTTTGGAATAATATAACCTTTATTTTCCAATTTTTTCCCTCTATTTCTCTTTGTGCTTACTAAATGTTGCCCCTTTTACAACAACATCTTAGACCTAGGCTGATTCAGTAATATCTTATTAACCAACTGTCTTTGGACTTTATTTTCTCTTCCCTGAAGGTCTGGTATTCATCAAAGTCAGGATTTAATCACACAGGCTCAGGCCAGACATACTGTGAGAACACGTTCCATTTGTTATTTGGCGCTGTCAATGCATATAAATCTATCCTGACTTAACACTGCTTTTTATCTGAGGCAAGCATCCACAAAGGAGTCTCAGATCATTATAATGGGGCCTCAGCTGAGATCATCAGATCCATCTGCCTGTGAGTCCTTGGTTGCCATCCAGACCCAGGTTCCTGAAATAAAATTCTCAACACCAAAATCTCTAGGCTCATGAAAAGTTTCATATAGCCCATGATATATATTATTTTTTGCTTTGTGTCTTTTCATTTTTAATTGCAGTAATTCAGAGAAGATAAAAGAAATCACTTTTTTTTAAACTTAAAAAGACATTTTAATAAAAATCAAAAGATGAATTTCCAGGTGTCTTTAAGAAGTAGGGGCTGAATAGGACACTGTAAGCCAGGAATTTACTTGGACTACATCTGCAGTCAGAGAAAGCAGGTAGGGACAAGAAAATAATTTTAGGGGTTGGAAATCCTCCCAAAATGTGCATTAAATATCTGTACTAATGCTTTGGCTTTGTTTTTTGATTAAGAATGACTTTTACTCACTTTGTGAGTTTTTATATTGTTTTTCTAAATTGTGTATATTTGATTTTTGAATAGGAAATACAAACACATGATGGAACAGCCAAACATTATATAAAAGTATTTAGCAAACAATCTAAATATCTCTGATCCCAACTAAATAGTTCTTCCTACTATAAGCAAACACTATTTTCAGTCTCTTAGATATTTTTCCTGAAATATTTTTTGCACATACAATCAGATATATGCATACATAGTTGTAGAATTCTGTTATGGTCTCTTCAAAGATTAATATGGTTTTATTTATTTATTTATCTATTTGTTGTAAATGCTTGTTTTATTTGGAACTTAATCTGGATAAAATTATTTTCATGTAGATTTTCAACATTGTTTATTAAATAATTCTACTTTCCCCTTTTAATTTAGATACCTACTGTATTATATATTAAATCTTGTTTGTATTTGAATCTGCTTCTACATTTTTTAATTCCATCTCTTTGATGTTCTCTATTTTATATGAACAGAACTGACCTTTTAATCATTTAATGTTTATAATATGTTTTAATATTTGCTTGAGTTAATTATTTCTCAATATCCTTTTCTTTTCTTATGTTCTCTGACTATTCTTGCTTGTTTCCCTATGATCTTGGAATCATCTTCTATATGCCTTTTGTATTTTATTGCAATCATGTTAAATTTAAAGGTTATCTTATGTTAAGCTTTTATTTTTACAATGTTAACCTTCCCATTAAAAAAATAATCTGATGTGCGTTTTCATTAGTTTTACTTTTAGTTTCTCAGGAAAATTTTCAAGTTTTATTCATATAGGACTTATATATTTCTTAATATTTATTTCTAATATATTTTAACATTTTGCTATTGAAAATAGGCATTTATTATATCTTTAAACTATTGTTTTGATACATACTATTATAGATTTCTGTGCATCAAGTTAATGTCTAATTACTCTGTGAAATTTTATTTATTTTTAATAATAGTACTCATTTTGATATAAAACTTTTGCCTGAAAGTACAAATAATTCTGTAGTGTTCTCCTCTCACTGCTTTGTAGCTGCAATGAGAGTACCCTAAGAACATTGCTAAACAGTGATAGTGACAATGGACATCTTACCTTGCTTACAATATTTGGGAATGTTTTCAGTGTTTCTCCATTGTGTATGATGCTGGCTTTGGAATTAATTTTATAATCATGTTAGTCATATAATTCTATTTTATTACAATTTTTGAAATCAAGAATGGATGATTAATATTACAAGTTTTGTTAATGATCTGTGGGAATTACCTGTTTTTCCTCTTTTGACTATTAATATGTTTAATTATATAAGTAGATTCCCTTAAAATTTTTTTTTTTATCTTTTGTATTTCTAGAAAAAATTCCACTTGGTTGTATGTCTTTTTAATGTGCTGCTGGTTTCTGTTTGTTAATATTTTACTTAGAATTTATCATCAGTTGTCATGGTGAGATTTGTCTACATTATTTTTTTCTTGCAGTATTTATTGCTATTGCTATTGTTTTTAAATTGTTATCCTCACTTCACATAAAGAATTTAGAAGGTTTCTCTTTCTGTGGTTTAGAAAAATTTAAATAGCATTAACTTGTTTAGTCTTGAGAAATATTGTAGATCTCTTCTTAAAACTGTCTTATCTTTGTGCTTTTTGGGGAATAACTCTTTGACACCTTTTTTTTTATGTTTGTCTTTTCTTATTTTTTATTTCTTTAGAGTAGTTTTGATAAATATAAATTATTTATATTTTATAGGGCCAGATGGCTTTGCTTATAAATTCTATCACATATTTGAGGATGAAAAATATCAATAATACACCAACTCAGAATATAGAGATGGTAGCAACACTTCCCAATTTATTTTATATGAAAATATAACTTATTAATTATGCCATTAACTTATCTGTATCCTTAGGTTTTTAACAAAAATATACACTTGATTTGTCATATATTGAGATTAATGAATTAAAATATTTTGGTAATTTCTCTTTGACTCCTATACTCTTTGCTTTATGATTGTTGATGTTGTATTATTTGGTAGCCGTTAGTGTTCTATGATTTACTTAATGCTTTTAAAATGGAATTATTTCTGTCTGATATAAAGGTCATACCCATTTTACTAACATTTTTGTTTGCATTTTACTAACATTTCTTTGCAAATTTTTAATTTACTTTCCAACTCACTTTGCTTTAGATTGTGTTTATAAATAATGTAAACAGTTTTCTAAATTTGTAAGGTAATATGAATGGGTTTTCGTTACTAAGTGAATATAAGCCATTTGCATTTATTGATGTGGCATATATATTTTCACAAACTCAAGTTATTTCATGATCTCTTTTCTGTTTTGATGGCTTTGATCAGGCTCTTGTTTTTAAATTTGTATTTCCCTTGATATATTTATTTTTGCCATAATGGTTTTTTTTTTATAACTATAAAATTATATAATCACCTACATGGTCTATTTCTTTGGCAATATTCATTAATTCTTTATCACTACATATCACTGTCATATCACACTACATATCCACTTTTTATATTTTTACTCCTTCTCTTTGGTCCAGAAGTTTGACCCTTGAGTACCATATCAATAAACTCCCATTATCTCTGGCTTCTGGTTGGGCTCGGCTAATGATAAATCTTGGCAAGAAATAAGAGGGAGGAAGGAAAGGCTGTGTCTCCTGACCTACCATCACTGTCCCTCTTATGGTTACCGATTCTACATAACTCTCTGTGCTGCTTCCCTCATTCTTTCTGGTCTAGGGATAGTAACTCTGGTTCATGTTCTATTTCTTGTTATTTCTCTAAACTTCCCAAATTTGTAAATTATTCCTTTGAAAATGAACCTACCTCAGATTTTCCTAATTCTTTGCATAACATCTATTTATTCTTGGACTTTTGATTGATATTCCTGTTATTAGCTATGATAAAAATTAACAGAATTTCTTTTATCTTCTCTCACTTTCCCCCAATGCCAGATTTAACAATTATGATTTTTCTCAATGTATATAATTTTGCAATTATGTATGCTTATAGTTGTATCACTTGAGTAGTCTCCTTAACTTATAAACTCTGATTATCTGGTATTAAAAATGAAGAACTATATACATTTATGCTACCACTCATATTTTACACCCCCAAAATTCAAATGTTTGTTATGTTTTCTACATAGACAGGGCATATGTTATATACTGTTTTAATAAAATAATCACTGTATTTTGTTATCTTGCAGTTCTATTAAGTAAAATTAATGTTTACTGCCAGATGTTTTATTCTAGTTTTATAATAATTATCTTTTGGTTGGCTGTAGTTCCACTTCTAGTGCATTTCTTAAATAACTGTTTAGAAGGGCTTCCAGATAAGATAAAAAATATCTAGTTAAATTTGAACTTCAGATAAATTATAAATATTTTTAGTATAAGTATATCTCAATTATTGCATGAGACATTTTTAGTAGCTAAATCTGGCAACCTTATTTTAGACATATAGCTACGGTGTAACATGCAGTGTTAGCTATTTGTATAATTTGGAGTTCATTAAATATTATAGGCCTATGTTTTGAAGGCAGTTATTTAGGTTTAGTTTTTTTGGGGGAACATAGGGTGTACTTTCAACACATTATTTAAATTTTCTATTATTTCCTGTATTACTTCTTTGAATTATGTACTTGTTGAGTAGTAGATTAAACATGGCTATAAAGTTTTGCCACCCCCCACCAAAATTGATTGGTAAACATATTATCCTTCTCCTTGAATCTGGGCTTGGCTTTGACCAGCAGAATGTGATGGGGGAGTGATGTGCAATTTCTGAAGGCCATGTCCCGAGAGGCCTGTAACTTCTGCTTTCACCCCTTTTGGAACACTGTCCCTTGGAATCCATTCACCATGAATAAGTCAGATGAAGCCAGTCACCATGAATAAGTTAGACTATCCAAGGATGAAGCCCACATTACCTATGGAGACAGATAGACCAAGGGTAAAAGCCAAATATATTTGGAATTTCTAATCCAGCTCAGATACTAGCTGACTGCATTTGAGAAGACAGAGAGCAGAAGAACTATTTAGAACAGCCCTTCCTCACCCTTCCTCAGCCCTAAGCAAGGGGAATGGTTCTTATTTTAAACCAATACATTTTAGGGTAGTTTGTAATGTAGAAATGAAAATTTTATATCAGATTTTTAAAAACTTGGGTACGCAGTTTTATAAATGTATAATTTTTAAAATTTATTCTGTATTCAGCATTTTCTATTTAATTCTTTAAAGCATGTTAAGCTCTTCTTGAAGTTGGCAATCACTTTCCTGAATTTCTGTACTTTGTTTCACAGAAGCAATGGCTTAGTTGATTTTTTTTTAAATTGATGAAATTTAACCATAATTTTCATCTTCTTTAAGTTTTTTCTTCTTTTTCTTATAGTATAGTTGTGCAGATTTTCTGCTTTTTCCTTTTTGACTAATCATTTAAGTTTCAGATTCTCTCTCACCCCCTCTTAAATCAGGTATTTCTTAAATGTTTGTTCAAAAGAAAGTTGATTTGCTGGAATTTTCTTCATTTCCAAGTTTTGTGTGTGATTTCATGTGGTCTCAATTTCTCACCACTGAATGGTGATAGGTAGTCCTGGGGTATTTCTCAATGCAATGGCTTCTTTCTCCCTTGAGACCACTGAGGCAGACTATTGCATGAAAACATAGCTATTCTGTCTGATTTTTATTTAGCCCTATTTTCTGTACATCTCAGAATCAAAATTCATTCAGGAAACTTTCAGATCCCAGAAATTGTACCCCTTTTCTGCCTATAAAGGAAAAATATTAGGATTTATGCGTAGGATGTGCCTTTCACTTAGTGAGAAGTATAAGTTGCTGGTTTGTCCGATATCAGTAGCCTCAGTGTTTGTTCTCCTCATTCTTCCAAGAAACCTCTGCTCTTTCTGTTCTAAACGTAGAGTCACTTTCTTCTCTACAAGGCCTTAAGGTTTTATCTGTGTCTTTGTTACATAGCGAGTAGAGTGTGTAATTCAAAAATTTTTTCTTGTTGCCTTTGGACAATTTCAAAAAAGAGAAGTGGGGATTGTCAAATTAAATTAGATTCTTCTTTAACCACAGCTTCACTTTCTGCCGCTTCAGTTATGTTTGGTCACCTGCAGTCCAAAAATATTCAATGGAAAATTTCATAAAGAAACAATTCCTAAGTTTTAAATTACATGCCATTCTGAGTAGTATGATAAACTTTCCTGACATTCTGCTCTATCCTGCCTGGGACACAAATCATCACTTTGTCTAGCATATCCATGTTGTACATATAACAAACACAATAAGATATTTTGAGAGAGAGAGATTCACATGACTTTTATTGCAGTATATTGTTATAATTGTTCTATTTTTTTATTAGGTATTATTAGTAATCTCTTATTGTGCCTAATATATAAATTAAACTTTATCATAGGTATGTATGTATGTGGGAAAAACAGGGTTCAGTACTATTTGTGGTTTCAGGCATCCACTGGTGGTCTTGGAATGTATCCCCCATGGATAAGGAGGTGACTACTGTATTATCATTATCTTCAAATGGGAATCTCCATAAAAACTTGTAACATTGTCATGTTTTATATTTTTTTATTTAATAACACATCAAAGATATAAAAGTAGACTAAAATGTAAAATAGGTGAACAATTGAAAAATATAATCAAATTAACACTATCAACTTTAGCATGAGAAAGACAAGGAAGTGACTAGTGCATAAGTTCTGTCAACAAACAGATCTCTATCCATCCTTCCATTGCTTTTCTTCATGGGTTCTCTGTATATGTCATTTTTCAAGACATTTTGACATTTTGACTGTTTTTCTTTTCACTTTGTATAAATAAATGTATGGACATGTTCTTTTGTGACCTGTTTTTTTATGCCTCTTTGTAACTTTGAGAATCACCTATGATGACATGTTTATTTTTAGGTCATTCTGTTTATTGCTACATTGTATTTCTTTGTATGTATCTACAACAGTGTACTTAGTCTGCTCCTGATGACATTGGAATGCTCCCAGTTTTAGCTATTATGAACATATCTCCAGTAGCACACAAACATATTTTTTAAATAAATGTTAGGCTTCATATTTATAAGGTAATTTCAAATCATTTTTTAAAGATTGTACCAATTTGTATTAGTAGACAATAGTATATGAGTTTCTGTTGTCCTACAACTTTGCCAGCCTAATTTGGATATAAATTTGTATTTATATCCAAATTTGTTTATTTATTGCCAGTATATTGGGTATCATTGTCATTTTAATTCACATTTACCTAAAATAGTTGAGCGTTGTATATGTGTGTGTGTGTGTGTGTGTGTGTGTGTGTGTTTATGAGTGTATCTATTAACATTTCCTCTTCAAGTGCATTTAACATTTTTTGTTTTGTTTTGTTTTGTTTTACTCTGTGTAAAATTGTATATATTTTGCTTACTAATACATTGTATATTATATGCTTTCTAAAAATATTCTCTCAATTTGTGGCTGACTTTTATGATTAATTCTGCATTTTTAACTTTAATATGGTCAACTTTAGAAATTTTTTTTTTTGGAATCTTTCTAAAGAAAACTTTCTAACCTGAAAACTTAAGGATGTCTTATAAAAATTTGCAAAGACTTCATAGTTTTCCCTTCTATTATTATTTCAACTTTCTGGAATTGATCTTATGTGTATGACTTTAGTTAGGGATTTAATCAATTATTTTTTTTCTGCAAGGATAACTAATTTTCCTAGCAACAAGTATTAAAGAACCCACATTTCAAAAGTAAATGACATTGATTATTTATATCATATATCTATACATATGTGAGTCTATTTCTGATATTTCTATTTTGCATTGTTGGTCAGTTTATCATTGATTAATATCATACTATCTTAAAAATTACTGTTAGAACATGCCCCACACATTTTTTCTTTAGATATATCTTGCTCATAAGTGGCCTTATCAATATAAATTTTATAATTATATTTTAAGTTTAATTTTCTCAAAAGCCTATTGAGATTGCATCTACTTTATTGGTTAAGTTAAGAAAAATTGCTAGTTTTAAAATAATGAGTGTTTTGATCTCTAAACATGGCAAATAACTCCATTTATTTAGCTCTCCTTTAATAGCTTTCTAAAAAATGTTATAATTCTTTCTAACATATTTGCTGATCTGTGTTCTGCATATTCTTCATCTCTTACCATATTTATCTTATTATTCCAGTACTATTAAGGGTATGAAAAGAGGTCATGAGTCACTGTTTTAAATATTTCCTGTGAGACCCACTATGTAAAAACAAAAGAAAGAAACTAATTATGTCCTTAGGTCATGATATGGATATGAATGCAATCTCCCCCATTACATTCTACTATTTCATGTAAGTCATAAAACAATCTAGAGTGTAGGGGAGAAGAGTAGAGAAACAGGAGAGGAATATGCATGAATAATGTATTTGGTCAGCTTCACATGATATAAAAATGGTAGCCATACACCAGGACAACACAAAAAAAGAAAATTACAGACCAATATTTCTGATGAATATAGATGCACAAATCCTAACCAAAACAGTAGCAAATCAAATACAACAATACACTGAAAAGATAATATATTATCACCAAATGGGGTTCATTCCAGGTATGTAAAAATAGTTTAACATGCAATCAATTAATGTGATAAACCACATTAACAAAATAAAGAATTAAAAATTATACGATCATATCAATAGCTGCAGAAAAAGCATTTTATAAGATAAAACATCCACTTATGATTAAAACACTCAAGAAAATGGGTATAGAAGGAAACTCAACAAAATTAAGGCTGTATATGACAGAACTTCAGCCAATATCATATTCAATGATGAAAAACTGAAAGATTTACTCTAAGATTAGAAACAAGACAAGAATGCTCATTCTCACCACTGTTATTCAACATAGCACTGAAAGTCCTAGCCAGAACAACCAAGCAATAGAAAGAAGTAAAAGACATCCAAATTTGGAATAAAGAAGTAAAATTGTCACTTTTTGCAGATGATGTTCTTCTCTATATAGAAAACCCTACAGATGCCACCAAAAAACTATTAGAGACAATAAACATATACAGTAAATTGTAGGATACAAAAATCAGTGTACAAAAATCCATTGCATTCCTATATACTAACAATGAAATATCAGAAAAAGAAAGAAGAAAACAATTTAATATGCAGTTGCAACAAAAAAAAAAAGAATAAAATACCTAGACATAAACTTAACAAAGGAAGTGAAGAACATATACACTGAAAACTACAAGACAATGTTGAAAGAAATTGAAGAAGACAAAAAGAAATGGAAAGATATTTTGTGTTCATGGGTTGGAAGAATTAACATAGTTAAAATGGCTGTGTTACCTAAAACGATATACAGATTTCATGCAATCCTCATTAAAATCCCAATGGTATTTAAAAAAAAAAATAGAACAAAAAAAAATCATCTATTTCTGTAGAGCCTGAAAAGACCTCGAAACACCAAAGCAATTCTGATAAAACAATGAACAAAGCCGGAGTTATCACACTCCCTGACTTCAAATTATACTACAAAACTATAATAAAGCAGTATGGTATTGGCAGAGAAACAGACACATGGACCAATAGAACAGAATTAAGAGCTCAGAAATAAACCCATATGTATATGGGAAACTAATTTTTGATAAAGGAGCATAAACACACAATGGAGAAAAGATAGCCTCAACAGTAAGTAGTGTTGGGAAAATTGGAAAGCAACATTGAAAATAATGAATCTACACTGCTATTTAACACCGTACACAAATATTAACTCATACTGGATTAAACATTTAAATATAAGGCCTGACACAACAAAATACATAGTAGAAAACCTAAGTACTAAACTTTTGGACCCTGGCTTTAGAGAGGCTTTTATGAACTTTATCCCAAAGGTAAGGGAAGTAATAGCAAAGATAAATTAATGGGACTACATCAAACTAAACAGCTTCTGCACAGCAAAAGAAACCATCTACAAAACAAAAAGGCAACAAACCAAATGGGAGAAGACATTTGTAAACACTGTTTCTGATAAGGGGCTGATATTTTAAAAATATAAAGAAATATAACTCAATAACAAAAGAATAAACAATCCATTTAAAAAAATAGGCAGAGGACCTGAACAGACACTTCCCCTAAGAAGACATCCAAATGACCAACAGATATATAAAAAGATGCTCAACTTCACTAGCTATAGGGAAAATGCAAATCAAAACCACAATGAGATATCACTTCATACCTATTAGAATGGCTATTATCAATAAGACAAGAAAAAAACAAGTGTTGAAGAGGCTGTGGAGAAAGGAAACCCTCATACATTGCTAGGAATAATATAAATTGATAGAGCCACTATAGAAAACAATATGAACATTCCTATAAACAAACAAACAAACAAACAAATAAATAAATAAATAAAAATAGAATTACCATATGATCCAGCAATCCCTCTTCTGGATATCAACTGGAAACATAGAAAATACTTTTTTGTAAAGATATATGTTTCCCTGTGTTCACTGCATCATTATTCATGGTAGCCAAGCCATGGAAACAACTTAAATATTCTTCCATGGATTATTGTGTAAAGAAGATGTAGTACATTTATACAATGGAATACAACTCAGCCATAAGAAAGGATGAAATACTGCCATTTGTGAGAATACCATGTAAGTGATGGAAAAGGACAAGAACCATATAATTCCACTTGTGTGGGATACAAAACAAAGCAACAAATAAACAAACAAACCCAATGAACTCATACACACAGACAACAGTTAGAAGGTTACCAGATGGTAGGGGATGGGGACAGAATGAAGAGAGTAAAGAGGATGTTGTTGAGAGACTAGACTTTGGGTAGTGAACACACGGTGCAATAAACAGATGATGTATTATAGAATTATACACTTGAAACATATAATATTATTAATCAATGTCACCTCAGTAAATTTAATTTAAAAGTGGTAGCCATATAGTAATATAACTGATTTATAAAGGAATTATATCAAGTGTTGTTTTCATTAAAGATGAGCATCTGATCTGAGCACAGCTTTATTACTGGAAGGATATTATTATTCTCTTTGGTCTGGTAAATCCAATAACTCCTACCAGTTCTACCTCAGCCTTCTAAAAGTTTCATGAGATGGAAACAACAGTGAGTGTGCAAGTCCAAAATCTCTTCTGTTCCAGCACAACCTCAATGAACAAAGAAGAAGTAAATGCGGTTGTTAACTTTAAATACATGTAGATAACCATTAAAGGGCAATGTTCCCACCATTGCATCTAGTTCAAAGTTAACAGTACATTAGGTTATAATTAGAAGCTTTTTTTTTTTAAACCTATTCACTTCGGAAATGTTTTAAACATTATGCAGAAGGATTTCCATAAAAACAGCTTTGTGAAGTATTGATCATTTTGTCTCCACTGGACCAAGGACACTGAGCTCTCCTAATACCTATTGTTATATGACTTGGTCAGGCTGTTTGTCTGAGTGCTTTACTTTCCTTGTCTACAAATGAGCGATAATATTTTCTATAGCTAGCTAATAGAGTTGCTACTAAAATTCAAAATTATAATAATGTACATAAGAACTCTATGAATAACATAAATTACTCTATAAATGATGATAATTTGTTGTGCTTGAATTTTGCTATTATAAATAAGCTATTAATGGGTGAGTAAACTAATGGGAAATACATTCCAAATATTTTAAAAAGAAATTATATACATTATATTGTGAAGAAGTGACCTCAGAAGTATGGCAGTGTGGGGGGTCCTCTTTATATCTCCTCTTGAAATCACAGCAAATCGAACGGGTACAGTACAACAGAAAACACCGTCGAGTTTATCATGCTAAGTAAGCAAAATAAGTCAGACAGAAAAAGTTGAGAACCATATAATTTCATTCATATGTTGGATATAAAACTAAAATCAACAAACAAGACAAATCAACAGAGACTTATGGACATGAACAACAGTTTAGTGGTTACAGAGAAAAAGATGAAGATAAGGGTAAAGGGGGTCAAATATATGGTGGCAGAAGGAAATTTAACTTTCGGTGGTGAGCTCACAATGCAGTATACATATGACATATTATTGAATTGTACACTTGAAATTTATGTAATTTTATTAACCAGTGTCACTCCAATAAATTTAATAAAATAAAAAATAAAATGTGTAGATCTTAAGTGTACAATTGAATGAATGTTGATAAATGGAGACACTCTTTAACTAGCCCAATCAAGACATAGAGCATTTCCATATGCTAGAAAATTCCCTAAGACTCAGGAGATCCACTCCCAGTTATATATCACAGAGAAATGAAACCATCTATCCACAAAAAATAGCTGTACGAGAATTATATATGTTATTCATAATAGCCAAGAACTATAAACAATCAAGTGTCCGGTAACAGGAGAATTTACAATCAAATCATGGCATATTTATATGTTTGTTCAGCAACAAAAGGAACTAAACGTTAATACATACAACATTAATGAATCCCTCAAACATTGAAAGTAGCCAGACACAAAGAAATAGGACTAAGTCTTAGGTTCTAAAATCAAATAATGATGATGTCCTGTACTCTACAGCAAAAAGATTAATGAATAGAAATTAATACTTTGAATCTCAGAAAGAGAGGGAGAGGGTATCTGAGCTTCCCTAATTCTCTAGGCATAAGGATCTTCGTCCCTGTTTTAATGTGTTGAATTTTATGACTTTGGATATATGCTATTTTTCTGATGAAAATTATTATTAACATGTTTGAGATTAGATAAGAAAAATGTGTTAAATATTAAATGCTTCTTGAAAGCAAAACACAAGTAATCCCCAAACAAAATGAGTAATTCAACTTAGGTCCTCCCATCTTTTTGAGGTGTAAACAATATGTAATAAAAATTCTCTTACTGAGTGGCTGCTACATGAATTTTTAATAAAAATAATTTTATAAGGGTTTTTACTATACAATATTCACCATACGTATACCAACAAGGGTATCTTGGCATGGCTTCCATATGTATAACCTTTCACTATGACATGGTACAGCTATTGTCAGAATTTACTTGACAGTGGATTTCTTGGTAATTTTTATGGACTGTTATGTGACAGTAAATGTGGATGAAATGAACACTGCTTACTGTTTACTTGATAGATTAATGACTCTTCTGTAATTTCTATGCTCCATTTTATGCTGAAAATCCATAAGGAGTCTCTGACAAAGATGCTAATACTAATAGGGCATTATTAAAATGTTATGATAGAAGTAAAAAATTATCTTGCGCCTTCACATTTAAAAAAAGTGTTGCTATTGCATTTGTGCAATTCTGTGGGTTGAGAAGTTGATGACATTTGTACCTGAGGAATCATCTAAGAATCCTCTTTTTGGGATTCTTTGTGCTGCTACCTTACAAGTCATAACCTACTTATTTCTGTGTTCTTCGTGCTTTTTAATTTTAATTTTTATTATATTTTTATTTTTTTTTTTACTAGACTCAAGTGAAAATAAATGCTGATGGTGATAGCTGACATCACCACTATCATTTTTTACTGTGGAGACATCAAAAATAGGAGAAATCTTATGCTGATATAAAAGGTTTGTTTTATTTTAGTACTTGAAAACTTTCATAAGGATTTTATAAAAAGGACAAACATCTCTAAATACCTGTAACTATACAGAATTGGTTCTCTGTGAAACTATTTATACAGAGATTCATCTTAAAAAATTCTTATATGGAATCTGTCCTTGTTATTTTAAACATGTTTATCTGGCTCTCTTCAGAGCTGAGCTTTCCTTTAGGTGAATGTAAATCTAATTGTAAACCTATAACTTGAATAAACCAAAATTGCATATCTCTGCCAGTTCGTCTTCAGTATCCTTGTAAAGGCTTAGTATTTTGAGAGCAATAGTACATGAAGAAAATATCCTCAGGAACTGCTTTCATTATTTTCAGATTTCTTCCACCGATATTCTAGTGATCATTTAGAGGTTCATTATCTTTCAGATTTTTTTTCTCTTGCTATTGATATTTGTGTGTCTACTTTCATTCAGAAAGCTTTGTGACATCATTGCGTGGTACATTATCAAATTGAATGCTTAAAATAACATTCATTTTCCAGAGATATTTATTTGTGAATTATACATATTTTGACACAATGTTTTGTGTATTTACTTTGCTCATCTCCTGTGTTTTCTTAAGTTTTGCAGGACTGTCATAAAAGTTTTTGGATATATATCATATTTTATTCCCTTCCAACATTTTGCATTATCATACAATAGTACATTTAGGCACTTGTAATATTAGTACACTGGGAGTAAACACAAAAGGCTGCTTCCAGTAAACTAGCTGGGGGCTTTTGCCATCCAGAGATTGGGGTATCAAGGTTTGGTATCTTGGGTAAGGCACTACTCTGCATGCAGGAAACATAGCAATGAACAACATCAGCAAAATTTCTGTCTTTGTTGTTTTTAAATTATAAAGGTGGATAACATACTATGAACAAATACATAATATGTGTATAGAGCATAAGTTGGGAAAAGACATAAGGAGTGATGGGACAATGAGATAAGTGAGTGCCATTTTAGCTAGGTTCATCTGAAAAGGTTCTCTGGGATGTTTAAAAAAAAAAACTAAATAAAATGAAGGAATGGGCTTTTGAGAAATGTGAGAGAATAGCATTCCAGTCAGAACAATAAATACAAAGGTTAGAGTGTTAACAGAGAAGTTTGAGAAATGGACAGAAGACCAGGGTGGCTGAAATAGAATGGAATGACTCAAGTGGGGAGTTTGGGTTAGAGAGGGAGATGATGACAAGATGATCTAGCAGCTTCTAAACTGTGGGGAGTTAGGATTTTATTCTGAAGAAGGTGGGAAATGATTTTGAACAGGTTTTTGAACAGAAGTTATATGATTGCTTTACATTTTAAAATGATCGTTTTAGCTTCTAGGGGAATAATAGAAAGCAGGGAGACAAAGAACAGATCTGGGAGACCAGTTACAAAGTTATAGCAATAGTTCAAACAAGAGATCTTGGTGACTTGGTATAGAAGATTTTAGGGTTTGAAGTAGATCTGGCAAGATACTATCAAATTCTGGATATACTTGATAGACTGAACCATTGAGATTTGCTGATGGATAGGTTATTATCCCTGTCATATATGAGAAAAAATTTTATAAAAGACAACACGAAGCAAAGGAATGAAAAGTACAAAATTAAGAATGTTGGTATCTAGTTGTTTCTAGGGTAGAGGGTTCATGAATTCTCAATTAAAAATTGTACTTTAAAACTTATATAACTCTTAGGTGTGTATTTTTTGCATGCCTCAAAACTTACATAAATATTATGTGTATCTTTTTTATATGTATAATGTAGCACATAGAACTTAATATTTAAAACATTGAATATCTTCCCTCAAGATTTCCAAGCTAGTATATACCACTAGCAAGATGGAGAAAAGTAGAAAGTGGAAATAATGGATAAATGAAAATTATTTAGCATATCTTCACCCCTGTTTCCTTCAATAACCACTCATAGTTGATTCATACAGGTAAAAGATTACACCTTCAACACAGGGGGTTATAAAAAGTTTTTTCAAGTACCATATTATCATGGAATGATACCAATTTAGTCACAATTCAATCTTAAATCGAAAATGTTAGTTGCCATGTTCATGTAATGGGGGAAAAAAAGGAATGTTAAATGATAAATTAACATAAGTCATATCTGCTGCTGTATTTGTGTAGCTGGTAGTGAGGTACTCCTCCTCAGCTGTCATACTTACACTTTCCAACACTTATTTCATATTGCCTATAACATCTACCAGTATATCAATTGAATAGTGTTTCTTACCTGTTGGATGACACAGCACTTTATTCCTTCAGGATCTGAGTCCTCAGTGGTCTTGTTTTTATTGAGTTGTTGCAGTTTCTTATTTATTATGACTATCGGACAAAGGAATACCATGAATTCCCTGGGATTCAAACAATATTTCTAGTGTCCATTGCATAGCACCAATACAATTGGTTCTGGTAATCACGATCAATCACCCTGACTAGTAAAAAAACCGTTTTCTGTGAATGTCGGTTTACCAATATAGAAACTAAAGTGGCCATGAATGGTAGCAATATCCAAATCACCTGAACAATGATGGTGTTTGGTAATAAAAACATTCCTCCCTTGGGCCTTAGGATCTCTAAAGTCATTGAGCTCAAGGTCTTAGAGATGGGAATCAGACTCTTCAGCTGGCTTAGTAAGAGTAATAGGAAGAAAAACCAGTCCTACTTTCTTTTTTTTGGTACCTAGGCTCAAATAGAGAAAGTAGAACCACATTTTGGCTTTTGTTTTATGAGGTATATTGTATCCTTGAAAATAGCATCCCTAACTTACAGAATTATCTATATGCTAGTGTCATAGGTGAACTTTCAGCAATACATTCCTCTGTTCTATCAAACTAAAGGCTCTGAATAATGGGATATGATTTTAGAACAATGAATTTTGTGAACATAGGCCCATAGCTTCTTCTTTTTTTTAAAAAATCTATTCCTCAGTTAATATATTGTTAGCCAGAGATGTCAAATCATACTCAGTTTTCACTCAACCTGTTTTTATCCAGCTCCTAAAATTAAATGTGCTGTGCTATCTGCCCCAAGATGTGTTTTTACTACTTTTATTAAATAGTGCACATAACCTGTGTAACTAGTACTGACATATAACAATAGCAAATTTGTCCTAAGACTATTGCTTCATAAGTTAAGTAACTTTACCCAAATACATTAGCATGAAAGCCACTAAAGCAGGGAGCTTTAGATCAATTGCTTTAAAATCCTTAGTTATTGCATAAGAAGGGAGTGGTGTTGTTTGTTTGTTTGTTTGTTTGTTTTTTTGCAGAAAGATTAAGGAGGAAAATTGGATCGTACATCTAATTCAGCAGAGGAATTAAATCTGAATGTTCTAGACCACATCGATAATGCTTGTGCTTAGTTTTGAGGCATCTTAGACCTTGTGTTCCTCTATCTTTCTTATCATTTCTCTTTTAGAGTCTGAGGAGACCTTAGTGTTAGTAATGCAGGTACTGGCTGCAAAGACAGTGATGAGAGCCCTTCCTTTCAATGGTGGGATGATCTGAATGACATTCCTTACATTTTCCTGTAAATGTCCCTTTGTGGATAATGAGCAATAAAAAGTGAGAGTGTTTTCTGGAATGATAATACAGTATCTTTCTACAGGCATCAAACATATGAAGTGATACCTGTGAAAAGTTTAGGAAACTAACCCACAACAATGTAGGGTGTTGTATGAATTGAAATAGTACTATCACAATACTTAATATCACAACATGCTGAAGTGTACAATAGGTATTACTTGGACAAAAATAATAACATATAAATACCCCCTTCAAGAGTCACAGGTAAAATAAAGGATACCAGTTAAACTTTAATTCCAGATAAAGAACAAATATATATTTTTAGTATAATATGTTCAAATCTTTGTTTGGACATTCTACTAAAAATTATTTTTATATGTTAAATTTATATTTACTTTGATTTACTGTATTTACAAAACTGACCATTCTATGTACCTTCTCCCAAGTTCCTTTAGGAAAAAATTCTTTTATGATCTACTGAGCCTTGGGATTTTATCACTCTGATTGGAATAATGGGTAAGGAGAGATTAAATAATTAGTCAAAGAAGATGCATTAATTTAGAGTAAAAAGAACATGGAGGACAAAATAGATCGGAGAAGTGGCAATTGGAGTTAGAATAAGGGGAGCAGAGTACTGATGAAGTGTAATAGTGAGCTGAAACTTTCAAAGAGATAGAAGAGAGTTTGTAGAGTAGGTAATGTGTTATGAGAGGAATTTAGAATAGAATTGAGTGAACATTTTTAGAAAGTTCTGCTTTTTGTTATGCAACATAATTTTTGTTGTCTCATCAGTAGGCTTCAGGAAATAAATTACTAGGGTCTTTTATGGTGGAGGGTAAGATGTTGGTTTTAGTTTCTTTAAGTTTTGACATCAAGCTGGAACTGGCCAACTGATGGCCCAGTTTAATAGGTTACATTAAAGTACAAAGCACACTGATCATTTTCAGAGCATGGGCACTATCTTTTCAAAGGTCAAAAATGGTTTCATGGAGCTTTCAACAAAATAGGAAAACAGCAATTTAATATTGATAAAGTTTTGGAGTGGTTTGTGAAGTAAGGAAAAAATCTCTTTCTAAAAAGGAACCATAAAACAGACAAGTGTCAATTTCTAAATTTAGGAAGTCATTTCTCTGAAAGATCCTTTGGGGTTGTGTTATGTCTAGTTCTTACAGACATACTTGTCAATTCAATAGTTCTGCTTCAGGGATTCCCATTAAGTTCTTGAGTTACAGGCCCATGTCTGACTGCCCCTAATTATAACTGCAAAATGAGCTGTAGCTAACAACATCATTTAGTTCCCCATTAGCATTTATATCATTGCAGTAGAGTTTTGAATTTCTGCCTTAGTGAGGACCTCTGGAGTTTCAAAGCAGATTGTAAACTAAGAAAATGACCAATAGTAGGGCCGTTTTTCAGGCTAGCAGTATAAATCAACAAGTCTTTGTGGATTAAATAAAAGTAGGATTTGAAAAGAATAAGAATGCATTGATTTAACAGTAAGAGACCCAATTTAAAAGAAAAGGAAAAGTATCAAGAATAATAAAATTGTATACTCACATATCCACAATTTTTAAAAAAGGTTAATGCTGCTGCTTTAGAAAGATGTTTGATAAAAGATACAAAGTAGATAGTGTACAATGTTGAACTACCTTTGGCTACTATCTCCAGGGGCCACATCAAGGTTTTCGTGCATATCCTTCCAACATATATTTTGCTTCCATATGTAACTGGTAAATTGGAAAAACATTAATATGTGGAATTTAATTATGAAGCAACTTCATGTGTCTCTCCTGTTGCTTTAAACTGATGCTCTGGATGTTACTGTTCCCAAGTAATAGGCATTTGTGGCTTCCTTTGACTAATAAAGAGTCACATGGTTATTTAGAAGCAATAACTATTAATTAAATGTGGGAGTCCCATGGGATAATTAAAGCCTTATGCAATAGTCAAAACTGTAAACTTTATTTAATGTCAAAACTTCTCCAAGGCTAGTAAGAATGTAAAGCCACTACCATACTTGAGGTCACCTATCAACTACTTTGGCCTTAGGTGGAAGACTACAGACACTGCCAGTCCAAAGCCCAGCTGGGTAGGCACCAAGGGAATAAAGAAACCAAGTTTTTTTCATCCTTCATGATGTAAATGTGTACACTTACAACAGTGATTTTTGAGAGTCCCAGTTACTCTGCATCTTTGCTGACATTGGAATTGTCAGTCTTTGGAATCAGAATCTTCAGAGAATTTATATAATAGTATCAAATTATGGTTTTAATTTACATTCCCTTTGTAAGTAAGGAAGTTGTGTACATTTGGGTTTTCTGTTATGAAGTTCCTGTTCAAGATATTTGTCTATTTAAATTATTTTAAAATTTATTTGCAGGAATGCTTTATGTATTTTGATTTGAGTCTTTTTTGGATACATAAATTGCAATATCTTCTCCCAATCTAGAAATGTCTTCTCATTTAATTAATGACACCTTTTGATTGATAAATAACTTTAATTTTCATGAAGTCAAAAGATAATTTATTTTTTAAAAATGATTAGTTGTTTCAGGTACCATTTAAGAAATATTTTGCCTATGCTGAAGTTATGAAAATATTATCTTATTTTTTTCAAGAAGCTTTATTGTTTACCTGTCACCTGAAAGCCTATGATCCATCTTAAGTAAACTTTTGCATATTGTATGAGCATGTAAGGATAGGGATCTATGTTTAGTGTCTGGTAGCCTCAGTTTATACAGCCTCATTCAGTCTCATTGCTGCTTGGTGAGTGTGGAAGTTCAGCTCCCCATAAGGCTCTGATAACACCAAAGATGGGGAAAACATGGCTCCCTGTATGGTCTCATCAGTGCTGGGGAGGAGTGGAGGCTCAGTTTGCAGCTGGGCCTCACCAACACTAGCCTGGTGAAGTACCAGCACATCCCACTTTCAGGTAGTAGATCAGGGAGTCAGAGCATCACCATCTGCTTCCACGATAGGGAGATAGAAGATCAGCTCTCCACTCAGTTAACTGACACCACTTGATCACAGAATTGCAGTTCTGTCGGCTTTGGCTAGGTGGGGGATGGAAGATTAGCTTCCAGATTGGCCCCACCCACACCACTGGAGAGGAGAATTGTAGAGCCCCTGCCTGATTCTGCCAGGTAGAAGTTGGGTTGGATAGATTAGCTCTCTGTTCAGCCCCATGGAAACCTTGCCAGGGGGTGGCACAGTTTTTCTGTTAGTGTTTGACTGGAATAGGGCAGGGATTGCTAAAAAAGAATTTTTACTTTCAGTCCACATATTTCTGGTCCTTTAGCTAAGCAGAACAAGCTTTTCTTGAAACTTTTTTTGTGCCTGTTGCAAGTTTTGAGTTGGAGGCTTCTGCAGCATCCTGCTAGGATTTGTGGGAACCAATAAGGAAACTAGGGAACTCAGTGCCCTTCTAGTCCTCAAGTCCCAAGTTCCCAAGGTCCCAAGGCAGTTTGTTTTCTTTTCATCTTTCTCTGTCTTTCTGGTCCTATTTTTTTATATCCAGAGCTTTTAGTTGTAAAAGGCAGAGCCTAAGATGAATGGATCTACTTCATTTTAGCCAGAACCAGAAATCTTTTTTTATTGTTCTTTTTTGTTTTGTTTTGTTTTGTTTTTTGTGTGTGTGTGTGTGTGTGTACTGGCCAAGACCTCTAGTGCAATATCTAAAACAAATCAAGAGAGTTGACATTCTTGTTTTGATCTGGATCTGGAAAAATTGTTCAATATATTATTAGTATGCCTTTTGTAGATGTTTTTTGTGATAAGGAAATTTTCTTATATTTGATCTTTTCTTGGAGTTTTTAGATTAAACTGGTGTTGATAGTTATCCACTGCTCTTTTGCCTTTATTAAAAGAATCATAGTTTTTATCTTTTATTTTGCTAATGAAGTGAATTGTCTTGATTGATTTTTAAATGCTAAGTCAAACTTGCATTTTTGAAATAAAGCACACTTTGCTATGGTGTGTTATTCTTTTTATATAGTGTTGGATTTGATAACTAATATTTCATTGAGGACTTTTGCTTTTATGGGTAAGAGATATTATCTTCTTAAATGTATTTGTTGGAGTCTTAATTTTAATATCTTATATTTTTTCTTTTAAATCTAATTCACTTCATATTGTTACTACTTTTTTTCAAAATTTTATAGTCTTATATTAAAATATATGAGTCATTCCAATATCTAGAGTCCATATTCTGTTTATTTTGTCTGTTGCTTCTTTTAATCATTCATGTAGTCTTATCTCCTGTTGGCTTGATCATTTTGATTGTGTAACTGACATTATATATGGAAATTTATTTATAGAAATAATTTAAGGATTAAAATAATGTTATAATTCTTTATAAAGGACTCATATTTACTTCTGCTAAGTGTCTGGGGACAATAGCAATCATTAATTTAATCAATGCCCAGGAATTGAGAATATTTAAACCCTCTTTTAAAAGTCTCTGTGAGAACCAGTCTAGTTTTATTTCCAGTTTACTCTTTTTACCGCATTGCAATCCAGTACTTTGAATCCTGGACTCCAAAGATTATTTTTCCATGACCCAAGAGGTTATCAGAAGTACTTCTTAAAATTTCAGCATGTCAGATGCTATCAACAGAAAAGCAAGTCAAATACTGATTTACCTTTTTGGATTTCTGTCTTCCATTGGGTATGGTACTAGTAAAATAGTCTTTATCTTATTCATTTTCAAGGATATTTCTATATTTCTTATCTATCTATCTATCTATCATCTATCTATCTATCTATCTATCTATCTATCTATCTATCATCTATCTATCTAATTGTTCTAGTTGTCCTTGGTGGGAAGATTGATTCAAATTATTTAAGGTACTATTAAATAGAAATTTGACTTTCTCATTTCGGTTCAAGTGGTTAATAATTTTTTGAATGCCAAGGTTATGGTTTTTATTTTTCCTTTTACTTCTCTTTATTTTCTACAACGAACAGGTATTACATGTATAATAAGAAATATTTACTTAAAATATAAATTGTAAAGATTAGAATAGCAGATCTCATCTTTGAAAGTAGGTTATGAAAAATCATGGAAGAAAATATAACATAAAAGCCACAGAACTCATAGTAATCAGAGGCAATACAGGAGTACTCAATTTAACTCAAGCAATATTTTTTTCAGTGTATTATTCATGAACTATGATGTATCCAAAAGAAAGTGGTAAAATTTTGAGTTCCCAGTTGTGATGAGGAAGAGTAGGGGAAACAGGGACTGTTAACTGAAATAACATATTATTTAGATATGATAAATGCCTTCAAATATTTGAAAATTTATTATGCTGAAGAGTTAATTTAGCACATGTGGCTTAAAAAGGCAAAAAATAAGAAGTTCAATAAAAATACGAAAGAATATTTTCCAAATAATCAAAAAGTGTGCCAATGCTATACAGTATGGAGAGCCTTGCAAAACACAGCAGTATCTACTGTTGGAAGTGTTACACCAAAAGATAGATGGCTACTTCTGAAGCTTCCTATAAATGAGTATATCCATGACAAATCTAGAATACTTACAATTTTTTTTTATCTGTCGTATTATTCTGGAAGTGGCATATAGGATATATTGTAGGGGTGAGAGTTTAAGATAAAATAAACTAGGTAACCTGAATACTAAGTTATGTCATACCTAGACATGACTGTTGACAGTGCGTAAGCCGGGACATGTAAACCAAAGGTTTCTCTGAAAAAGAATCAAGTGGTTTGGTGGTTTACCAGATGTATAAGATGAAGTAGCAGAGTGTAATCAAAAATGCCTGTTAAATGTGCCTCAAATTCTACTAGGAAAGATGTAAGATTAAGTGGGATGATGTATGTGAAAATTCATATTATGAGTTGTACAAGATTTTTAAATATTTGTTACTACATAAGTTGTTATATAAATGTTCACTTTCCGATTTCTAAAACTACTTCTTTTCCTGAGCAGTCATTTGTTCTATAAAATTTTCTACCTCTGTAATCTGTCTTGCTGAAAAATTGCAACAACCCATGTGTGAATAATAGAAATTTTTGATTATTTCTGCCTAATTCAATTTTTAGCTTTCCCAATTTTAGGGAAGTTCAGGCTCATTATCCATCCTGGATTGGTAGATTATTGCTGACATAATAGTATTTTTTAGTACGGAATTTTAAAAAATAATGTAATACTTCCATGTTGGTAAGATAGATTTTTTTTTTCATTATCCTTCTATTATTTGCAAGAAACTTGAGTTATACCAGGAAATAGCATCATACATGATTTGTGGTAGACAGAATAATAGCTACTAAAAGATGCCACATCTTAATCCCGAAAACCTGTGAGTGTTTACTCTACCTGGCAAAAGGGACTCTGCACATGTGATTAAGTTAAGGACCTAGATATGGGAAGAATATCTAGGATTATTTAGGTCCAGTCTCATCATGTGAGCCCGTAAAACCTAGAGCCAGAGAGAGATGTAACTACCAAGGAGTGGTTTTGAAGACAGAGAAAGGCGAATGAAACAAGGAGTATGGGTGGCCTGTAGAAGCTGGCAAAGGTGAAGAATGTTTTCTCCTCTAGAGCTTCCTGAAGGAAAAACAGCACTGCTGATACCTTGGTTTTAACCCAGTTAAACTCGTGTGAGATTTCTGACCTAAAGAATTGTAACATATTTACATTTTTTTGAAGCCACTAAGCTGGTAGCTATAGCAGCTATAGAAAATTTATAGAGTCATATTTTTATATTTACCACAACCATGGATTTTCTTACTCATTTTATTAGTTTGGAGTGTAGGAAGAAAACAATACCAAGTCCGATTAACACTGATTTAAAGAGAGTTTTATTTTTCTCATGTAATAAGAAGCCAAGTTAAGCAGCCCTAAGGCAGATGCTGCTGCTCAAGGGTGTCACCCAGACCCAAACCCATTTTAACGTCCTGCTCTATCGTTCTTAAGCAGATGTTTTTCATTCTTGTTGCAAGGTGTCTGCTGCTTCTCTAGGTACCTCATTCTTATTCTGAGTATGAAGAAGAAGAAAGGATGAGTGAGCAGAGAGCAGAATGGTGTTTTTATAAATCTTTTCCAGAAGGCCTACTCAGCCTCTTCAGATTTTATGTCATTGCCCAGACAAGTTCATATGGACATTCTAGTTGCAAGGCTCTTAAGTGACCAGATATATTGTCATGAACAGTAACATTTGGGAAAAAACTTTTTTTTTTCCTGAGCAGTAGGTATCAACAGCAGGCTTAAAATATTTAGTAAACCATACTGTAAACAGAAATACTGTCATTCAGGCTTCGTTTCATTTATATATCACAGGCAGAGTAGATTTAGCATAATTCTTAAGGAACCTAGAGTTGTCAGAATGATAAATGAGCATTGGCTTCAACTTAAACTTGCCAGCTATATTAGCCTCTAATAAGAGAGTCATCTATCTTTTGAAGCTTTGAAGCCAAGTATTGACCTCCTTGCTACCTATGAAAGTCATAGATGGACTCTTCTTCCACTATACAGTTGTTTTGTCTACATTGAAAATCTGTTTAGTGCAATGGTCTCCAACCTTTTTGACACCAAGGAGCAGTGCTCTTATGAGAATCTAATGGCCTGAGGTAGAGCTGAGATGGTGATGCTAGCACTGGGGAGCAGCTGCAATTACAAATGAGGCTTTGCTGGCTTGCCCACTGTTTACCTGATGTGCAGACCCATTCCAATACCAGTACCTGTCTGTGGCCTGAGGGTTGGGGACCCCATATACCAGGCTGTGGCCTGGGGTTTAAGGAACCCTGGTTTAGTGTATATACCTCATTAATTGTCTTACCTAGATCTTCTAGATAACTTGTTGCAGCTTCTACATCAGCACTTATTGCTCCACCTTGCACTTTTATTGAGATGGCTTCTTTCCTTAAACCTCATGAATTAACCTCTGCTAGCTTCAGAGTTTCCTTCTGTAGCTTCTTTGCCTCTCCCAGCCCTCATAACATTGAAGAGAGTTAGGGGCTTGCTCTGAATTAGGCTTTGCCTAAAGGCAATGTTGCTACTGGTTTGATCTTCTATCCAGACTATTAAAATTCTCTCCGTATCAGCAATAAGACTGTTTTGTCTTCTTATCATTTGTGTTTTCATTGGAGTAGTACTTTTAATTTCCTTGAAGAACTTTGCCTTTGCATTCACAAATTGGCCATTTAGTGCAAGAGGCCTAGTTTTCTGCCTATCTTGACTTTTGACATTCTTTCCTCATGAAGCTTAATTATTTCTAGCTTATTTTAAAGTGAGAGATATGTGGCCCTTCTTTTCACTTGAACACTTAGAGGCCTTTGTAGGGTTATTATTTGGCCTAATTTCAGTATTATCATGCCTCAGGGAATAGGGAGGTCTGAAGAGAGGAAGAAAAGTTGGGAATGGTCAGTGGGTGGAGCAGTCAGAATGAAGACAACGTTTATTCACTAAATTCACCATCATATATGGGCACGGTTTGTGATGCCCCAAATAATTATAATATAAATCAAAATAAATAGTAATATCTAAGGTCAGTGATCATAGGTCACCATAGAAATATAACAATGAGAAAGTTTGAAATATTGCAGGATTTACCAAAATGTGACACAGAGATATGAAGTGAGCAAATGCTATTGGAAAAATGGTGCCGATAGACTTGCTCAACATGGAGTTACCGCAAACATTTAGTCTGTAAAAAAAAGTGCAGTACCACAAAGTTCAATGAAATGAAGCACAATGTGACAAGGCATGCCAGTAATAAATTTCTCTCTCATTCTCTCTCTCTCTCTCCTCTCTCTCTCTCTCTCTTTCTCTCTCTGTCCTGTTCCTCCCTCTCTTTAGTTTTTATGTGAAGAAGAGGGAGTTAATCTTTCCCTTAACTATAAACAAGGTCTTTTTAAAAAAAAAATGTTTTTATTTTTCAATTATGGTTGACATATGATATTATATTAGTTGCGAGTATACAACACAGTGATTAGACATTTATACTTACAAAGTTATCACCCCAATAAATTCAGTACCTATCTGACACTATACATAGTTATTATAATACTACTATTTTTCTCATGCGATACTCTACATCCCCATAACTATTTTGTAATTACCAATTGTACCTCTTAATCCCTCCTCCCTTCACCATTTCTCAACCCACATCATCATCCATTAATTATCAAAATGCTCTCTGTATCTATGATTTTGCTTCTGATTGTTCATTTATTCTTTTTCTACATTCCACATATAAATGAAATCATATAACTTTGTCTTTCTCTGTCTGACTTCATCTACTTTCCAGTCTTAGTAAAGTAGTCTGATATAGTAGGTGTCCTGTGGGGACCAGTGGCTTAGTCTCCCTGGTCAGCTGAGCCAGGTGCTCCAGGTGTGTTCTTGTGTGGGTTTTTCTGTGTTGTCCTGTTGTGGTTGAGTTCCGGTTCCTATCTCCACATCAGTGGGAGACATTGTCCTTCAGGCTGATTGGTTGTGAGGACTGGTCATAACTAAAGTGGAGGAAATGTGCAGGGGCTGACCCTATTGAGCAGTATTCACTTTAGCAGTGCTCTGGTGCCTGCCCAGTCTGCCCATTGGGTGTGTCTTTTATGGAGGTAGTTAGGTGGTGATCTGGTGTTGTCTGAAGCTGGCCACCGGTTGTGTTGGTTCTGGGGCCTCTTGGGAGGTGCTCTGTTGCAGGCCAAGTTCAGCTGCTGCTTGTGAACTGCCTGGTGCCACTTGGTATGAGCTACAAAGTGATCTGAAGATGGTTGCCGTTTGTGCTGGGCTTGGAGGTGCCTAGGAGAAGCTAAGCTGCAAACTGAGGCTGGTTGTCACTAGTGCTGGGCTTGGAGATGCTTAGCAGGAAGTACAAAGAACATGGATGCCAGATGCTGCTTTTTGGGGTTGTGAACCTTTGAGAGATTTTAGGAAATTTTGCAGCATGAGCCAAGGCAGGCTGTTTGGATGGAAAAGACACTGGAAGCAGCTTGTGTGGGCCTATAAGTTGATTGGGGCAGAGTCATAAGGGTGGGGCAAATGGTGTTTGCCAGGTTGATGGCAACTCAGATATGGTGCTCCCCTGCATCTGCATGCTGGGTGTGGGATGGTTCAACAAAGGACCATTGCCTTCTGCAAACACTTCTGTCTGGGAGAAAGCTGCCCCTCCAGCCCTTGCCCTGAAGCCAGATAATTCAGTTGCTTCTCATATGTCACTGGTGCCTTTCAAGTTGCTGCCCTAGCTCTGGATGTCAGAGCAAGTGAGTCTGTCAGTGAGTAAGTCTGTGTGCAGGCCCTTTAATAGGAACACCAGATCTCCCAAAACCTTCTATCTCACTCAGTCACAATCTTCACTAGTTTTTTACAGCCTGAAGTTATGGGAACTCCTCTCCCTGGCAGTGGAACCATGGTCTGGGAAGCCTAGTATGGAACTGAAACCCCTTGCTCCTCAGGGAGGATCTCCGCAACCAAAATAATTCTCCAGATTTTTACCTACCATACGTGGATGTGGAACCACACCATTCTGTGTCTCTGCCCCTCCTTCCTGTCTCAATGTGGCTCCTTCTGTATATCCTTAGTTATGGAACTTCTGTTCAACTAGACTGCAGGCCTTCTCAATGATAGTACTTCTGTAGTGTAGTTGTAATTAAAAAAAAAAAAAATTTAGGCAAGGCAACCCTTGGTTGATCTCACAGATTGCAAAGACCTTGTCAGCTAACAATTCCTTATTTTTTACTTTTTACACCTATACCACGTGGTCTTCCTAGGTGGTCTCCCATCCAAGTACTAACCAGGCCTGACCCTGCATAGCTTCTGAGATTAGACGTGATCTGACTTGTTCAGGGTGGCATGGCTGTAGACCCTAGTTGTAATTTTGATGTGGTTCTGAGATGGGGCAACAAGGTGTTTACCTATTCCAGCATCTTGACCCTGTAAACAAGGTCTTTACTTTTTAAAAATGAAAAATGTAAATTGATCTTAAATATTTTTTGAATTTTTTAATGTATTAATACACACTTTTTAGATAATTTGTATTCTTTACTCTATCCAAGACAAGAGTTATTGACAGTAGAGCCAATAATGTGTCCTTTGAGGGTCTTACAATCTATTTTGTAAAAACCTAGTTTTTTCTTTTTTTTTTTTTAATGTGTGATTCAACAATAATTTGATATGTCAAAGAAGTTTAAAGTCAGTCTCTACTTGGGAACAATATAATTATCGAGGGAATGATACTTTTATCATTTAGTGATATCTGAATTTGGACTATTTTAAGGAAATGTGTTTTTATTTATTTTTGTTCTCACCAAAGCACATTTTCTAATTTGATTTTGAAACAATAGTAAACTTTTAGGATTTTGTTATAACTTATTTAGAAATACAGTCACCAATAACTTCATTGTATAGAAAATAATGGTCCAAAGTGGTGGTAGGGTCCTAGGAGGCTAATGGTTATAGAACTGAACTTTTCTTCTTATTTTAACGACTCTAAAGGTTACCCTTTCCTTTTGTATGTCCCACTTTCACATTGTCACCCTTTATTTACTCCACTAATGTACTTCTCAACTTTAAGGCTTTACACTCTAGGCACACATACATAAACAAATCCCTCATCATTAACAAAACAATCATTTTTAAATGTTTGTCCAATATGTACCTGGGTTATATATGAGCAAGTGCATCATACAGGATTTATTTATGTAATAGAGTTTATTAATGTCTTAATGCTGTTGTGCTACAGATTATACATGGAAATCATTTTGTAAGCTGAAACAAAGGAACACTATGTCAGAAGAGTTAAAAGTGATTCAGTGTCATGATTCAATATCAGACAGACTGGTCTCTGAGCCCTATTTGGGCCATATATTAGCCATTTGGCCTTGGGCAAGTTGCTTTTAACTGCTTAGGCTATGATATTTTAGTCAATAAATATAATAAGGAAGTACCCAACTGTGATATTTGTTGTGATAATTAAGTTTCATATTGCAATTACAGTGCTGGCACATATTAAGCATTCAATGAAAGTCAGCCATTTTTACATAGATTAACACCAAGTATATTCTCTACAAGTCACTGATCCAAAAATCCCTTCTCTATAATGCTGTTCTTAAATTAATTGGCATCTATATAGATATTAAAAAAACAAAAAAATTGAACTTTTATATGGGAACATCCTGACATTTTAATGAATAGATGAGTATCACTTATTTTTTTATTTTCTTAATATTTTTATTAATTGTTTGCAAATGTACTTGCAAAAAGAACCTGAATTAATGGAAGCCATGCTCATTGAGAGCAAAAATGCTTTTCAAAGATGAGACTTAGAGAGCCTTTTTATTTTCATTTCCATTTTTAAGGATAACCTAAACTTTTTCTAGGCTAGAAAAACTTAAAAGATTCTCATTCATCTTCTGTGTCCTTGGTAATATAAACCAAATTAATCCCAAGGAAAAGAGTTCCTCTCTCTAATAACTGTGAAGCTGCTAGAGTAATAACAATCTAGTTCCTGAGTACCCACCAGCTTCCATTGTGTATTGACTCCACACTCAGGCTATACAATATTTTTTCTGTACCCAGGGCAGAAGTAAGTTTGGAAAGGGGTCAGGATGAATCATTGAGTGTGGCAATCCAGAGAAAGCCTCAAATGCATATGTTATTTCCTGAAACCAATGAAGCCATTGCTATAAAAGGTCTTATGTGTCCCTTTTTCTTCCTTTTTTAAAAAAATTTATTATTATTTATGCCTATAGCACCTGGTCTTCCTAGGTGGTCTCTCATCCAACTACTAACCAAGCCTGGCCCTGCTTAGCTTCAGAGATCAGACATCAGGCTTGTTCAGTGTTGCATGGCTGTTGACCATGGACCATGGCTCTTTGGGGCACATCCCAAGACCTTCTGCATGTAAAGCAGACGTGCTAACCGCAACACTAGCCAACCATGTCCTGTGTCCCTTTTTCTTGATGCTACTTGGAAGAAACTGTTGCTGTCATTAAGGTAGTAATTAAAAGGTCCTAGAAAAAAAGAGCTGTTTAGCAGACTTCAGTTCAGGATCTATCTTGCTACACCTCAAAGTTCTAACAGAAGGCTGGGGTGCAAGATCTGGCAAGTATCTGGTAGGAAAACCAATGGGAAACATTGTCTCTGAGAAATGAATCCTCTCTTTTTTACCAGAGATCCTCACTACAAGTGTGTTCCCAGCTCTACAACACTGATGCATGCTTAAATTTGTCTCTGTGCTGGCAAATTTCAGGTTCTTCTGAGTTAGGGGACATGGGAGTAGTGTATGCCAACTAAGTCACCTAACATTGATTTTTACCAGAGCTAAGGATTTTTCAGTGATATGATACCTCGTGTAAGCCCAGAACATAGGATAATTTTTAAAATTACTTTACTGAGGTGTGAGTGACAAAAAATATATTTAATGTGTACTACTTGATGAGTTTAGAGGTAAGTATACATCAAAACAGTACCACAGTCTATGCCATAAACATATCTACCACCTCCACATATTTTCCTTCTGTCCTCTTTATTTATTATTGTTGTTGTTTTAAGAACACATAACATCAGATGTACCCTCCTAGCAAATTTTTAAATATGCTATAAATAAAAGTATTATTAATTATAGGCATGGTATATAGTAGATCTCTAGGACTTATTTATCTTTCATAAGTGAAACTATGTATCCTTAGGGCTTCTTCTCTCTGGCTTAAATTATTTCAGTATCTTAACTTTCATTCAGTTTAATAAACATTCACTGAGGACATGTCAAGAGCAGGAATCTGTGCTAAGGATTCTGAGGATATAGAGTTGAAGAAGGCAAGCTTTTGGTTTCCTTTCCAAGAATTAAAAAAAATCATGAGTGATCAACAGAGACATACAAAAGTCCACATAACAAAACACAAACAACTTCTTTACTATTGTGAGCTAACCCCCATATTCAAGGTTTAATAAATATGTAATGATGAGCATTTCCTAGCTGAGTCTCTGACTTAAGATATATTTGCAGAAACTTGACCCATAGTCTATTTTATACTTAACATTGTCTACCCATTAAAGGACTAATGTGGAATCTATTTTTTGTTGTTTTTGTTGTTCCATAAGGTAGTTAACTGAAGACCACTTTAGTATCACTGTAGATTATGAGACAAAGCTATTTCTTGTCTAATAAAATCAAGTGCAAACTGTTGCTTGGACATCAGGCTATTGGAATGACCTTTCCATTTTGTTACCTGACATACTGGCCTGGACATGATAATGCAATTAGATGCTTAAAACATCATTTTCTAAAAAAAAAAAAAAAAAAAAAATTGATTTGTAATTAAGCATTTGTTGAGTTATGTAACATTATAACTAAAGCGTAAGCATAGAGAGTGGCTCTGATGAATCAGAAATGTTTCTAAAGTTATAAACTTGACTAGAATGACAATGTGTTCTTTGGATAAAAAAGAGGCAGAGGGAGGATTCTTAAGAATATTTCACCATTTATATTTTACAATTGTACATTGATGAGAATTGAATGAATATATTTCCAATAGTTTCTGAGGAAATTCATGTAGAAAATAACCTGCAAAGCTTATGTACAACATCAGGTGAGTGTTGTCATATTCAACCTAGAGAAGGATCAGTGTCATCTGGAATTCCTTCCATTGCTGTTCCTTTCTCCAGTGGGGTCCTTACCACACCCACACCAGGAGTTAACTGAATCCTATTTCTGCCAACCTCTGCTTAGAATTAAATAAATATTTGTGATTAAACAAATAAATATGGAATCATTTGGCAAAGAATTCTATTGTGTAAGTACTTCCAGAAATAATATGAAATGAATTTCTTAAAAATTAAAAATTATTCATAATGTATTATAGAAATATTATAATGATGAAATAATGAATCCCTAACTTGAATTATTGGTCAATTTATATTTTTTTCTCTCTCATATGCCCCAGTAACATATCATATTCAAACTATGGGGTACAGCCTCATGGTTAGAATCTCTGGGATCAAGACAGTCTATGTGCAAATAGGCACTTTGGCCATATCATATCTGCAATACCCTGGGTGTCTTATCCACAGTCTCTTCATTTGTGTAAAGAATGAGTACTTGTTACATTTACCTCATACGAGTATTAAAAAAAATTTATGTAATAATGGAGATGAAACTCTTTGAACAATTCCCAGCATAGAAAACACACACACACGCACACACGCATGCACACATACACACATATACATATACATACACATACATACAAATATAATACCTAGAATTGACTTGCTCACTTTCTTTTCACATCAGCTCTTTCTCCTGACATCCTCATTTCGATGAATTAAGACCAATATCTTTCTAAGTGCTAAGGCTCATAATCTGCAGCATCATCAACTCCTTAATTTGCGTTGAGACAGCCTATCTTGTTTCAGCTCATATAATCAGTTGCTGAATTCTGGCAATTCTTTCATCCACCATACCTTTGAGATATCTTCCTCTTGTTTCATCTCTTATCACAACAATCATGCATTACTTCTCATCCAGTTAATGTGATGGCGTCTGCACATAAGAGGCCCCTACTTTTTCTCATTCCAATACTTCCCACATAGAATTTCTGGATTAATCTTTGCAAAGTTTTATTTTCACAGTGAGTATTTGTAGTAACAAACTGAGTATGAATGTTACTTATACATTCATTTAACAAATGTTGATTGATCAAATGTTATAATTAAGGCAATGTTCTAATTAATCACTAGGGATATAGCAGTAAATAACATAGGTAAGTCCCTGCCCCTGGGAAGCTTACATTCTGGTGAAAATACTAATACTACAAATAATAATAATTTAAAAAATAATATACTATAGTTTTATAAAGTAGTAAACTCCTGTTGATTCATTTTCTTATTAATCATATTTATTATGTGCTTAGATATTGTGAACCGTAATGATAAATATTTCACATATATCACTTGTAAACTTTAGACAATCCTGAAAATTAGATAAGATTCTCATTTTATAAATGAAATAACTGGGGCTCAGATAGATTAAACAACTTGCTTAGCATCATAGAATTAGTGAGAGTCAGAGTCATTGTGTGACTCTTAAGTCTATCTGATAACAAAACCAAGTAATTTTTACTACAAGTGACCTCTCCTTTGTGGCTTACTGGCTAAATAGTTTGTTTAATATTAACGAAGACACCATCAGCCTCTAGTCAAACTTTTTTTTTTCTCTTTATTGCCTATTTCTTCAGTTTTCATAGGCCACTTCAATTCACTCACTCTTCCACAAACCACATTTTACTTTCTTCCCTTTGTACAATATCACCTTGAATTTTCCAGACATAGGATTCATATTCTCCCTCCCTCCCTCTCTTTCTTTCCAAATATCCAAGATCCAAGGATCCTTCTAGATTTCCCCACCATAATTGAACTGTCTTTAACTTAGACACTATTGAATTTTTTGTACCTACATATTACCAACTTTAAGCTACCTTTTATTATAGAATTTTAAGAAACCTTGGACTACCTTCAATGAACTAGATTCACTCTTTGATGTTCATATCACTCTGTATGATAAAATGTTTAACATAATGCTTTAAATAATGTATGAGTCAAGTATATTGAATGGAAATTTTGGGGGAGAAAAAAACTGATCCCTTAATTTGTATAATAGGTGGCTACCAACCACTCCATATTTAGATGGTCCTAGTTGATAAAAGTTTTAAAATCTGTAAAGGATTAATAACAAAGATGGATGGATTATAGTTAGTAAATGCCAAAAGGCATGAATTTGACTTAGAGGAAAATGATGAAAAAATGTATGTAATTGGATTATTAAAATGACATGTCAGATATTGGTTTAATTTCAACTTTTTCTTTTTTTCAGCAGTTTCTTTTCCAGGGTCTGATTATTATGGGATTTTCAATGACTTCCTTAATAAAGATTACTAGTACTTTAGGACTTATCTTTGGATACCTCCTCGAGATACAGCAATTTCACTTTTTACACCTGAGGTGAATCGCAGTCTGAAATATTAAATGAAAAATTTAAGAAATAAACAATTTATAAGTTTTAAATTGCACATTATTCTGAGTAGAGTAATGAAATTCCAAGCTGTAACTCTCCATTTTTCCCATTGTATTAATCATCCCTTTTTCCAGCATATCCACACTGTAGACACTACCAGCCCCGTTAGTAGCCCCAGTTATCAGATTGATTGTCAGTATTGCAGTGCTTATGTTCAGGTAATCCTTATTTTACTTAATAATGGTCCCAAAGCCATTTACATAATTTTATTACAGTATATTGTTATGATTATTCTATTTTATTATTTATTATTAGTTATTGTTGTTTTACTATGCCTAATTTATATACTCAACTTTATCATAGTTATGTATGTTTAGGAAAAATCATAGTCTATATAGAATTTGTTACTATCTGTGGTTTCAGGCATCCACTGGGGGTCATGGAATGTATCCCTGCAGTTAAGGGGGGACTACTATTATTCCAAAGGCACAGAAAATATTGAAAGGAAAATAAAATGCACTTGGCTTTTTATAACTTTACCAATTGGAATGTTTTGAAATAGTGGGAATTTTTAAAGAGCAGTCTCTTCTGATACAATGAGATAGGAAACTTAAGGTCAGAAACATCAGCTTTACAAAAATGTCTTGAGGGAGGCACAGATATATTATCTAGAGGCTTTATACCTCTTTCTTTAGTCCTGATGCCTGCCATAGCACCATTAATCCATTTCCAGCATTTTACTTAGCTATGAACTTTTGAGAGTGACATGAGAGTGATTCATAATATATAGTAAGGCTTCCAGGAAGCTTTTTTACTTTAAGCTACAGGGCAAGTGAATCAGCCTTTTGCTTTCTCACAGGAACTACTTATCGTAATCTTTCAATTAAAGGTCAAAAAATGAAAGAAGACACTCTGGTTATCTATTATAGCATTTTGTTTTCATTGCCGGAAATCTTTTTTTTTATGTAGTTGTCTCTCAATCTGTTCAAGATTTGTGCTTTTATTCCCCCGTTTCTGATTAAATATGTGAGAAATTTTCTTAGGAGGTCTGGAAATCTTTGAGAATTATTAAAAAAAAAAAAAAAGACATGGAGAACTATAATCACTTTCAAAAGGGAAAAAAAAAATAGTACCTTCCATGGTAAGAATAATGTTTAAAGCCTTCACCAAAGGAGATTAAAGGCAAAAATTTGAGTCAAACTGAAATATTTTTTAAGATGTTAAAATCATACTCCTTAGTGTATTACTCAGTGTTTGTATAACTAAATGATTAGGGGGCTAAATAAGTTTATGTAATAAAAACAAAAACAGTTAACATTTATTGGATGCTTACAATGTGCCAGGCTTGACATGAATTGATGTATTTACTCCTTAAAGCCAACCTATGAGATAGCTCTGTTAGTACTCCTATCCTACAGGTGAGAACTCTGAAGTAAATTGTCTAAGTTCAAAAAGTTAGGAAGGGACAGAGTGGGGACTTAATTTCCTGTGGTCTGATTTTCGTGCCCATGCTCTTAATCACTATGTATCACCATTCTATAATTCATGAAACTGATATTGAAAATTCAGACTCTTAGCATTAAGAACAGGTTTAGAGTCAAAAGTTTTGGTGACTCTACTCTTCATTTGCACTGTATATGCTGAAGTAAGATACATCTATGTACACGTTATTCTTTGTTCTTGAAGGAGCATTTAGGAACTATCAAATGTATCCCTTAATCAAAAATCAATTTGTACTTATTGAATATCTCATGACCTATTATGGGTGTTCAACAAATACTGTTGTATGAATGTATGAAAATGAAATTTATTTAAGAAAAAGAAGAAAGTATACAATTGCTAGAGCCCGCCAGCTAAGATGGAACAGTTCCCGAGAGAGGGAGTGAGGATTAAGAAAAGAAAGAAAAAAGAGAGAGAGATGGACAAAAGATAGAGTCAGGAGGGCTAACAGTAAATACTGAGCCCAGAGTTTATTAAGCACAGCATATTTATACCCTTGGAAATGCATGAGAAACAAAACTCACAGATATGTTAACAATAGCTGATATTTACATAAGTTCTCTCAAAACATCCTTGTTCCTGTTTTCTGTCTCTTCTTCCTTGGGGCAAGGAACATTCAACTCTTTACATTAAGCCAAACTTCCTGCTTCAGTACAGAGCCCACCAGCTTTGCAAACTTCTAGCTTGCAGGCAACTTTAACCCTGTTTGTACGGCATTCAGCAAGAATGGCTCCCAACATACAATACAGAATTCAACAACACACATGATAATATAATAACTTCTGTTATTTTGCTTCATGTGTAAAGTCCATGTGCTGGGTGTTTCTACATATATCATCATATCTAAACTTCAAATAGAAGTTTGTTTTTTATAAACTTTAAACATTTGTTGGAATTCATAATCAAAACCATCTTATCCTGGCATTATTCATTAGGAGGATTTTGATTAATGATTAAATCTCTGTACTAGTCATAGGTCTATTCAGACTTTTTATTTGTTCATAATTTAGGCTTGGTAGGTTGTATGTTTCTAGGAATATCCATTTTCTAGATTATCCAGTTTGTTGGCATATAATTGTTCATAGTAGTGTCATATGATTCTTTTAAATTTGGTGCCACCAGTTTTAAAGTCTCTTTTTTTATTCTCTGATTTTATATATTTATGTTTTTTTCTTTTTTCTTAGTCTAAGAAGAGTTTGTCAATTTTTTCTTCCAAAATGACTTTTAGTTTTGATTTATTTTTCTGTTGCTTTCCTAATTCTTATTTTAGTCATTTCTGCTCTGTTATTTTCTTTCCTACTAACCTTGGGTTAAGTTTGTTTTTCATTTTCTAGTTCCTTGAAGTGTAAAGTTAGGCTGTTAATTTGATATCTTTACTCTTTTTAATGTAGGCATTATTGCTATGAACTTCCCTCTTAATACTGTTTTCGTTGCATTCTATAAACTTTGCTATGTTGTATTCATTTTCTTTCGTCTTGAGATATTTTCTGGCTTCCCTTTTGATTTCTCCTCTAACACCATGGTTGTTCCAGAGGATGTACTTTCATTTTCACATATTTATAAATTTTCCAGTTTTGCTGTTGCTTTTGATTGTTAGTTTTATTACATTGTGATCAGAAAAGATACTTGATTGATTTAAATCTTTTTAAAATTTGTTAAGACTTGTTTTGTGACCTAAAATGTGATTTATCCTTGACAAAGATCCATGTGTACTTGAGAAATATGTATATTCTGCTATTGTCTGTTATATCTATTTGATATTTAATATTCAAATACTCTATTTTCTTATTGACCTTCTGTTTAGATGTTCTCTTCTTTATTGAGAGTATGATATTGAAATTTCCTACAATTATTGTGTTGCTGTCTATTTGTTACTTCAGTTTTGCCAGTGGTTGCTTTAAATATGTAGATGCTTTGATGTTGGAGATTGTGTGTGTGTGTGTGTGTGTGTGTGTGTGTGTGTGTGTGTATGTGTGTATAAATAAAAATAAAAATAAATATAAATATAAATAAATATAAATATAAATAAAAATATATATATTTTTAGTCTTCCTGATGGCTTTTAATATAGTCTTCTTTGACTCATGCGACAATTTTGACTTGAAGTCTACCTCATTTGATGTAAGGATAGCCATCCATGTTCTCTTTTGGTTACCATTTATAGGAAATATATTTTCCATCTCTTTACTCAACCTATTTGTGTTCTTAACGCTAAAGAGAATTTCTTGTAGACAACATATAGTTGAGTCTTTTTATTATTATTACTCATTCAGTCACTTTCTGTCTTTTGATTGGGGAGTTTAATCTATTTACATTTAAAGTAATTATTGGTAGGAAAGGGTTTGCTATTGTATTTTGATAGTTGTTTTTGTTAGTTTTGTATTTCTTTTGTCTGTATTTTCCTCTTTTTCTGACTTCCTTGAGTTTTGTTGTTTTTTTTATAATGAAATACTTTTATTTCTTTTCTTTTATGTGACTTGTACAGGCATTATTTTTGTGTGTGGTTACCTCAAGGCTTACATAAAATACCTTATAAGAGTCTATTTAAGCTCATGATAACTTAAATTTAATCACCTACAAGAATTTTCTGTGCATTAGACAAAGCAGACACCTCTCACAGTCTTCACAAATGCCTTGTGCAGATGAAGAACCCCACCACCAATCAGCCTAACTTGAGTTTCTGGAGGCCTCTTCCAACTTTTTCCCTCTCTTAGGATAAGCATGCAACTGTGGTTTTCATCCATTTGCTCTTTGCTGAGCCAGGAGGAGTGAGCTATGGCTCTAGTTCAAACTACCGTCTGTTCTTTCCCAGGCAGTTAGACTATTTCATACCTATCAGAGCTCTAAGACTGGAAACTCAGATGACAGTTTTTGGGCATCCCTGGCGAAGTTGAGTGTTAAATGTATACTTCAACTTTTTCTCTCCCTGGGGGAAGCTGAGAGCTGAAATTTTTATATACTCACTATATGCTGAGCAAGGCGGGGAGTGTCTATGATATCTCCCAGACCAAGCTACTGTCTCTGTTTTCTCCCAGGTAACTATATTATTCTGGACCCACCAGAGTTTCCAGAATGGCAAACTTCTTTGGATGGTTCTAAAGAATTTAGAGTGCTGGATGAAGAGATCAATTCTCTCCTTCTCTAGGGATAGGCTGTGAACTTTTTTATTTGCTTGTTGGATGCTAGCAGGGTAAGGCTCTATGGTGTCTAATAGCCCAAGCCTGCATCTCTACTTTTTTTCCCCAGGTGGCTAGACTATGCTGGGGTAATCAAGATTCCAAGACAAGCAAGACAAAAGTCAGTCTTCTGGGGAGCCCCCACAGAAAAGCTGAGGGTACTGGATACATGTATTAACCTCTCCCATACATTAAGTGAAGATGAGGGCCAGGAAGTCTCTTTCTGGTCATAAGGCACTGTGCCCGGACCAGACACTTTGGTTAGAGGGTTTTCCAAATCTCCCTACTGCTGGTAATGAATCTGATTTCACATCCTCCTGGAGTACAAGAGCATTTCAATTAGTTTCCAGATTTTTCAAAAAGGAAATTGATTTGTGAATTGTTGCTGAATTGATATGTTTGTGAGCAAGAGAAGGATCCAGAGCTTGATACTCTGCCATCTTGCTATGTTACTACCATTGAGAATTTCTCATTTTTCCAGTTTTATACATATTGAGGCAATACTAAGTTATTGCACAAATCCAGGGCACATTATTACAATAGAATGCAGTGTAAATGGTGCCTCCTGTAATTGTATAATTCTATTACCCGTCTGTTAGTATATTTTGTAGACTAATTGAAGGCTTGGAATAGGATGGGAGGGAAAGTTCATGAAAGGTGGAGCTAGACAGATACTGAAGTTAAACCTTATCTTTACCAGAGTGGTATTTCAGTGTGTCATGATTTGTATTTTTCTAATGTCTAAAGATATTGAGCATCCTTTCATGTACTTCTGGGATATTTCTGTATATTCTTTGATGAAATGCCTATTCAAATCCTTGACCAATTTTAAAAATTGGCTTATTTGTTTTTTAACCCATTTCCTGTTTGTTTTTATTTATTAAAATGTATTTTTTATGGTGACATTGGTTAATGAAATCCAGGAAGTTTCAGCTCTACTCTTTAACAGTAAGATGTGTATACACATACACACACACACACACACACACACACACACACACACACACACACACACATTGTATTTTCACCTCTCATAGTTAGGTTTCTTTCTGTCACCACATATTTGACCCCCTTTACCCTGTCTACCTCCCACCTCCCCCCATTTCCTATTTAGAAAAGAAAAGGCAGTTCACTGCCAGCATTATTTTAATTTTACATAAACATGCTTTTTGATGCCTAAGCATATCTGACTGGTTTTCAGTGTGAAAATAAAATTTAAAAACTGTTTTTGGAGTTCTTTTAAAATAGAATTTGTATCTGATCCTAATGTAACAAATGTATATATTAACTGGATTCATCAAATGAATTTCTGGCTAACAACTGTTTGAGAACCATGTTAACATCACGTGTAGGGATGGTATGTTTTCTAGGATTTGACATTTTCAGTGATTGAGAATTACTATGGTTTGTAAATGGAAATACCACTAATAAAAACAGAATGTTATAAATAGAATAATGCCATTTGTTTCCAAAGACTATTGATACTGTAGAGCAATGCAAAAGTAATAATAAAAGTGAGCTATTTCATGGCAAACTTTGGGGATAAGGTTAAGACTGTAATCTTCAAGTTATCTCAAGGTAAATACTGTAGCCACAAGTGCCTCTGGCAAGTATTCTCAGGGCAAATGGGAAATGGATAAAATTGTTGAGCCCTGTGTATATTTGTTATTGTATGAGTATGTTATGTATTCTGGATATATGTTCTTTGTCATAGATATGATTTTCAAATACTTTCTTGCTAGTGTCCTTTACAGTATAAATGTTTTTATTTTGATGAAGTTCAGTTTATCTTTTTCCTTTAGTGCTTATGACTTTTGGTGTCACATGTAACAAACCATAGCCTAAGTCAAGATAATAATGATTTATTTACATTTATGTTTTCTTTTATGAATTTAATAGTTTTTTAGCTCATATTTGGTGAAGATGGATTTGAGTTAATTTTTGTGTATAGTTAGAGGCAACTTGTCTAATTTTATTTCTTTGCATTTTGATATCCAGTTATACTGACCCATTTGTTGAGAAGAACTTGCATTTCCCATTGATTTGACTAGGCATCTTTGTTAAAAATTAATTGACTATAAATGTAAAGGTTTATTTATAGATTGTCAATTCTAATCCAATAGTCTAAGTCTATCCTCATGTGTATACTATACCGTCTTGATTACTAGAGCTTTGTAGTGTTTTATTTTTTAATTAATTATTTTATTTATTTATTTATTTATTTTTCTTTTTATTTATTTATTTTTATTATGATGACATTGGTTAATTAAATCCAGTAAGTTTCAGGTGTACAATTTCAACAATACTGCATATATACATTGCATTGTATATTCACCGCCCATAGTTAGATTGTAGTAAGTTTTAAAATTAGAAAGTGAATCATCTAACTTTTTATTTTTTTCAAGATTGTCTTGGCTGTTCTAGGACACTTACATTTCCATATAAATTTTAGTACCCGTTTTCAATTGCTGCAGAAAAGCCAGCTGGGATTTTGTTAGAGATTGTGCTCAACATGTATATTTATTTGGGGAGTATAGCTGTGTTATGAATACTGTCTTCCAATTCATGAACATGGGATGTCATTCTATTTATTTAGGTCTCCTTGAATTACTTTTATCAATGTTTTATAGTTTTCATTCTGAAAGTTTTTCACTACTTTAGTTAAACTTACTCCCAAGAATTTGATATTTTTTTGATACTATAATAAATGGAATTGTAGCGTTAATTTTTGGGTTGTTTATTGATAGTATATAAAAATTGATTTTTGTAGATTGATCTTGTATTCTCTAACCTGCTGATCTGTTAATTAGTTCTGATAGTTTTATTTTTTTATCTGTCATTCCTTGGGATTTTTTTATATAAGATCTTCTCATCTGTGGATAGACATAATTGTATGTATGTATGTATGTATTTATTTATTTTTATCTGGATGCCTGCTTTTTACCTTGTCTAATAGTACTGGCTAGTATCTCTAACACAATGTTGAATAAAAGTGACTGGAGCAGACATATTTGTTTTTTTCTGTTTGTTTGTTTTACATTTTATTATCTTTTGTTTTTTTTATTTTTTCAATTATAGTTGACATTAAATATCATATTTTATTAGTTTTAGGTGTACAACATAGTGCTTGGTCATTATATAATTTATAAAATGATTCCTTCTAATTAGTCCAGTACCCACCTGGCACTGTACATATTTATTACAGTATTGCTGACTATATTCCCTATGTTGTACTTTACATCCCTGTGATTATTTTGTACTACCAGTTTGTACTTCTTAATGCCTTCAGCTTTTCACCCACTCCCTAACCCCCTTCCCATCTGGCAGATAACCCTCTATATCTATATGCCTCTGTTTTATTTGCCAATTTAATTTAGTTTGTTTTTTAGATTCCACATGTAAATGAGATCATATGGTATTTTTTTTTTTTCTCTGTCTGACTTATTTCACTTAGTATAATGCCGGAGCCCGCCGGCTAAGATCGAACAGTTCCTGAGAGGGGGAGTGAGGATTGAGAAAAGAAAGAAAAAGAGACAGAGACAGAGACAGAGACAGAGAGAGACAGAGACAGAGAGAGACAGAGAGAGAGACAAAGAGATTCTGGAGGGCTAACAGTAAATACTGAGCCCTGAGTTTATTAAGCACAGCATATGTATACTCTTGGAAATGCATGGGAAGCAAAACCCAGATGAGCCCACCTGCCCTGCCAACTTCTAGCTTGTAGGCATCTTTAACCCTGTCTGCAAGACAGGCAGCAGAAATGGCTCCCAACAGTATAATACTCTCTAGGTCTACCCCATGTTATCGCAAATGGTAAGATTTTATTATTTTTTATGGCTAAGTAACATTCCATTGTATATGTGTACCATCAACAAAAAAAAAATAAAACCTGCTGAAAAAAGATATTCATAAATGATACATCTGATATGGGGTGTATATCTAAAATTTATAAAGAAGTCATACAACTCAACACTTAAAAAAACCCTAACAATCTAATTAAAAAATGGGCAGAATACTTGAATGAATATTTCTGTAAAGAAGACATACAGATGGCCAATAGACATGAAAAGATGCTCAGTGTCACTAATCATCAGAGAAATGCCAAGTAAAATCACAATGACATACCATCTCACCCCTGTCAGAATGGCTTTTATCAATAAATCAACAAACAACAAGTGTGAGAACATGGAGAAAAGTGGACACTTACGTGCTATTGGTGGGATTGCAAATTGGTGCAGCCACTATGGAAAACAGTTTGGAGTTTCCTAAAAAAAATTAAAAATAAAACTACATTTTGACCTAGCAATTCCACTTCTGAGTATTTATCCGAAGAAATTTAAAACACTATTTGAAAAGCTATATTCTCCTCTGCGTTTACCACAGCATTATTTAATGACATACTTGTCCCTGACCTTAGGTCAAAAGCTTTCTGTCTTTCGCCATGAAATATGCTGTTACATGTTAGTTTTTCATAGATGCCCTTGATTAGGTTAAGGAGGTTACCTTCCGTTGCTAGTTTATTGAGTGTTTTTTATCATAAAAGGATGCTAGGTCTTGTCAAGTTCTCGTTTCTGTTTATTGAGATGATCATGTTCCTTTGTCATTTATTCTATTAATATGGTTTAGTGCAATAATTGTTTTTTAGATATTAAGTAATACTGCATTCATAGGATAAACCTCACTACTCCATTGAGTATAATCTTATTTAGGTCTTGGGGATTTGGGTTTGCTAAAATTTTATTCAGAATTTTTGTTTTTAAATTCATAAGAAATATTGCTTTCTGGTTTATTTTCTTACTATGTATTTGTCTGGTTGTGGTAATAGCATGATACCGACCTCATAGGAAAACCTGTGAAGTATGCTCTCATTTTCTTTTCTTTTTCTTTCTTTCTTTTTTTCTCTCTTTTTTTTGTTTGCCAGCAATATGTATTAATTTTTTTAACATTTTGTAGAATTTAACAGCTAAGTCACCTGGACCTGGGTTTTTCTTTGTGGGAAGTTTTTAAGTTAATTTAATTCCTTGTTACATGTCTATTCAGATTGTCTGTTTTGCTGTCTTTTTTTTTTTTTATAAGCCAGGGAAATTTGGCTTTATTTTTTTTAACTTTTTTAAAATTAAGTTTATTGGGGTAACATTGGTACCCCAATTATTATTTTCAGATGTACATTATAATTTGACATCTGTATATTCTATTGTGTGTTTATCACTCAAAGTCCAGTTTCCTTCAGCTATCATATATTTGATCCCCTTTACCCACTTCACCTTTCTCCTACTCCATGTATTTGACCTCATTTACCCCACCTATCTACCCCCTCCTCATCAACCCACTTCCCTCTGGTAACACTAGTCTATAGTCCATGTCCATGAGTCTCTATTTATCCTGTTCATTTGTTGCTTTTAGGTTAATATCCCACATATAAGTGATATCATGTGATTTCAGCTTTTTCTGTCTGGCTTATTTCACTTAGCATGACAATTTTGAGGTCCATTCATGTTGATGAAATGGCAGTATTTTATCTCTTCTCATGGCTGAGTAATATTCCATTGTATATATGTACAACAGCTTCTTTATCCAGTCATCTATTGTAGGACACCTTGGACACTTTGGTTGCTTCCATATCCTTGCCACTGTGAATAATGTTGCTGTAAACAACAGTGTCCAAATATCTTTTCGTATACGAGTTTTCAAGTCTTTGGGGGTAAATACCCCAAAGTAGAGGGATTTCTGGATCATATGGTAGATCAATTCTTAGTTTTTTGAGGAACCTCCATAATGTTTTCCATAGTGACTGTACCAATTTGCAGTCTCACCAGCAGTGTATGAGGGTTCCTTTTTCTCCGCATCCTTTCCAGCATGTGTTATTACTTGTCCTGTTGATTATAGCTATTCTAACAGGTGTGAGATGATATCTTACTATGGTTTTGATTTGCATTTCCCTAATAGCTAGCAATGTTGTGCATCTTTTCTTATAGTTGTCCGCCATTTGTATGTCGCTTAGGGAGAAGTATCTGTTTAAGTCCTCTGCCCATTTTTTGATTGGATCATTTGCTTTTTTGTTGTTATTAAGTTGTATGAGTTCTTTGTATATTTTGGATATTAGGTCCTTATTGGAGGTGTAGCTTGCAAATATATTTTCCTATTTGATTTTCTATTGTCTCTTTACCTTGTTGACAATTTCTTTTACTGAGCAGAAGCTTTTTAGTTTGATGTGGTCCCATTATTTATTTTTGCTTTTACTTCCCTTGCTTTTAAGGTCAAATTCATAAAATTCTCTTAAGTCCAAGGTCCTTGAGTTTAGTTCCTATGTTTTCTTCTGTGCATTTTATTGTTTCAGGTCTTATATCCATGTCCTTAATTTATTTTGAGTTAATTTTGGTGTGTGGTGATAAACAACAGTTTAGTTTCATTCTTTTGCAGGTGGCTTTCCAGTTTTCCCAGTACCATTTATTGAAAAGGCTTTCCTTTCCCCACTGTATGCTTTTGGCTTTTTTGTCAAAAATTATTTGCCCATATAAAAATTTGGGTTTACTTCTGGATTCCTGATTCTGTTCCACTGGTTCATATGTCTGTTTTGTTGCCAATACAATGCTGTTTTGATTCTATTGCTTTGTAGTATAATTTGAAGTTGGGCAAAGTGATGCCTCCAGCCTCATTCTTTTTTCTCAGGATGGCTTTGGCAATTTGGGGTGTGTTGTGCTTCCATACAAATCTGATGAATTTTTTGTTCTATTTCTTTAAAAAATGCTGATGGGATTTTGATGGGGATTGCATTAAATCTGTATAATGCTTTAGGTAATAAAGTCATTTTAACTATTTTGATTCTTCCAATCCATAAACATGGAATATCTTTCCATTTCTTTGTATCTTTGATTCTTTTAATAGAGTGTTGTAGTTTTCATTATATAGGTCCTTTACATGTTTCATTAAATTTATTCCTAGGTATTTAATTCTTTTTTTGTTGCAATTGCAAAAGGAATTATTTTTCCACTTTTTTTTTTCTGACACTTCATTGTTGAATGTTGATTTTGTATCCAGGGACTTTACTATATTTTCTTACTGTTTCTAGTGGTGTTCTTGTGGAATCTTTTAGGATTTTCTATATAGAGAATCATGTCATCCACAAATAGTGACAGTTTGACTTCTTCGTTTCCTATTTGGATACTATTTATATCTTTCTATTGCCTGACTGTACTTACTAGGACCTCCAATGTTATATTGACTAAGAGTGGTGATAATGGACAGCCTTGCTTTCTTCCTGATCTTAGAGGGAAGGTTTTTTAGTTTTTCACCATTAAGCATAATGTTGGCTGAGGGTTTGTCACAGATGGCTTTTATTATGTTAAGGTACTTTTTTTCTATACCAATCTTGTTAAGTGTTTTGATCATAAATAAATGCTGTATCTTGTTGAAGGCTTTTTCTGCATCTATTGATATGATCATATGATTCTTATTTTTTAACTGTTTATTTGGTATACCACATAATTTATGTATGTTGAACCATCCCTATGCCTTTGAGATGAAGCCTACTTGATTGTGGTGTATAATTTTTTTAATATGTTGTTATATTTGGTTTGCTTGTATCTTATTTATAATTTTTGCATTTGTGTTCATGGAATATATTGGTCTATAGATTTCTTTTTGTGTGTGTTATCTTTAACAGGTTTTGATATCAGAGTAATATTAGCCTCATAAAATGAGTTGGGAAGCAGTGCCTCCTCTTCGATTTTTTGGAAGAGTTTGAGGAGAATAGGTATTAAATCTTTGAATGTTTGATGGAAATCACTGGTGAAGCCATCTGGTCCTGGACTTTTACTTTTTTGTAGATTTTTGATGATTGTGTCAATTTCCATACTGCTGATCGGTCTATTTAGATTTTCCAGTTCTTGATTCATCTAGGAAGCTTGTACTTTTCTAAGTACTTGTCCATTTCTTCTAGGTTATTAAATTGGATGTTATATACTTTTTTCATAGTATTCTTGTATGATCCTTTGTATTGCTGCAATGTCAGTCATAATTTCTTCCCTTTCATCCCTGATTTTATTTATTTGTGTCCTTTCTCTTCTTTAGCTAGTGTACCCAAGGGCTCGTCAATTTTACTAACCTTTTCAAAGAACCAGCTCTTTGTTGCATTTATTTTTTTCTATTTTTTTTTATTTCTGCTCTAATTTTGATTATTTCTTTTGTTCTGGTGACTTCAGGTTTCATTTCTTCTTCTTTATCTACTTTTTTAAAATAAAGAGTTAGGTTGTTTATTTGGGCTCATTTTCATTTTTGGAGATAAGCCTGTAATGATATGAATTTTCCTCTTATGATTGCTTTTGCTATGTCCCAAAAGTTTTGATATGTTATGCTATCATTATCTTACATAGTATCCCTTGATCACTCTTATTTCTTCTCTCACCCAGTTATTCTTCAGTAGCATGTTGTTTAATCTCCATATATTTGTGGTTCTTCCTGATTTCCTTTTGCAATTGATCTCTAGTTTGAAAGCAGTTTGATCAGAGAATATTGTTGGTATGATTTCAACCCTCTTAGATTTGTTAAGGCTTTCTCTGTGTCCCAGGATGTGGTCAATTTCTTGAGAATGTTACATTTGCCCTAGAGAAGAATGTATAAGCAGCTGTTTTGGGATGGAAGGCTCTGTCAATGTCAATTATGTCCAGTTGTCTAATGTGCTATTTAAGGATGTTATTCCCTTATTGATTTTCTGTTTGAATGATCTGTCCATATCTGACAATGGGATATTTAGGTTTCCTACTATGACAGTGTTTTGGTCTGTTTCTCCCTTTAGTTCTGTTGGCAATTGCTTTACATATTTTGGGACTCCCTGATTGGGAGCATAGATATTAGTCAATATTTTGTCTTCTTGGCTCATGAATCTCTCTATCAATGAAGTGTCCCTCAGTATCTTTCTTTACTTTTTTTTTAAATTTTCAAGTCTATTTTGACTATATTAGTACCGCTATTCTTGCTTTTCTCTGAATGTGATTTGCTTGAAATATCATTTTCCACCCTTTAACTTTGAGTCTATATTTGTCTTTGGAGCTGAGATATGTCTCTTGTAGGCAGCATATGGTTGGGTTTTGTTTTTTGATCTATTCTGCAACTCTGTGCCTTTTCATTGGTGAGTTCAGTCTATTTACATTTAGGGTGATTATTGAAATATGAGGTCATCTTATAGCCATTTTATCTTTTATTTTCTGGTAGCTCTGTATTTCTGTTGCTTCCTTGTCTTTGCGTGTCTGTTTTCTTTATTTTGGTTGTCTTTTGTGGGTTTTCCCTCTGGTTCTTCTTGTTTTATATTATATACATCAGTTCTAAATCTTCTCTGTGTGGTTACCATTATGAATATGTAAAAGATAGTTTTATACACACACACACACACACACACACACACACACACATATACACACACAGTCATTGTTTTCTCAGTTTGTTTCTATGTATGCTGAACATTAATTGCTATCTTGCTATAGCAATTCTCTTCTTATCGTTTAAGCTTATAATTCCCTGTTCTTATAGTAAGGGTTGTACTTCTCTGCTTCTGTTTGCCTTTACTCCTAATGATGTATTTTTTTTGTTGTCATTTTGTTTTAGGTTTGCTGACCCCTTTCAGTATTTCCTGTAGTGCAGGCCTCTTAGTGGAGAATTCCCTCAATTTTTTTATGTCTGGAAAGGTCTTAATCTCTCCTTCATATCTAAAGGAGAGCTTAGATGGATACATTATTCTAGGCTCATAGTAGCTTTCACTTAATAGTTAAATATTTGATTCCATTCTTTCTGACTTGTAAGGTCTGTGCTGGGAAGTCTGAGGATTATCTAATAATGGGTTTTCCTTTATAAGTTATTGTTTTTCTTTCCCTGGCTGTCCTGAGAATTCTGTCTTTGTTGTTGATTTTTGATCATTTTAATACAATATGTCTTGGAGAAGGCCTTTTTGGGTTGAGATAATTGGATGTTTTGTTGACTTCTTGAATTCCAAGCTCCAGCTCATTTTTTAGATCTGGGAAGTTCTCATCAAACATTTGTCTGAAAATGCTTTCTAGTTCCTGCTTTCTAGTCCCTGCTTTTCTTTGCCTTCAATAATGCCCGTTATTCTTATATTTCCTCTCCTGATTGTATCAGCTAGTTCTTGAATTTCTCTTTCATTATTTTTTATTCTTTTTCTTTCTGAGATATCTTGTTACCTTGTTCATTCATGGTGTTTAATGCACTATTTCTCTGCTTAGACTTTAATGGAAATGCATTTTGTTATAGCTCTTATGTGCAGATCCCGTACTCAGACATGCTGGTATGAGTTTGGGTGTTTTTTTGTTGAGTTTTAGATGTTCAGCTTATTGTTGTTTCAAGGGGAGATTTCTGGGGACATCTCTTACTCTGCCATGTTTCTTTAAACAAATTAAATTTGTTTTTCTTCCCTTATTATGTCTTTTATCACAGAGATGTCTCAGCCAAGAATGTGCCTCTGGGATTGTACTTCCTCTTCTATGATCTCATTCAGTCCTCCAAATTGTCTATTTCTTATGAAATCAGTTTTCGTAGTTTGTGTTCTAAGAATTTATCCATTTCATCTAAGTTATCTAGTTGGTTGACATATGATTGCTTACAATACTCCCTTATCTTTTAACAAAAATATACAGATAAATAGATAATATCAGATATGGATACTTGTTCTAATATAATTGGCTCCCATTACCTCTATAGAAAATCTTAACATTTTTTTCCTTCTTAATCAGGAATATTCACCATCTCTTTCTTCTCTAGGCTTATCTTCTTGAATTTCCCAATAGGAGATCTTTAGTAGAGAAGATCTAACATTCCAGTTAAACTTAAAGCTCTATGCATGAGATAAAAAGTTGATTTTTAACGTCTTTATAATCTTAGTACTTAGCACAAAGACCTAAAAACAATACTCAGTGAATTTAGGTATATGTTGTGATGAATACATGAGTAAGTCTCCTTTTTAATGTAGCTTTTATTTCATAAAGGTGGGTTCTCAAAATTGCCCCTAAATTACTGATATGAAATATATCTCAGTCTTATCTGATTTTAACTTGAACCAGGAGCTTCTGCCAGGTAGTCCCTAAAATATGTCACACTATTTTTCAGTAAAAAGTGATACTGTACTTCACTATCTGTACAATGGGGATATTTCTGTATACCTTCCAGGAAGATTATGAGGATTAAATGGGATTTTGTCTGTCAAAGTGATGTGAAAACTATAATGCAATTCACAAACAGTAGTCCTATTAAAAAGTTGTTAAAGGTATGAACTGAGAAAAATGTAGATAATGAATACATTGTATATTCAGAGAAAAAAATTTAAGTGCTTTAAAGAAGCATTTTTTATCCATAGCTTTATTTTATATGAAAATTTTAGGCAAAACATTATATATATGTACTAGAGGACAAAGGACTCAGATGATGAAGAGTAAAACATGAGATTTTGAAGAAATTATGTCAGATACTTTATTTTTTTCTGTAGAAGAGATGTAAGGTATATCTATCTCTCTGTAGTCATGTTCCATCCATCACTGGGAAACCCATGGGGGCACAAACCAAAGAGTCAAGTGAGTTAACCTCAGTTTTAAAAACAAATTCTGGCTAGATGTCAATCACATCCATTTCTTCTTCTTCTTCTTTTATATGTGCTCATTGTTGACCTTTATGTCCAGTGCTCCTTGCAGTTAAATGTGGTCATATGATGGAGCTCTGACTAGCAAAATGCATGTACTCTCGCTCTTTTCTATTATCTGCCAGCTAGATCTAGTGACTTCATCATATGCTTGGGTTTTGTAGTTGATCATTGATTGATGTCAGTGGGTCTCTTACTGACTTCACGCAGCCATGTATTGTATGTTTTGTAAAACAAAACAAAATTGTGATAAATGCTGAGGACTCTGAGAGGTTCTATAATAATAAAATTTTATTTTTTTATAATTAAAATTTTATTTTTTTATTTGTATCCCTCTGTTATCCAACTTATTGATCTATAAAATATTTTGAGATTATGTGTAGAGGAAATAACATTCATTAACATTGGGTGGAATGTACTTTGTGAAATTTCATCTGATAGAATTGATACCTCTGAGGCCCTAATCCACTGTTTAGCAAGACATGCTGGAAAAAGGCCGGAGTAAAGAATAAATGTACAACAGAACAGTTAGTAGAACTACCTGCTATTATGAGTTTCAGTAAAATCTCAGGATTCTCATATATTAACATTAAACTAGGCAATCAAAAAGAAAGAAAATGGCAAAGGAAGCTTTTTTCTTTTAACATGTTAGAAGTCGTTTTCCTATAATATAGAATTCTTAAGTTAGAAAATAACTGACACTAACACATATATTATATTTTTCTTCTTTCTTTTTAGTTTTTGATGTATAAATGACATATTATAAACTTATGCATTGTAAGAGGGCAATTAAATTATTTTTAATAAATTTATAGAGTTGTGCAACCATCACTACAATTCAACTTTAAAACATTTCGATTACCCCAGAGTATTCTCTTATGTCCATTTGAAGTCAGTCTGTATTCTCACCATCAATCTCAGATGATAGATCATCTTTGCCCTTCTTGGAGCTTTGATATAAATTGAATCCTGCAATACAGACGTTATTTCATCTGTCATCTTTTACTTAGTATAATGTTTTTAAGCTCCAACCATGTTATAGCACATAAACCAGTAATTTGTACTTTCACAGTAATGAATAATATTTCATTGTATAGATATACCTCATTTTGTTTATTGTTTTATCAATTAAGAGGCATTTGAATTATTTCCAGTTTTTTACTATTATGAATAATTTTGCTATAAACATTTATATACAAGTCTTTGTGTGGACATACATTTGTATCTCTCTTGGGTAGATATATGAGAGTAGGACTTCTCAGTCATATATTGACAAAATATTTTTTAAAGTAGCTTTACCATTTTACATTCCCACCAGCAAAGCAAGAGTCTCCATATTTTCTCCAGCAATTGTTATTTTCTGTCTCTTTGATTATATTGTCCAAGTGGGAGCATAATGATATCTCACTGGGGTTTTAATTTGTATTTGCCTAAAGACTGATAATGATGAGCATCTTTTTATATGTTAATTATATCTTCATATATTTTCTTGGATGAAATGTCTATTCATGTGGTTTAACCTTTTTAAAAATGATGTTCTTTATGTCCTTATTATTAAGTTGTAAGAATTCTTTATGCAGTTTGGATAAACTGCATTGTTGGAATATGATTGAAAAATATTTTTTAAGCCTTGTTTGCCTTTTAATTTTGTTATTGATGTATTTTGAAGTTCTCAAATTTTAAATTTTGATTTGACTTGTAGGATTTTTTTCTTTTATGTGATTTGGTGTCATATTTCAGAATTTTTATTTTAACCCAGGGTCATGAAAATTTTCTTCTAGAAATTTTATAATTTTAACTCCTATTTTTAGGTATATACTTCATTTTGAGTTAATATATGTATATTTGTGTGAGGTCAACATTTATATTTTTGTATATTTTAGAATCATTGAAAATTCTATTCCCACACATTGAATGGCTTTGGAAACTCTGTAAAAAAAAATTGCCTATATATAAGAGTTTATTTCTGGACTCTCAATTCTATTTCATTATTTTTATGCCTATCATTACAATAGTACCATACTATTTTGATTAGTGGATAGCAAGGAGTTTAATTCCTTCAACTTCGTTGTTAATGGTCAAAGTTATTCTAGTTATTTGAGGTCCTTTGTATTTACAAACTAATTTTCATTGAGTATCAGTATCTAGAAAATAAAAAGATAATGTTATTTTGGTAGAGATTACATTGAATATATAGATTAATTTGGGGAAATTTTTATTATAACAATTTTGAAACTTCCAATCCACGACATGAAATATTCATTGTTTTATTTGTATATTCTTCAGTTTTTCTTATTAATGTGTTTTATTGTTTTCCATGTACATATCTTCTGTTAAAATTTTTATAAATATTTTAAAATTCTGTTTTGAATGTAATTGCTTTTCTAATTTTATCTTCTAATTATTTCTTGTCTATATAGAGAATATAGTTGATTTTTTATTTTGCAACATTTCTGAACTTACTTATTCTATCTGTGTGTGTGTGTGTGCGCATTTGTGTGTATTTTTCACAAGTAGGAAAATAGGATCAGGTCCTCCACAAGTAGAGTTTTACTTCTTCTTTACAGTCTGAATGCTTTTATGTTTTGTTTTAGTTTATATTATTGCAATAACCAGGACTAAATTGTTGAATAAAAGTGGTGATAGTGGACGTGCCCCCATGTTCATATTATAGGAAGGGCATTCTGTCTTTCAACAATAATGAAGAAGTTAGTGATAGGTGTTTTGTAGGTGCCCTTCTCAGGCTGAGGAAGTTCTTTTTTATTCCTAATTTATTGAGATACCTTATCATAAATAGTAATTGAATTTTGTTTAATGTATTTTCTTTTGAAAATACAGTTTGTCTTTTATACTATTAACATAATATAGTAATCAATATTGAATGTTAAACCAATCTTTAATTTTTGGTCTTAGTTTGATAACCCTTTTTGTGTTGCTGGGATTGTTTTGCTACAGTCTCATTAATTTTTTATTCTATTAATGAAGGCTTTTGGCCAGTAATTTTCTTTTCTTATTATATCTTTGGCTTGGTATCATAAGTAATATCGGCCTTTTATAATGAGGTAGAATGATTTATTTCTTCCTTTATTATGTGTAAGAATTTATGAAAGATAGATTACATTTATTCTTTAGTAAATGATACATTTTATAAATTCTCTGGTCCAGGATATTTTTTGTTGGGAAAATTCTAATAACAAAATTTATATCTTTTCTGGTTATAGATTTATTCAGAGTTTCCATATCTTCTTGCACCAGAGTTACCAATCCTGTCTCTTTAAAAATTTATTTATTCAGAGTTATCTAGTTTTTCGATAACAATATTCTCCTATAATCCTTTTAGTTTCTGTAGGTCAGGGATAATGCCCCCTCTTTCATTACTGAATTAGAGAGAGAGAGAGAGAGCACAGGGCGAGCGTGGGTAGGGGAGGTGGAGGGGAATGTTCTTTTCTTTTTGCTTGATCTGTCTAGCTAAAGTTTATCATTTTTTTTTCATCTTTTAAGATCCAACTTTTGGATTAATTGATTTTTCTCTATTTTTTTATTTTGATTTATGCTTTAATCTTTATTATTTTTATCTTTCTGTTTAATTTGAGTTTAGTTAGCTCATTTTCAATTTGTTTCTTAATATGAAAGTTTAAGTGTTTGTTTAGAAATCTTCCTTTTGTGTTAATGTAAGCAGTAAGAAGTCATGGATTTCCCTTTAAGCACTGCTTTAGCTGCATCCTATAAATTCTAATGTTTTTGTTTTTTATTCAATTCGAAACATTTTCTGATTTTCCATGTGATTTCTTCTTTTATTTCCTATGGATAATTTTTAACTGAATGCATTTATAAATTTGATAAAAACTCAAAATTACTTTAAAAGAAAAAAAATGCTTCCTTTAGAAAATGAAATCTGTTTTCTGACAACCAGTTCATAAAACATAAAAAAAGAAATTCCTATGCTTTTGGTTGTGAAGCACAAATCCAGAAGTCAAAAGGGCATTCAAGTGTCCATGGTTAGCAAGAATTGTTTTGTTTAAATTGCAGTGTGTTAAAATTTTCAATGTGGACACTTTTACAAAGGTTGCATTCTCCAGTCTTTTTTTCCACATTGCCTATCATATTACATCGAATTAGCTTCACCAATTTCTGTTGCTCATGAGTTTGAGAGTACTGACACTACTCCAGCAGCCTGAAAGAGTGAATGCCTCTTTAATGTTTACCAATGGCTATTTCTCTGGAAAAAATTTTGATCCTTAAAGAACTTCTTAACTTTTACTGTGTAGTATTCATGTTTTCTTAACTTTAAAAATTGAGTAATTATAGTCTGTTTAGCCCCTGAAAAATCACAAGAAAATATAGCTATTAATTTAGAAGGGGAGAAGCTGAAGAAGAGACTTCTCATGGCTCATAGACAGGCCTTGGAAGATCCTTCTTTTCTACATTATAGTATCTATGCAAGTTGCTTTGAAATACAAGTTCTGAATTCTTCCAAAGAAAATTTTCACTTGTGCTCTCCATCTATAGAAGATGCATTGGACTAGTGGCCAATATTGTAAAGTCCTGATAGGATTATCTAGATCCACATCTGAAAAAAATAACATTTGTGACTTGTTATAGGACATGTAGCATCTCACTTGGTTATGGAAACAAAAATAAAAACAAATATACCTCATTAGTAACAGCTGCAACAGTGAACACCAGAGCAAGCAATGCATTTTTAGCCTGTCTCCAATAAGAGTCCAGGCCACATTATGTGGGCTGCTTGTCAACTTCTAGGTACATTTCTGCCAGCTAGAAAGAAAGGCTGGAGCTGTCCAGCCAGTCACTTTGCCCACAGCAGCTAAAGAATATTACAGCAAAGGCAAGGCTGGGAAGGAAAACCTTTTAGATTTATCAGAATATTAGAAATCATCTCAGCCTTGCCTGATTTTCTTGTTAAGAATTGTCACTTTCTCCTTCTCTGTGTGTATTTCTGCTGCAAGAATCATTTTTTCCTGAGCAAAAGAATCAAACAGAAACACCAATGTGGGACGACTTCCTGTCCTAAAGCACATCTCCAGTATACTTTGATCACAGGCTGTCTGCATTAGCATTCTGTGCAGGAGTAAAAGAACAGCTACTCATAGCGCAGAAGAGAAAACTTCCCCAAGGTTTTAATGAATTACTGTTTGTTAAACAGTTGTCAGGTGTTTCAAATCGTTCTTTTGATTCTACAGTGCTGTGTGTTTTATGAGTGACAGTTAAATCTAAATACAGAAGAAAATATGTCTTTATATAATATGCTCCTATACATTTTGGGAATCCGAACACATCTGTAAATTACATTTAACTCAGCACAGCCCGATTTAGAATCACTTGCATTGATTCTCCAAATATCTTAGAAATTCTTCCCTAAAGCTCCACATTAGTTAAAAAATTGAATGTGGTTACAGAATGAATGGTAAAGACATTTACAAAGAGAACTAAATTCACCATAGACAGAAATATAACTATATTTATTCAATTATTTTTTTTTATTTTAAATTTTAAAAACCTGGGTAATTTCCAAGGCTGATGTAGACACAACTATGTTGAGAGCCTAAAAGGTAATAAAGACAGCAAAGAGTGACATTTAAAATGTGGCTGAGTATCCCACATCAAATTGTGGAAACTTGTAAACCAAGGCCTCACTATAGGGACCCAAGTGCATGTATGCAATATACTTAGAATTTTGTCTCTTTCTGAAAATTCAGTTTTATAATTTCATTAGACATGCTTAGGCATGTATTCATAAACTAGAGATTGTTTGAGATTTAGTTATTTGTATTTTCTTTGTATACGAAAGAAATCTTTTCTAGAAAAAGTGTTACTCCTAAATATGCAGAAGAAAAAGTTAGATAAACCACAAGTTCACGATATTTCTTGAACCTAAAATGGAATACCAACTATAACTAATTAGTCTAATGGTATTACAGATCACTAACATAATCACACTGAAAGGAGTAGGGAAGGACAGAATTAATGTAATTAACTTCGGAAAACGGTATTTTGACTGTGCATTGTAAGGCAAAATATAAAAATTGTATAAAAATACTCTACTCTGGTTGGTAAATACATTTCCCTCTTTGAAGAGAAATAAGATATTTGCATAGTATCCAAGTATTGTCCCCCAAGATATTTATTAACTGTAAAGGAGGAATTTTACTGTGGAAAAGCATGGCATACTATTCATATATTTTTTGCTATCTCGTTCTTTATGAGCATACCATCATATGGAAGTGCATTAATTTATTTAACAATGCTTTATTGAAATGTACTTATTTTTGGTTTGTATAGAGTACAGTGAAATTAATCTACTTACATCTTCACATATTTATGTGAGTTTATTATATATATTCAAGAATGGAACGAATATGAATCAAAAGGTATGCTCATGAAAAAGTGTAAATTCTCATATGTATTTTGTGTTATTTCTAGAGTCTATTCTCTTGTACATATAAATGATAGATAAATAGAAGGATAAACAATCAAAATGCCTTTTATAATGATTGTACACATATCATAGTATCTCTTAAAGTGCATGATAATTTTGTATATTAATATATCTTAATATTCTTTAATATCATTGGTAAAAATGCTATTAAATGTTCAAATTTGTATCTCTAATTTTATGTCAGTTGACTGTTTTAATTCGTTTCCTAGGCAATGCTCTTTATTTCTTTCGATCATATTTTTGTATCTGAGTTTTGGTAACTTTAAAAACATTTTTTTGTTAAGAAAAATTCATATTTTGTAACATATATATGATTTATATATATAATATAAGCATATGAGATAGATAGATTTGCAATGTATATTTTACCTTTGTTAATAGGGTTGAAACTTGTTTTGCACAAATTTAAAATTTTTTCATAATTAAATTTATGAATTGCTTCTATTTTGGTTCTGGGATTTATCTCTTTCACTGGAAGACATTATCTAACTTAAGATCAGAAAAATATTCACCTGTGTTTTTTCTAGCAATATTACAGTTTTTATTTTTTAAATTAAAATCTGTTCTTTATCTAGAATATATTTGTGTATGAGGTGTGAGATATGGATCCAGCTTTATTCATTTGTTTTCAAACCATTAAAGATACCCAAATGTTACTTACTGAAAAATCCTCACTGGATAGAATGAATCATATATTAATTTCCCATACATATTTTGTGCTATTTGAAGAGTTTATATTCTGTTAATCTGTCTATCCATGTGCCAATATCAAACTTTTATAAAACTTGTGTTATCAAATATAATGTAATGTCTTTATGACTATTCCTCCCCACTCTTCTGATTAAGAAATTAGTTATTTTTCCATATTTCAGGTTACGATTAAAACTGTGTTTTTAATACCCAACTGATTTTTTTATGAAGATGTTTATTTTTATCAATTTGACTTTAGTTACAAATATTTTTTGGTTTGCTTTTAGTTTTGAGGAAAAAAATTATCCTTATTAAATTTAATTACCTGATAACTAAATGCATCTTTATTGTAAAAATTTTAAATGATAAATAGTTGTTCAGAATAAAGTATAAAATTTATGTATATCCTCCACTAATTCCACTTTTTTCTCCAGGAATAATCACAGACAACAGTCTCATATTTATACTTTCATTCTCTTATTTTTTTTCTGCTATCTTTGTCAAATTTTATTAAGGAATTACTCTGTTTTAAATAAATTGATTAATATAGAAAATATACTTTTTTCTCCATATTTTCAGACAATTAAATGTTATTTAATCTAATTATCTAGTAAATACTTGAGCATCTACTATGTGCTAATACCCTTTTAGATATGAGGAATATAGTAGCGAATGAAAAAATATATAATCTTTGACTTCATGGAATTATTTTTTAGGAATTTATTATTTGTTCATAATAAACAAGTAAATTTTATAACAAGTAAATTATGATCAGTGCTGTTAATATTTTATTTTATTTTTTAATTAAGTTTATTGGGGTGAAATTGGTTAATAAAATTATAAGGTTTCAAGTGTACAATTCAATAATATGTCATGTGTATGTTGAATTATGTGTTCACCATCCAGAATCAAATCTCTCTCCAACACCATATCTTTGACCCCTTTTTCTCTTATCTAACTCCTCACTCTCTGGTAGCAAATAAACTGTTGTCTGTGTGTATGAATTTTTATTTGTTTGTCTTGTTCATGTGGTACTTTTAGTTTTATATACCATGTATGAGTGAAATCATGTGGTTCTCAACTTTTTCCATCTGACTTGTTTTGCTTAGCATGATAATCTCAAGATCCATCTATGTGGTTGCAAATGGCAGTATTTCATCTTTTCTTATGGCTGAATAATATTCTATTGCATATATGTACCTTGTATTGTATCTTCTTTATCCAGTCATCAATTGAAGGACACTTTGGTTGTTTCCATGCCCTGTCCACCGTGAATCATGCTGCAGTAAACATTGGAGTACATATATCTTTACAGATAAATGTTTTAAACAATGTTGGGTAGATACTCAGAAGAGGGATTGCTGAGTCGTTTGGTAATTCTATTCATAATATTTTGAGGAATCTTCGTACTGTTTTTCGTAGAGACTGTACCTATTTACATTCCCACCAGCAGTGTATGAAAGTCTCTTTATTCCCGCAACCTCTCCAACATTTGTCAGTACTTGTCTTGTTGATAGTTGTTCTAACAGGTGTGAGATGGTATCTCATTGTGATTTTGATGTGCATTTCTCTAATAACTAGTAAAGTTGAGCATCCATTCATATGTCTGTTGGCCATTTATATGTCTTTTTGGGAAAAGTGTTTGGGTCCTCTGCCCATTTTTAAATTGAATTGTTTGTTTTTGTTGTTGAATTGATGAATTCTTTGTATATTTTGAATATTAGCCCCTTATCAGAGGCGTTGTTAGCAGATATCTTCTCCCATTCGTTTGCCTCTTTTTTGTTGTTGTTGTTTTAAAGGTGATTTCTTTTGCTGTGCAGAAGCTTTTTTAGTCTGATATAGTCCAATTCTCTTATTTTTGCTTTTATTTCCCTTGACTTTGAGGTCAAACTCATAAAATTCTCCCTAAAACCAAGATCCATGACTTTAGTACCTATGTTTTCTTCTATGCAGTTTATTGTTTCCGGTCCTATATTTAGGTCTTTGTTCTATTTTGAGTTAAATTTGGTGTATGGTGACAGATAGCAGTGTAGTTTCATTCTTCTGCTTATGTTTTTCCAATTTTCCCAGAATCATTTATTGAAGAATCTTTCTTTTATCATTGTATGTTTTTCTCCTTTGTCAAAAATTATCTGCCCATATATATGTGGGTTTATTCTTGGGCTCTCAATTCTGTTCCATTGATCTGTGTGTTTGTTTTCTGCCAATACCAAGCTGTTTTGATTTCTGTCACTTGGTAGTATAATTTGAAGTCAAGGAGTGTGATACCTCGGCCTTGTTCTTTTTTTCTTTGTATTGCTTTGGCTATTTAAGGTCTTTTGTGATTCCATACAAATCTAATGATTTTTTTTTGTTCTTTTTCTTTAAAAAATGCCATTTGTGTTTTGATGGTATGTTGCTATTTTAAACAGAGTGGTCCAGGTGAGGTAGTAGGCAGAATTGCCCTCCAAAGATGAGCATACACTTAGCCCTGGCAACTATAGGTATATTATGTTACATGGCAAAAGGAACTTGGCAATATAATTAAGGTTATAGACTTTAAGATAGGAAAATTATCCTAGGTTATCTAGGTGGTCCTAATTTAATCATATGATTCCTTAAAGCAGAGAACTTTCTCTAGCTGGAAGGAGAAGGGGTTTAGTAGAAGGGAGAGTCATAGTAATTAGAAGTTTGAGAAGAAAAACTCTTGTTGGTTTGGAGAAAGAGCTGCTAATGTGATGAGGAATGAAAGCAACCTTAATGAGATGAGAAAGACTATTGGCTGGACAACCAGGAAAAAAATCCAGAAATGTCAATCCTATAACTGCAAGGAACTGATTCTTACCAACCTGAATGAGCTTGAGAACATGTTCTTCCCTAAAGATTCAGTGTAAACACCTATACTAGCTAATACCTTGATTTGGGCATGGTGAAACCTAGAGAAGAGAAAGCAGGCAAGCTGGACCAGACTTGTGACCTATATAGACACGTAGTAAGAAATTCATGTTGTTTTAAGCTGCTAAATTGTGGTTATTGTTATGTTAGTAATAAAAAACAAATACAATCTTGATAAGAAGCTGATATTTGAACTAAACAGATGATGGAGTGAGTTATACAGTTATATGGGAGAAGGGCATTCTAGGAAAAGGGGACAGCAAGTGACAAGATCCTGAAGGCAGAACATACTTTGTATGGCATGATAAAGACTAGTGAAATGGTGTAGCTAATGTCGACTGAGAGAAAAGACAAGGCTGCAAAGTAAGAAAAGCATTTATTCAGTGTTTTGAATTCAGTTTGGGAATACAGATTCTGCCAGCCATCAGAAGGTATCCCATCCAGAGATTAGGTGCAGAGCTTTTAAAAGTGCAGGGAAGGATCATTTAGGTTACATTAATTATTTATCAAGAATTATGATTGGAGGAAAATTTATATTTTGCAAGTCATAGGTTTCTCATGAACATCTCTTTTCATTACTAGGAAATAAGTATTTTTGCATAGACCTTGAAAAGCACAACTATTTTGCACAGTCCTTGAATTTTTTTCCCCAGCAAATAACTTCTTTTTGGCAAGTCAGTAAGGTCAGTGCAATTTGTTTTGTGCAACAAGATGAAGTTCAGAGGACAAATTGAGTTACTGTAGTCATCTGTTTTCACTCTAGACTAACATGAGCAAGAGGAGAATAAAGGAAGATTAGAATAAGAGAAATAACAGGAAGTCAGGTCGTTTTGGCCTTCGGGATGATTTAGGTATATTTTATTCTGAGTGAGATGGAAAAACTTTGGAAAAGGTCTAACAGAGAAATAATATGTTCTGATTTTTTTTTTTTTTGGTAAAATAGCCTTATAGCTCCTTTGCTGTGAAATACCATAGGTGATCAAGGTGAATGAGAACATTTTTTCAAAAAAATAAATGAAGCAAGATCAGAGGTTGGAAAATCAGTGAAGAAGGTACTGGATAGTCTAGATGAGAGATGATAGTGGTTTAGACCAGGGTGGTATGACAAGAGAAATGAGAAAAGTCTAGATTTCAGAGAAACTGGATATATTTTGAAGTGGAGGCAATAAAATTAGTGGAATAAATGTGTGGTATTAAAAAAGAGGAAGAATAAATCATGGGGATGAAGTTTGTTTGCCTTAGCAAATGGAAAATAGTTTCCATTAATTGTGATGAGAACCCATTCTCATGCAGAAGGCTCAGGTTAGGGCTAGGGTAGAATGGAAGAGCTAACCAGGGCCAACTCTTTCAAACCTTGCTGATATATCAAGTAAGAAGGCTGAGAATTAAATAGATTTGAGATTACCTGTTGCTTACAATTTAAAGTCAGAACTTGGCTCAAGATTGAAACTGAACATTTTAGAAACTTTCTCAGTTTATTTTATTCTCAAGTGTACATTCAAGTTTATATCTCTTCTTGAGATATTTTTGCTAATTTATATTCTTCAAGAAAAATGATCCATTTCAACCTAGTATTCAAATCTATCTGCATTTAATTATGCAAACTATTTTTATTCATGGATGTCTGTGTCTATGTATATATATACACATATAAACATATACATAAATATATGTAATACATTTTCTCTTTTAAATAATTTTCCCATTTCATAACCAATTTTATAAGATTTATTTTCTCCCCTTTCATATTAATTAATATGGATGCTTTTTAATTACATTTCTTGTATAAGAGGTGCTAATATTAAAATCAGTTTTTACTTTGTTGTTTAACTCAACAATATATGTATTTATACCCTTAATAATGCTTTCTCCTTACATTTTTTTTAACTTTTGAGTTGACTATTCAATTCATTCTTCAATCTCTTTTGTTTATTAGTGGATTTATATTTTTAATAGAGATTTGTTTCACTATTGTTATTTTCTAGGTATTCTACAATTTGGTTCTCATTTTCTATTTGATTTGAGATTGGTTAAGAAAGAGTACAAAAATAAACTATAGAAAGATTTTTATATTATATTTAGAATTAATTAAAATATAGGGTTATTTAAAATATATTTCACTTATCTTACAAAAATGATTTATTAGTATGTTTTCTGGGCAAAACCTTTTCTGGGACTGTCTATATTTTCATCTATTTATATAGCTAATATTAGTAATTATTGTATTTAGATCTTTTAGCTTTATTTAATTTATGTTCAGTTTTCAAGGGGATAAAAAATGAGTTAAACATCATTGTGTTTCAGTGTGTTTCTTTTAGTAGATTGTGGGTGTATGATTTTTGTATTTGATAAAATACCAGCTATAATGTCTTTTAGAGTCTTTTTTTTTTGTGACCTGATTTATTTTATTTTTGCTGACCTTTCCCTTTTATGTTTTGGCCCAATTTTTAAACTTATAATCATTTTGTGTCTCTTGGTTTTACATATTTGAATACAATACATAAATGAATTATATTTTTAATTTGTTTTATCTTGATGGAAACTTCCCACCATAAAAAAATGGAAAAATTAACATTACTGAATTTTCTTATACATTCATTTCTCCTCCTACCCTGTCATTTTGCTTTCACATTTACATTTTGTTCTTAAATTAATATTCCCATAGTTTTAGTCTTAAATTGGTCTTCAGTGCTCACTGCAGTTCATTCATAATAACCATAGGTGTTTGATTCTTAGTTCTCTATTTTTATTTGTCTGCTCTGCTGATTACAGCTTTCAATTCTTTTTAAAGCCGAGTTCGTTGGTGGTAGCTTTACCGAGAACTGTATATTATATTACATCTTAATGTTAATCTCCAATATGAAAAACAAATAATTGGAAATAAAGTTCCTGTGACATGATTTTCTTTCTTTAAAATATTGTAAATATTGTTTTATTATATATGGTACCAAATATTATTGTGAAACAATAAGGAATCATCCTAATATTCCACATAATGGAGATGATTTACTGTTTCTGTCTCAATTTCCTTTGGATTCTTTTTTGTGAATTCATTACTATATGATAGGGTTAATATATTCTGAGTCATTTAATTTTTATTTCTTTTAAACTTAATATTAAGTTTTTCATTTATTTTAATTATCACTTGGGAATTTATTTCTTATTTTATCTTTCTGTTTTGTTCAAAATTAGTAATTCATATGTTAGACATTATTTGTCTTCCAACTTTAACTGTCATATTCTTTCTAAGTATCATATGGTGTTGCTCACTTTTACTTTAGATTTTGATAAATTTCATCAAGAAAATATTTTAAACCATAGCTTTTGTTTTCAGCAATACTTATAATGTTTTGATGATTCCAGTGTGTCTAGTGAAAACTGTCATGTGATGCTCTGATTTCCACCAATCAACTTCAGGAATAAAATATTTATTCCTCCACTACTGCTTTTTGAACTATGAAATATTATATTGAGTTTTAAGATCTACCTTGATTTAATCCAAGTGGTGTATTATTTGACAAGCATTTTTTGCAGATGATAGTTTGATATTTGTAGCCATTTTAATTTTACCGTAGACAGAATTTTCAATGTACTTTGTTCCTAACATTTTACTTAGGGAGAAGAATTAAATAAACATGGCTTTCCTCCATTGTATATTGTTGAAAGTTATTATTTTTATCTGTTTTAAGTTATTTCTATTATATGACATTTCTCAGAAAACAATAAAGAATCCCTATGATTTGGTTTTTAGAAAATATTAGATTTTTTCCACTTATTGTTCATATTTTAATACATCTTAACATTAATTTTAATTGAAATATTTAAAATCCGTATTATTTTTTCAGCATCAAATCATAACTATATTTGGAATCTTCTTTTTTTCTTTCTAAATTACTGCTATCTGATGCTAATAATAGATAAAAACATATCAAAATATTTTTATCTTTTGGAGTCAATAATAGCAATATTTACTAAAATATAAAATGAGTTCTCACAGATGCCAAGTTTTGAGAAATTTAATAAAAATGCAATTTGTTGAAATTATTTTTATTAAATATTTATATTTTGAATTGTGCATTTATTGATGTCTTGCTGGTTTTTAAATTATGGAATAGTCTAAGCTCCCATCAGATGCTTCACTGGAACTTGGCTTCTCAATCAAGGAACTTGATTTTACACTATTCTTTCATCTTGACATATTCAACAAATTCTCTGGAAACAACTGGTCCATGCAGTGGCATAGGGCAGCCATTAGAGTTTGATTTTACATCCAGTTTTCATGAGAAATATCCCTTTAAGTTAACTTTAGGAAATCTTTGTATATTTAATGGGGGCAGTCATGAAGTACCTTCATGTTCCCTTCAGGAAATCATTATATGCTCAAAGGAGTAGCTAAAGCCAGCTTTGCATCTCATTGCTTACCTTTGGAAATCCTGGGAGACCTTAATCTAGTGAAGTGAGGGGTGCACTGCTGAGACCATGACTTAATCTAATTTTTTTTCTCTTTTGATGCTGAGGCTGATTGTATATATTATTTCATTCAAATGAGTGTGAATACACTGAACTTCCTGCTATGCATTCAATTATTTATTTATCCACTCATTTGCTTTGTGAGCGAGCATTTACTGAATGTCTGCTTTCTGTAAAACATTTGGCTGGGACCTCATTAATATTAGACTTCAAGGATCTAATATTGCAGCAGCCAAATATCTAAACATTATAATGCAAAAAGATGCATGTTATTGGAAAATAATGGACATTTTATTTTCATTTTTAGTATCATCCACATTCTGAAAAAGCTTTGTCAGTAAGAAACAATATATATATTTTCAAACAAATAATTATTTTCTCAAGGTATCAGAGGGAGAATACATTCAAATAACAAAAGTTATCTTAGTTGTTAGAGGAATAAAATTATTGACTAGGATCTTAGTAGCAATTCCCAGAGATCTCTGCTAGTTCTGCAAGAAGATATTTACCTTTAGCATTTATAGATAAAAGAAAAGTACAGTTTTAGCAAATTACCTAACCATTGTCTTATAGCATCTTGATTAGAAGCTATAGGGGCAAAACCATCAGTGTATAGGCACCTTGAGTGATTAATATTACCACTTTTCTTTTTCTATTAAAGAACCAAAATCTCAAATATGAAACTAAGAGTAATTGCAGAAAAACAATAAAAATAGCAGCACTCACTTAATACTTAATAAAGTTTTAAAAATATTTTTATATACTTAATCATTTATTTATTTTATGAGTATGGATAGTTTGGATATGTTATTTGTTTCATTAGACACACTGAACAGTAACAAAAGCTGAGGCTCCGGTCTTAAAAGTTAATTATCCTAAGTCATGCAGGTGGTTAAGCTAATATTTAAAATAGGTTTGTGTAATCCAAAACCTGTTATCAAAATCTATACACTCTATAGCCGTGGAGTGAAACTCTAACTTATATAGCTATAGGTGTAATTCTGAGATTTGTTGTTATTTTGTCTTGGCTTGAAAACCTAGATCTGGATTCATAAACTCATGCATACAGGGTCAATGACGACATGAATGTATAAAGAAGGACTAATAGAATACCAAACATCCTGGAACTATCTTTTGTGTTCAAGAAATCTTTTACTTTTCCTTCATCTGTACTATATGAAAATCAACAAGGCAAGGATAATGTTAAAGAGTTCCCTGTTAGGGAAATAATAGAGAAGGATGGACTGTGCTAAAATGGTTATGTGCATTTTCTGGAGCAGTAGAGCAGCCATTATCCCTCCAACCCACTGGGGTCATGACAAAATGCAGGGTTAATATTGCCAGATCGTCTGATTTTTCCACAAATGCCAGAAATAGGAGTTGTAACATGAAATCTGATTTCAGAGGCAGTATAGCAGAGGGCAGCCTTTAGAGCCTCACACCCTGTGTTTGAATACTGGCTCTGCCACTTTCAAGTCTGTGACTCTACTGCTACCCAATGGCTCTGTGCCTCAGTATTCTCATCTGAAAATTAGGTTAAAAATAGTGCTCTCTTAAAGGCTATGAAGACTACACTGTGATTGTTATCCTGGGAAGTATGCATTCCTGCTGTGCTGTCTACCTCAGAGGATTTTGTGAGGACTAAATGAATTCAATTCAAGTAAGGCCCTACATAATAAGCACTTAATAAATGTCAGTTATCTTTATTTTTACTGATTAGCTATTTGCAATTAATTATTCTTTTATGTTATAAATACTATGCAGACCAAATAAAAATATTCACCAATTTGCAACTTTTCATTGTCATATAGAAATTTTTTTATTTCTTTCATTGCCTACATAAGTTACATAAGTATTCACCATGTAGTTGATAGTCTCTGGATCAAATTCTTATGGTTAAAAAAAACTAGATTCCCATAGGTATAATAATTATATTTTATACATTAAGCAGTATAACATCTTCCCCCACTTGACCATGTTTTACTATAAAAGTGGAACTTTTAATTTAAAAAGCAAAGCATAACTATTTCTTAAGCAGCAGTGGTCTTTATTGAACTTAAATGAAATTAGACAAAGATGGTAATGGAGGATCAAGAGAAGATCATTGACATGAGAAATGAGAAGCTCTTGGTGCATGATACACTGGGTGTGTAAGTATTTGGGAAGGTCGTGGGCATGTGTGTAATTCATACGAGCTTCTTGGCCCAACTATCTTTGTGTTTATATCTAAGTTTCATGAAAATTAGACTGTTTGTAAGCACAAAGGGCTTAAAACTATAAAACATCAATCTTAAACTAGAGCATTCATAATATACTTCAGTGTAATATGAACCAAAGAAGCAGCCTTTTCCATTTTGCAAAAGAACACCATGGAGGTTTATCATCTTGGTGATACCAATCACTTGATTGTGGAAGGAGATTATAATGTCTGGTGGACTAGGAAGTACTCAGTGATGAATGACAAGAGATTATGGAAACTTGGCAAACATAGAGGCACCCAGATAATGTTAAGCAACTCAGCATTTTCATAATAAGAGAGGTTCTATTTCTTAAAATTTATGACACCTCTGGAATTCTCCCAGGTACATGAAGAATTAAAAAAAGTCTACCAGACTTTTTCATGGAAAACAGAGTACTTTGCAGGAAAGGCAAGTAGGAGCAAGATTTGAACCCTTGCTGTTAATGTGATTTTTATCTCTACCTACAGGCTCTTTATGCCTGAGAAAACTTAGATAGGCTTATATCATATTTTATATTATAAATATAAAATTTATTTTAAAATTAATATACATTTTTAAATGACAGAAAATTAGGGCATGATTAAAAGATGAACTCCTATGTGCAATTAAAGATCTCTTTTGCAAGCGGTTAGCATTTATAAGTTTTGATTGTTTCCTATATTTTTAACACTTGGTGTATGATTTAGTGTTCATATTGACTGTTTCTAAATAAGTTTCTTACATGGTAACCATGTGAAATTTCTGCCTCCCATTCATTTTTTTTTAGGCGAGGCAACCCTTGCTTGACCTCACAGACTGCAAGGACCTTGTCAGCTTACAATCTTTTATTTTTTTATTTTGTTTTTTACAACTACAGCACCTGGTCTTCTTAGGTGGTCTCCCATCCAAGTACTAACCAGGCATGACCCTGCTTACCTTCTGAGATCAGACGGGATCAGGCTTGTTTAGGGTAGCATGGTCATAGACATGCCTCTCATTCTTAAAGACAACAGAATCAGTTAAATAAAGTTTATTTCACTGTTTTTTTTTCTAAAAAAGAATTCTACATGTCCATTTCCCAAGTTGTATAGAACAATTGTCTAATGTAATTTCCCTCACTGCACTTTTTTAATTATGAGATATTTTTTATTTATAGATAACCACCTCTGTACTTGGACCAGCGTTCTATACTATAATGCCAGAACTAGTTAAGTTTTGAATTATAAATAATTGTTTGTTATCCACATTGGCTAATGCCTGCCTTTGCTCCTTTTAGCCATTGTGTGTTCTCTCTGGAAGTTATTTGTTGAAATGTGGCACTCAGACCACCTCTGTCAGAATCATTTAAGTCACTTGTTAAATGCAACTTCCTGACCCTATCACAGGCTTTGTAAATCAAGTTATCTTTGACTATGCCTTCTAAAGCTTGTGAACCACTCCTTCTGGCTTCACTTAGAAGATTCTGCTTCTACTTTTTAAAACAGGATTTCTCCTTTTTTGAAAATATATCATTTAAATCAGCCAATACATTTGGGTAGCAAAGAGTGCAATGCTGATTTCAAAATCGTACAGTCCAGTGAAAATTAGCAAGAGGCTCATGATGGTAATACAGAAGCAAAAGGCAGATTCAGAAAAATGCAAAAATTATATATATTAATGAAGTGCCATACGGGTTTAGCAAAGAGAGAGACATCAGTACACATTGGGGAAGAATAATCAAGGATTTGTGAAGGAGACAAATTCAACATGGAACTTGAAATGACTTGGAATTTTAAAGATGAGCATAAGTACAGTCTATCAGGAGAGCAACAGAGCAAAGGCACAGATGTGGAAAGATGAGGATGATAATCAGTGCTAACTCATAATTCAGCTCAGCTGAAGCATAAAATACACCCATGGGAGTTGTTAGTGGTGAAGCAGGAGTTGTAGGTTAAATTGGTACTGTGGAGAGTCTTGAGGTCTATACCTAATAGTTGGTATTTATTTGGTACCTTCTGGATGTCTGCAACATATTAAGTGGGCTATAGATTTGAGGTAGAATTTGTGCATTGTACAATTACATTTATGATTTAATAGCCATATTTGCAAAGTCAAATCAGAAGTTAGGTGGCCACATACAGGAAAAAGTGGCAGCAAATTCCAGTGCAACTTCTTGGTCTTCAGAGAACAACATGTGGGTGAACTCTCTCTACCATATTAGATCTCGCAGATTCTGACAAGTTCAATTCTTATTATGTCACAGTCATTTTCTTATTTCGGCATTGTAGCATGATTCATAAAGGACTTATACAATCTATGAGTTTCTGTTGAATAATATGTTTGGAAAATAGCAGATTTTGGCAGGGGGGACCAAAGTTAGTGTCAGCAAGACCACAATGTCATCTTGGGTATATGAGAGGGTTGTTTCATAGGGAGAAGGCATAACTAAGACACAGTATGCCTGATGGATAGCGCTGTCTACTACCTTCCAATATGATAGAAAACAAATTTCTTTATAGCTCATGCCTAACAATTTTACATCTTATATGAGATTTCTGATCCTGACTTTGGTCAAAGATAAATAATAGAGCCATTATTATGTAATGTTATGAGATATTTGAAAACATGTGGGACTAATAGGGAGCATGTTAAGAGGAACAGAGAAGTCAGCCAGGTCAGCCTTTCCTGGGAGACACTGTTGTATTCCAGAGAGGCTGGCTGAGGACTTTGGAATATGTATTAAATGCTGAAGATACAAACATTGGCCAGCAGAGAGGGAAGCATCCAAGGAAACCTCACAAACTTGTCCATCACTCAGAAGTGTGGTCAGTTTTTGGAGGATACCTACAGAATATTACAGGGAATAACAGGACACAAAAGTCACAAAGAAAGAACAAATACAGGTATTAGCATAAGAACCAGAGTTTTAATTTAGATCAAGGAGGAATTGTTTTTAAGTTTAGCTGAAATTTTCAGATTTTGAAGTTCTAGTCTGGGTTGCTGACTTGTGCTCTTATAGGTCAGAGATATTATGGGCCTGAGTTAGAATGGAAATTAGAAAATAATTTATAAAAATGAGTCCATAGGAAATGTCTTCTAATTGGGTATATATCTGTCAAGGTACAGAAGGGGGAGAAATGAAACTCATTGTGCACACTGATTTCGGATATTCTTTAGGGGTGTCGGCAACTGGGAGAGAGATTTGAACTGTAGATATATACTGGTAGAGAAAATCTCTAAATTACAAAATACACTGAAACCTGTCATCTTCTGTTTGTAAAATGTCAAAAACGATAGTGTTTTTTTCATAGCACTGCCAGTAACAAATACTATATTGCCTCTCACTAAACATAACCACATCTGCAGCATGATTTTTCTATAGATAGTCCACATTTGTCCTTTTTTCTAAAACTAAAATCATATAGAATGATTCCCCCTTGCTAGAATACCATAAATGAAGGCAGTGTGGAGTGCTGCTGGAGTGTACATCATATTAATGGCTAAGAGATGTCACCATGGCCTGTACTCCTAGTCACAGTAAATGAATTTGGAATCTCTCTCACAGCTGCATTTCTTTTCATGATTCTCTCATAGAGTGAAAGAATGATGTGTAAACTTTCCTTGACAACCAATCCCTCATAGGATTCCTCACACACTGATGTATTTGACAGAATCAACCACCTTAGTGAAGTTCAAATACACAATCTCCTAATCACCACACTCTGCCCATCACTGCTCCCACTGCTGTCTACGGGAGGTTAGCACAGCACGGGCAGTTATCTGGCTGCCATGAAAATACTACTGCCTTGGCCAAAGTGGGCCATTGGAATGGATGACTTAATACTGTGCTGCAAACTGTATGTGAATATGACAGGTGACATCATTTATATGGAAATAAGCCTTTCCAATCTGCATGGACAACTCCTCAAGACACTCTCATGGCTTGGAAAGGCAAGAAGTTTCCCTGTAGTAACTGCTAATCATGAATTTCCTTCAGCTTTTCTGAGTCCTGAGGCAGAATGTGTACAGATATGTGGTGAAGGACAGTGGCTTATTCTGCAGGTCACATATGTTGTCAAGACTGAAAGCAATAAGAAATTAATGTGAGTTTCAGCTTGGCTTTGTGTGTTCAGTTGTCCTCATGCACCTCGGTTTTTCTCACTTTCTCTCCAGTTTTTTTCTTACTGACAATCTTGCTGACCTATACCAACTTCAGCTAACTATACAATGTACAAGTAAAACCTTCCACAGAGTTCTTCACTAATTTCCATAATAGTGTAGGATCTAATCTCTATAATAAATAAATTATTCCTTATTGCATATGGTATTTTTGATTTTCTGAACAAACCCAGATATTAAAGCTGTTTATCAAGGAAATGCTATAACAGGATTTGCACATTAGATCAATACCTATAGTATGGAAAATGGATTATATATAGAATTATGGTTAGGATATTCTCAATAGCAAGTATCTTTACTTTTCAAATGGAATCTTAATTGAAATCTAAGATAGAAGGGGATATACTTGCTTAAAATAGGGATGAAAAACTTAAGACCTGATTGCCTGCTTCCCTTTTTTCTTCCCTTATCAATCTAGGAAGTACCCAATGTTCTGAGAATACAGTTTAACAATGTTGGCATTTGGAAATATAATATGCTTTTATAGTTGTTCTGTGACAAATGAAGTGGTCCCAGGATACAGTGTTGGAGGTAAGCATGGAGCATAAGGAGTAGCTTCAAGAGGTATTTAGGAATTAAAACTAATACTGCTTTGTGTGGATGGTATGAAAAAAGCAGAAATCTGGGATTTTTTTTTCCAGCCAGGGGATCACTTATAGTGTAATTTCTTGAGAAGATACTACCAAAGGACGTGTTAATTTGAGGCCATTGAAGAGTTTTTGGCTGTTCAAGCCAAGTACATGAAATAGGGCTGCTGTTCAAGATAGGGGTCTTCTATAAAGACCTTGGTTTTCAATCATTACAAAGGTGAGTCAGTTCTAGATTAAGAAGAATATATTGAGAATAGCTCAGGCACAAATATAGACTCTGAGAATCAGTAACATTAATATGGTCATAAAGGCAAAAAGCACTAAGGTTGCTATGAATGTAGGAAAACCAAGAAGAATCCATGGACTATAAAGCAAAGGAGCATTTCCATGGAAGACTGATTAAATGCATGAAATATCAAGCATGCCAAGGTCATAAAATATCCTTTAGATTTAGCAATTATAAAATCATTGACTAATATATAAGAAGAAAGAGCGAGATAGGATTTGCCTTAAGGAGTGAATGAGAGAAAAGGTTATGGAAGCAGTGAGTACTTTATGAAGGAAAAGAGTAAAAGATGAGAGATGCACAGGGATGTAGGGTCAAGGGTATGGCTTTTTTGAAAGTGGCAACTTGAAGAGAAAAAGTAATTCAAGAACAATTTATTGTGTATTAATCTCGGAGTAATTCATTGTTTTCATTGAATTTCTATCTCATTACCTCCATCTACAAATATCTTTCCTCCAAGATCTGTTCTGTCTTTTTAAATAGCAGAAAACTCTCTGTTCTTTATAGATACAAAGTATTATTTTCAAACTTCTAAAACCATTAAGTATTAAATAACTTTTCATTTTCATAGTGCATGTGTTAGCCCTGCCCTTAAGTTGTACCACTTACTAGTAGTGAAACCAGGCTCCCAAATGTTCACAGCTCCTAAAGCTTCTGTACTTCACTGTCTAAGTTCAGGACTATGGTTTCCCTCCCTTTCTTGCCCCTGCTCCTGGTTTTGATATTTTCCTTCATTGTTCTGTATGAAGACATAGAGTTTTAAAGCAAACAGCCATAGACAGACCATTATTCTTTTTTTCTTTCTCTAACTGTATAAGGGGTAAGTTCTTGATGCCATCTTTAAAATAATCACTTAACATTTATCCTACATTAGGCACTCTGCGTTTGCATTTTAATCTCATTTAATTCTCACAATAACTCCATATGAAAGGTATTATTATACCACTTTTATGGAAGGTGACTGATTTTCAGAGAGGGTAAAAAAATGTTAAAATGTATAAAATTAATAAATATCAGAACAAGAATTAAAATTAACTAAATATAATAATGTAAGCATAGTGTCTGGCATATAGCAAGCATTGAAGATGATGTTTTATTGCTAATACTATTTCTAATAGTTTTTATAATGCATATTTAGTGTTCTTTCATTATGATACAATTTTATCCTGTTTTTACACAATTAATTATAAAAGATAATAAAGAATCACTTATATCAAAGCATAATCAATGTTACTAATAACCTGTAATTAACATAATTGAGCATTAGAAAGTATGTCCAGGATAAGATAAAAAAATGAAATTGGGTATAGTAATAGACGACGCCCTTCCCACCAGTACCAGTACTGAGATTGACTTGGAGATTAGTTACCAATAGTAGATTTAATATAAAATCGATAACATCTCATTTTTGGTTGATATATGGTTATTAATTTTGTGATAAGGTATTTCAGAAAACACTGAGGAAGACATGGACTTTTGGAATTTCTCTAATATCTTTTCCTGAATATGAGGAGTCTGAATTCAATTGCTTTTTAAATCATTGTCCACAAGATTTTTTCTAGGTATTTTGTTTGCATTTGAAGGAATAACTACGAGAACAGAATGACTAAAGAGGCAAAAGAAAGAAGAAAAAGGAAAAAAAGGCGTTAAAACATGTTATAATGTGCATTAACAATGGATGAAAAATGGTCTAGAAAGAGATTCTAGTTTAAAGATATGTTTACTGTTACTGGAGGGAAATGATTTTGATCAAAATATAATTTTAAGATTTTACATCAGTTAATAAAAAGCACAAAGCTCTATGATTGGAACCCAGATTTGTTTGACTCTGAAGATGGCTCTGGACCAAAAAACTGCCCTGAATTTTTAGTCTTTTAACAATTAATTCTGAGAGACTGCAATTACCTTCTGGCTCTCTATTAATTATCATTTTAGCAGTTGCAGACAGGAGCAGTATGCCAATATGGTTTTCACAGCCTGCATGATTGTCTTGATTTTTCTAATCCAAGCAGCAGTTTATCCTGCAGCAGATTTCTTTCTTCTATACGTAGCTCAGTGGTTTTAGAAATGCCCATGAGAATTGTTGGCCGTAGGATTTGTGGATGTCAGTAATTAAGCTGTCTACTCCAGCTGCAAGCTGTTGGACAACATGGGTAGTAGAAGGACATAGTCCTGCTGCAAAGCCTGGTCTTAGTGAGAACAGAAAGGTCAGTGCCCCCCAGTTGGTTAGCCACGCACTGGGAAGCTGAGTTTATCCTGGATTCACACATGATTTTCTCATCAGTCCTATATCATTTTTACAAGGTAGTATTTGCCACAAGCTGCCTGGCCTAAGTTGCTTTTAGGCTTTTATAGTGTCTGTACACAAAGAACAACTGTTCTCTGAATCTGTCACAGAATTATTCTGGGCACATTGCTGATTCTAATATAGGCCTGAATTTTTATAACTCGTTCCTGACATGGACTGCATTTTGTTTCATGTCACTCCTAATTAATTATGCGTTTTCATGGTTTCTGTCAAAATCATTTTTGTCTGTCTTTGGAATAGAGAACACTTATTACAGATTTTTAGATTTTTATTCTGCTTAATTATTGAAGCATAGCTACATGATGAGACCTTTCTGTGAAGTATCATCTAGGATTATTTCACGACGTGTGAGCCTTTATGCATCCTGTGCTGATGATTAAACTAGTAACAAGTGTTGATTGTGACTTATTATTATTGTATCCCCAACATCTAGCATGAATTTGCATATTTACATATAGTAGGTGCTAAACAATGTACAGTGAATGAATGAATGAATGAATGAGTTCGTTGATTAAATATCCCTGTTTTCATAATGTCTTTCTAAGTAGTGTCCAATTTCTGGTCTTTTCATTTGCCATTCAAGCTTTTTCCTTTATTTATTAAACACAAAATGTATTTTATATTTACCGTATGCCAGTCCTTAAAGGGCTTACATCACATCTTCGGTGTGTGTGTGTGTGTGTGTGTGTGTGTGTGTGTGTGTGTGTGAGAGAGAGAGAGAGAGAGAGAGAGAGACAGAGACAGAGACAGAGACAGAGGCAGAGACAGAGGCAAAGACAGAGGCAGAGAGACAGAGACAGAGACGGAAGTACTGAAAATAAGTGTGAACATTGGGTGGAGTGTAGACATGTAAATAGGCAATCACAACCAGTGTGCAAACTAAGTACAGGTGCAGTGTAGCACTAGGACATCAAACCCAAACCCAAGCCTGTGAATGACTTTCTAAAAGAGATGATTCTTTTACCAGGCTTTTAAAACAGATGACGTATCCAGGACAAGGCATGTGGAGTAAAGAAAGGAATTACCGTCAGAGCCAACAATGCATAGAAGTGTGAGCATAGCCTGCAAGTAATGAGTTATGGCTGCTGAAGAATAGTGTTGAGTGAAGCCTGGGCATTGCCAATTCTTAACACCTCTGATACGACCATATTCTAAGCCACTATCATTTCTTTGCCTGTAATAAATAGCCTCCTACATGATCTCCTTTATTCTATTCTTCTAATAATCTCTTGTATAATAGCTGCCTGAAAGACCTTTTAAAAATGCTAATTATGACACCTCTTTGCTCAAAAGTCTAGGTGGCTGACCATCACATTGGAATGAAATCAAAAGTCCTTAAAATTACCTGCAAATCTCTAGATGCTCTGGCTCCTGGCTTGCCCTCTGCTTTTGCTTCCTGTAAATCAATCTTCCCATGCTCCTTTCCAGCCACACAGGGGATCCCTATGCTCAGGATTTTTGTACTTGGTTGTTATTTTCTCTTCTTAGAACATTATTTCCTCTAAATGCTCCCAAGATCATGTTTCATGCTCAAGTGTCACTCAGATTTGCTTCCCTGGCCACACTATCTAAAATTATATTCCCACTCTATTCTCTTACTTGCCTTTGTTTTATTTGAAAGCCCAACAACATATTACCCCCTGAAATTGCACTCAAAACGTATATTGTCTGCTCTCACTCCACTAGAATGTATGCTACATGAAAATAGTAGACCCTCAACATATATTTGTTAGATTGATAAACACATGCATGAATGGGAATTTGTTTTTTTAAAGAGCATCTCCTCTACATACTAAAGAAATTAGATTTTATCCTGAAGGTAGAGAGCAGCGATTGAAGAATTCTAGGTAAGGGATTGACATGACCAGATTTGTATTTTAGCGATATTGTTCTGTCATCCAGATTTAGGATAAATAGAAAACTTTTGGAGTAATCCAGGCAAGAAATTATGAAAATTGAACAGAATACGTGAAAGTGATGAAAGAGAGAAGGAAACGCTTTAATGAAATATTCAGTTGATGGAATCAACAGGTCATTCTTAAATCACACAGATGTAGTAGTTAAAGAGTAGGAAAATATAGGGTGACCAGTTTGCCCAGGACTCTTCCAGTTTTGACACTGAAAGCTCTGCATCTTGAGAAAACTCTCAGTCCTGAGTAAAACACACTGGTTGGTCATCCTAAAAGAGTCAAAGACACTTAAAGAACATAATTATTTCCTCCATCTAAATAGTGGCAATGATTCCCACATGAATTATTGTGTTCTCTTAGGGATCACTTCAAATCTTTGGTCCTTAAATATTCTTCTCCTTTTCCTCCCCTTCCCCACAAGCCCCACCACCATACTGTAGCCTAATATCAGCTTCCTCTTCTGAATGACCACAGTGTGTGTTCTTAACCTATCCTAGAACAAGTGATCTAGACTACTCTATAATATATTTGTTGGCCACTTTGCATACTTACCTTTTAGACTCAAAGGTTATGCAGGGTAATGACCATGCTTTATTCATCCTGTTATCACTGCTAAGCCATGTAGTGCAGCTATGAATCTATGTCTGTTGAAGGAACTGGTGTAGGCATGCATACATACTGTGAGTTTGGGGAAACAAGGTGAAGGCTGACACCTTTTTGATCTCCACTTGGAAAAGGGAACCTGTGTGCACATATACTAGTGGCTCCCTGAAAATATTAGCCAAGGACATGCTAGCCACCAATCTCCAAAGGAGAGAGTAAAGAATAGAACAGTTATCATTACTCACAGACATGATTATCAACACAGCCAGGGCCCACACATCTGGTGCAAATGAAGACTTGCTTTGATTGCCATCTTGGGCTGGTACACTTAAATTTCTAAGACGAGAGGAACTAAAATTGTGAAACGAGTATCAGAGTCTTCAGATAAATGGAATACATATTTTAAGCTATGCATATATGGAGCAAAACATACCACATGGGGTTTTGGCCATTGTCATGTTGGCCAACAGTTTGAGCCATAGTTTGAAAAATATAAAGTTCCCAGAGAATTACTTTTTACATAATGCTACACTTTGGGCAAATGGATTAACACTGAGTAATTCTTAATGATTTCTGTCATTCTTATGAAGAGATATATGTGCACTGGCCAATCTCATATTTCTTCAAAGCTTAGTTATTAAGATCTGATATTATTCCCTTGTAGGTAGATACAAATCTGTATATTTATGCCTATATATTATACATGAAAATCAGCTGAGAACTAGTGTTTAGTTTTAAAAGCTAAGGCCAGGGTAACAGGAGCCACTTGTTACAACTGTGGGAAAAAATTTTCCAAGTATATCCTTCAGAGTTAGAATGAATTTCCTTAACATAGCAATAGATTGGATTTATTCAACACTAAACTAAGTTTCAGGTATTAGAATGTCACATGTTCAGGACACTAATATATATGGTATGATCCTTCAGAGCTATACTAGTCCCAATTAATATCTTAAAAATCATCTAAATATTCAAAGAAGCATCTTTAACATTAAACTATGAACACCAATGGTACCTCTTGATTTAAAAGGGTTTCCTTCTTGAACATAGAAAACATTATTTTTCTTTTTATGTTTTTTCAAAGTTTTTTATACTTTAGGATATTCTATTCACTAAAGGTTCAGTGACAGATGGAGGAGTTTGCAGTGCTGGACCAGAGTCCTAGTGACACTAAACCTCATTCTTCATACTGGTGCTGAAGCTAGAATTTGTAATACTGATTTATCATCACATTTATCTAAGACTTTTCTTTTTTAGGCAGTACTGCCTAGAAAGAGATGAATGTAATTACTGGTATTTGAGCCCAAGGATCCAAATTACATAATGTTTGAGTGCAATATTTGTTGGACTGATGATATAGTGGCCTCAGCAAGAGGCTGTGCATGGCCAGGCAGGTCGGCCTGCAGCTTGCACCATACTGAGAAAGGTAATGAAAGACTTTTGACTTCAGCATCCCCTGTCTCACTTTTGACATCAGCATTCCCTGTCTCACTTACAACTTGGGCATTGTTTTAGCCATTTTGAGGGGCTCAAATATAAAGTAATGGTACGCATATTTCTGTTGTATTCACTGAAGGTCTCTCACAATGACAGTTGTTTGTGCAGGCAGCTTTATAATCAACAAAGTTTTTTTAAAGTCAAGTCCTTGGCACATAGGACTAGGTGAATATCTCTGTTTCCATTATGTAAATGGGAAACTGAGTCCATGAGTGGTTATGTTGACTAATTTTAGTAAATATTCAGTTATTTAGTATGAGGATGGAATATGTTATATTATGTTATGTTTAATAATTATATATTAGGCTAAACATTGTTTACCAATTTTAAAAATATATTAACATATAGGAAAAGTATAATGATCATAACTTAAACCTCATTCATAAAAATGGGAGCTAATGGACAAAATTTTTTTAAAATGTACTGAGTACCTACAGTCTGCTGGACACTGTGCTAGACACGATATTGACATACAGGGTTCTAAAGAGGTCTAGGTTGTGATAAAACAGTAATATAATCTTCACTTTTATTTGTAATTGTGTGAAATTGACATTTTTCTACAAATGTCAACAACAGTTTTTCCTAAAATAATAAAATAATGCTTAAGGAAACCGGTGACTTCCTGAAAGCATCTAAGAAGTGAATGGTTTGAAGGGTTCAACTCAAAATGCCCTCTTACCATGGAGAATATTGGTTTTTGCCACAAACAAAGAGCAGTTGGGTTGGGCAGGAGTGTAATAGAGAGTGCTGACTTTCCAATGCCATGTAGAGAAAAACTTGATAAAATGGATGATCTTCAAAACAAAATGTCCTAAGCTGTAAGCAGAGTTTTCAGACAGTGTTTGTCTTCATTGTCCCCAATCTAATCTCTTACAAGCACAGACACATTTCTGTCAAGGTAATAACTCCAATTTCTAAGTCATTCAACACACACTTATTGAATGTCACTACATGCAGAACACAGTACATAACTGTTGTCATGGTGTCTCAAAGGAAATCAACTGTCACTTTTCTTTGCCATATGTTCTGTTTTGTTTTGTTTTGTTCTCTGGGAAAGAAACATAATTCTATGTGAAAAATCTACTTACATAGCTCAATTACTAATTTTCAGTTTCCTCAGAGAAATGGTCACTAGCCAATCTTAGGTATTACAGGTAAATATTAATTACATAGTAGCTGAATTTTTTATTTTGGCCTACAGGAGCTGGAAAAAAATATCCAGAGAAATCCATATGCCATATACTGAAAATGTCAATCCAGTGTTTTAAAATATTTGCAATCTTTCTCTAAGAAAATGATTAGAGTGGAAATACCTGAGGCATTTTAAGAAGTTTTAGAATTGGAAGGAAAGTTAGGGGACCAAAAACAATGCTCTCTTGAAGGCAATGTGAGAATGCAAAGTAACTCTTCTACGATTACCTAATTACATTTTATAATTTTTTTTCCAGATTGATTTAAGGCTCCTTTGTTGTTCCAAGCATGAAGGTCAATTATAGGATTTGCCTGGGAAAGCTCTTACATAAGATTGTTCCAGAAACACAAAAGGGTTACTTGAAGAACCTGAGTTGATAGAATCAAACTGCTTAAAAATAGGCTTTTACAGTGGCTTCCTCCTGATACATATCTGCTTCATTTATAACCATAGAAATCACTGCTTCTGTTTACTTGAAGCTAGAATATTATTTTCAGGAAATACAACAAAAGCTTATAATTTTCTTTCTGTGTGTGTTTTTGCTGATTCACTAACAGCCTTTATGGAAACTATATATTCTCAAAGACTCTCCTTCTCCCTTGTACACGTGACAATATTTTTCCCTTCCAAAAACAGACCTCAAATAACACCTTTATGAAGATCTTCTGGAATTTTCTCCAGTGTTCCATTGAGTCACTGGTCCCAATAAGCTTCCATATCATTTCATATTCATCTCTACCAAAGCTAACTCACTAAGTTGTGCATACAAACTGTCTCCCTTCGGGGACTAGAAGGCCCTAGAAGTTAAGAATAACTAGAACAGTTATCTAAAACTATATGAAACTAGACAAACAGAAGTGAACACATCATCCAATTCATTAGTTCATTGAATGTATGTTCTTATCTCTTTTTTAAATTGAGCTTTCTCTCTAAACGTACTGCTTCTTGTGTTGAACATGGTTTATCACATGCATCAGGAGATTAGGAACATTAAACAGGTGACAAATATCGACAATGAGCTAGGGATTTATTGTAATCAACCAATATGCTCAACCTAGTAATTGTTCAGAGCTTTTTGCTCCATAATTATATGATTGCCTCAATGTAGCCATTCAATGATGTTATAATTAGTGGGTAATTAACTAAAACTTTTGCTGAGATGCTGTAAAGCATGAAATGTGTGTGCAGGTTGATAACATGAGGACTGATAAACTACTTTGTCAATAAATTTCTGAAAACACTTTGTCTTTTTCAATCCTCGACAATTGTAAACCCCTTTTGAGTTTGCATACTCTCCACTTTATTCCACAGGTTGTTTTGTGTGCCCTTCCAAGCCTGGAATGGGGCCATCTAAGCCCTACCTTACTGCCTCTTCTACCCTACCTGCACTTCCACACATGCTCTTTCCTACTTTCCTAACACTTTAATCTTATAGCAGTTGCCAATTCACAAAGGGGTTCCACATTTGTGACTATATTTGATGTGTGAGGTGGATTCTGCGGAGCACTTCTCCAACTAAGAGATGGAAAAAAGCTCATAGGGCTTAAGTCACTTGGCTTAGTTTAAATGCCTTAGTTTAAAAGGTTGTTGGTAAAATGGACCTGTCTCAAAACTGAGCCCTTTAAGATTCTATATCTGTTCTTTACAACCTACTTTATGTAAAATGGGGCATATCAGAAATAGAAGAGAAAATGGGGCAGACTACATTTGGGAGAGAAATAAAGAAAAAGATAGGATTAAAAGTAAAAGGGAGAGTTAACCTTGAAGGAAAATGATAAGGAGTGCATTGATACCAAGCAAAATACTCCAAAACACTAATCAGTACATAAATACATGCTATTATAGCCTCAGGTGCAACAATTTGTCCACTGTAAGAGGACAGTACTAGTTGTGCCTAAGTCATAAGGCTGCTTGTAAAATTAATTACATAATGCATGTTAAACACTGGGGACAGTGCCAGATACACAGTAATTACCTATGATTGGGAGCTCTTAAGCAGAGAGATAGGAGGGTAAGGGAGGGGTGAGGAAAAGAGAAGAGAGGAGAGGAGAGGAGAGGAGAAGAAAGAGAAAAAGAGAGGAGAGAAGTGGGGAGAGAAGAGAAAAACAGGAATTTAAGGTGTTCAAGAGGAGAAATTTGCCTGGCCTACTCAGTGCTACCCAAGGGAAAGTCTGACTGGACTTCCCAGCTCAGCGAGTCATGGCCCCAGGGCATACATTCTCTGTTCCTGGAAATGGTCCTCCTGCTTGCCCAGCCTGAAGCCATTAAATATTAGAATACAGTGGCTGAAACTTCTTGTTCTGATTCCATTCTCACTAAGCAATTTTCTGTTTATGATTTGTTTTTCTTCAGAGCTAGGGAGATGTTGCTCTCCAAATGTTAGCACATGTGTATCAGTCTAGAAGGCATCTATTTCCCTGCCTTAAATTTTAAAATATCAGTTTGGCTTATGCATTATCCACAGCAGTAAGTGGTTCTGTGGCTTTCTCTTCATTGCCTTCCTTTTCTTCCCTGTCCTATTACATTCCTCTATTGGTGTTCCTTTTACTTTCCAAATTAGTTTCCCCGGCATCCTTAACTCAGGGTCTGCCCTGGGAGAACCCAAACTATGACAATCACCATGCTACTTTATCTCTCTGCCAATCATCTTGGCCTCTGTCTTTTAGATTTCTCTGCATGGTAGGAGGCATAACCACCACTGGGAATGATATCATGTAAATATATGTCATGATACATGGGAAGAAGAAAGCCATTGTTCAACTCTAATTTCGAAAAGTCTTGGAAGCACTCTTGTCAGTCATGAAATAGATATCAAGGGAGGTGCAGAGCTTTGTTTTTCCCCTCCTGAGTGACAAGCCCAGATATGAGGGACAGGCTACTGTCACTAGTAGCCCTAACTCAGAGAGTGAATTAGGAGTAATCCTCAAAAGGAAGAAAAAGAGAATCACTGTTACTGAGAGAAAAGAAGTGTGCTATGCAGGCAAAACAATAGATGTTCAGTATAAATATATTAAAAAATAACGTCGCTCACCATGCAATCAGCAGTAATGATTATGTCACTCCTCCAGAGACCAAGAGGAGCTACTTTCAAGACAGTGTCTGGTGCCACTTTACCCCTTTCTACAGTGCTCCCAGTCACTCTTCTCTTGGGTTCTAACTTAGAGCATCAGCATGAACTGCAGCCAAGCCTAATCATCATCTCTGCCTAATCACCAGGTGCTGCTGGTGAAAGAGCTCTGAATCAGGAGTCACTAAAACTGGTTACTAGTCCGTGCTCAGCTTGAAGCTGTGACTGTACCTCTTTAGGTCTTGACTCCCTGTTTGTGAAGATGTTTGAACTGGATCTCTAAAGCCCTAGTTTTAATATATTTTAATTCCTGGGAACTGTGTAATGCCTATATCCTAGAATCAAAATTAACCCAATGAGGACCAGATGAAAGACAATCTTCTTTGTGTTGTCGTTTTTATTAAGATTGGATAATGTTCATCGGTACCTGTTAAAAAGGTTAGCGATTACTCATATTTGAAGACAAAGTAAATCCTCAATAATAGCTTTATTTTATAATTTGTTTCACTGTTGTCTGTCTTCCCAACTCTGCCTTCCCTACTGTAGTTGGAGTGATCTTTGTTTAAAAAGAAAACAAAAACGTAAAAGCAAAGAAAGCATAAAACTGTTTTCCAGCTGAAGTCCACTTCACTTATTTGCTTCCAGGACAGAAAATAACCTTGCTAGCTTGCCATTAAAAGTAATAATAACAAATAAATAGAAACCTCACAAACTCACTGCAAGAGTCTTCTCCAGACTGCTATATGCCCTTCATCTACTTCCCTTAATGTTAGCGTCTTACATAATCATGATACCTTTATCATGACTATAAAATTAACATTTGTATAATACTATTAACTAAAGTACAGATTTTGCCAGTTTTTTTCCTAATGTGCTTTTGTGTTCCAGGATCCAAATTCAGGATACTACATGTTGCATTAGTTATTCTGTGTCTTTATATCCTTTATTCTGACAGTTTTGGGGTCTGTCTTTGTCTTTTATGACCTTGGCAGTTTTGAAGAATACTAGAAAGGTATTTTACAGACACTTTTTTTTCCCCTTTTTTTTGCTTTACAATATCTGGGCAAAACAAGGTTTTCCAAAACTTTTTAGGTCACTTTCTTTCAACTCACCTCTTTCAGTGAGATGATGTGATGTATTTGTAGAACAGACACCTTTAACAATCTGTATCCTATTCTGGCTTCTGCCAACATCTTAGAGGATTTCTTTAAAAATTGCATACAGTAAAAGTCGCTTTTAGTGATGTGAAGTTTTATGGATTTTGATAGTTACAGAGTCATGTACCTACCACCACAGTATCATGGAACAGTTTCATAATCCTAAAAAATTCTCTGTGAACCCCTGGTATTCAACCTACCCCTCAGACGTGGCAACAGTTGCTGAATCTGTTTGCCCTTCTAATAGTTTTGCCTTTTCTGGAATCTCATACAAATGCAATCATATAAGATTTAGGTGTTTATGTCTGGCTTCTTTCACTAAGTAAAATGCACTTAAGATTCATTCACATTGGTGCATAAATCAGTGTCAGTTCATTTTTATTCTAAGTGGTAGTGTATTAGATGGAGGAATTTTCAATTTTTGGCAATTAAGAATAAAGCTGTTAGAAACATTGGTATACAAGTTTTCTGTGACAACATAAAGTTTTAATTTAGGTGGGTGAATTTGTAGGAGTAAGAATTCTCAATAATATAGTAAAGGTGTATTTAACTTTATAAGAAACTGACAAACCCTTTTAAAAGTTGTGATATTTTGTGTTCCGAATAGCTGTGGATGCTATTTGCTCTATTTCCAAACTATGACCTAAAATTTTCAGTTTATTTATTTAAGCAATTCTAATAGGTTTATAAAGATATATAACTTTGTTTTTAACTTACAATTCTGTAATAACTAATGATCAGTACATCTTTTCATATGTTAATTTTCAGTAATATATCATTTTGGTGGTGGGCCAATTCAGATTTACAATTTTTATTGAGTTGTTTTCTATTGTTGAGTTTTAAGTATTTATATTTTCTAGATTTACATCCTTTAGCCAATATAAGATTTACAAATATTTTCACAAAGTCTGTGTCTTGTCTTTTTGTACTCTTCAAAATGTCTTTCACAGATCAAAAGCTTTGGTAAAGTCTAATTTGTTATTATGTTCTTTATGAATTATGCCTTTGAAATCATATCTAAAAATGTCTAATCAAATACAAAGTCATGTAGATTTTCTCTTGTTTTCTTCTAGAAGAGTTTTTACTACTACATTGTACACTTATGGAGAACTGTAATCATATTGACTTAATAAGGTATGAGACATAGCTCCAGATTTATTGTTTTGTAAATGATGTCCAAATTCCAGCACCATTAGGTAGAAAGATTATACTATGTCCATTAAATTATATTTTACAAATTTAGTTCACTATATTTGTTAGATTCATTTTTGAGCTCTCTATTCTGTTTAAAGTGTTTATGTTCAGCATTATTCTGCTTAGTTACTGTAAATTTAGTAAATCTTGAAATTAGTATGGGACCTCTAACGTTGTTTTTCTTTTTTTTCATAAATTTTTTGGGCTATTTTAGTTACTTTATTATTCTCTACAATATTTTAAACCATTTTGTAAATATCTATAAATTGCTTGCTGGGACTGGGATTGAAATTGCACTGGATCTATAATGTAAATTAGGAGGATGAGACATCTTAACAATATTGAGTTTCCTAATCTATGAATATGGTGTATTTCTTTATTTGAATAAAGAGATCAGTTTTTTTTTTAAATTAAGTCATTTGTGTATTTGCTACTGAGTTTTATGAGTTCCTTTTATATTTTGGATATTAATTTATAACCAGTCCTATGATTTACAAATATTGTCTCCATTTTGTAGTTTGCTTTTTTTGTTTTGCTGATTCTTCGGTACACAGAAAATTTAGTTTAATGTAGTCCAACTTGTTTATTTTTACTTTTGTTGCCTTTGCTTTTGATACCAAAGGCAAAAAATTGTTGTTAAGATGGATGACAAGAAGATTTTCTCTTGTATTTTCTTCTAGGAATTTTACAGTTTCAAGTCTTATGTTTATCTTTAATCTGTTTTGAGTTAATTTTTGTATATAATGTAAAATGAGTCCAATTTCATTCTTTTGCATGTTGATATACTGTTTTTCCAGCACCATTTATTGAAGAGATTGATTCCCCATTGTTTAAATCAGGTGCCTTTGTCAAAGATTGGTTTACTGCGTATACATAAGTTTATTTTGGGGCTCTTGATTCTATTTCATTGCTCTTTGTGTCTGTTTTTCTTTTTTTAATGTCATTACCCTACTGTTTTGATTATTATAGCTTTGTAATATAATTTGAAGTCAGACAATGTGATGCTTCTTAGTTCTTGCTGAAGATGTCTTTAGCTAGTCGAGGCTTTTTTGTGGTTCCATATGAATTTAGGATTATTTTTTCCTCTTCTGTGAAAAATACCATTGAAACTTTGATAGGGATTACATGGAATTTGTAGACCATTTTGGGTAGAATGGACATTTTAAGAATATTATTTTTTTCAAATCCATGAACACCAGATAAGTTTTCATTTATTTGAGTTCAATTTCTTTCATCATTGTTTTATACTTTTTTTTGTCTTCTTAGTTAAGTTTATACCTAAATATTTTATTATTTTTTATGCTTTTATAATGGGATTATTTTCTTAATTTCTTCTAATTTTAATTCCATTGTGGTTTAAAGAACATATTTTATATTAATTGAATCTTTTGAATAATATTTAATTATTCAATTATTTAATTGAATTTAATTATTTAATTATAAAATTATATTTCATCTCCTTTGTTTACTTATTAACCAACTCTTTGTTATTTTCAGTTGATTTGGAGTTTATAGTATATCTTATTCATTTATCATAGTTAATTTTTAGTTGATACTATACCACTTCACATGTGGTATAAAAACCTTGTAATTGGATACTTTAAATTCTCTCCTATTAAAGTGTACTATTATGAGGTATACTATTATAAGCTATTGTTTGTATACATTTTACTTTGATATAACTTATAAACTCCATACAATAATATTATTATCTTTCTTTAAATAATTACATTATAAAGAGATTGAAATAAGAAAAAAACATGTATTTGCCCTGGTAAATTACTCCTCTCAGTGCTTTTCATTAATCTGTATACATCAGAATTTCCATCCAGTATCATTTTCCTATCTGAAGGATTACTTTTATCATTTATTACAGTATAGTTTTGCTATTTATAAAATCTTTTCAGCTTTTTTATGTGTGTCTGAAATTTATTTATTTAGCCTTATTTTTGAAAGATATGTTCACTGCATGTAGAATTTTAAGATGACAGGTTTTTTTTCTTTTACTACTTTAAAATGTCTTCCACTGTTTCTTACTTAGATTATTTTTTATGAAAATTCTGATGTCATCTCTGTCTTTCTCTCTGCATACATAATATGTCTTTTTGTTCCTAGACTGCTCTTAAGATTTTCTCTTTCTAATTGTTTCTGAGAATTTTGAGTTTGTATTTTATTGTAGTTTTCTTCATGGTCTTGTGCCTGAAGTTTTTTGAGCTTCTCAAGACTATGGACATGTAGTTTTCATCAAATATGGAAAAACTGTGGCCACTATTTCTTCAAATAGTTTTTCTTTTTCTCTGTCTCCTAAGTTTTGGGGACCCCACTTAAGTGTGTATCAGGTCATTTGAAGTTATTATATAGCTAACTTACTGACACTCCTCATTTTATTAATTGGTTTTTCTTTGTGTTTCATGTTGAACAGTTCCTAAACTATGCCTTAAAGAGTATTAACTTTTACTTCTCAATGTCTAATCTGCCATTAATTCCAACCCGTGTATTTTTTAATTTAAACATTGATTCGGGTCTTTCCTATGTCTTTGATGTCTCCACTTAAGTTCTAAACGTACGTAATGAAATTATATTAACTTCTAAAATATTCTTTTCTACTAATTCTAATATCTGCCCAAGTTCTAGATTGGTTTTGATTTGTTGATTATTTTTATTATTGAATATGTTTGTTTGCCTCTTTGGCATGATTAATAACTTTTGACTGGATGCCAAACATAGTGAATTTTATCTTGTTGGGTTCTAAGTATTTTTGTATTCTTGTAGATCTTCTTGAGCTTTGTTCTAGAATGCGGTTAAGTTCCTTGGGAAAAGTTTTATTTGTTTTGAGTCTGTGATATTTTTAGGAGGGACCAGAGCACTGCTTATTCTACAGATAACTATTTCTCACTGCTGAGGCAGGACTCCTCTGCTTGTATTACCTATTGCCCCATCAATCTTGAGGTTATTCAGTACGGCTGGTAGGAATGAAGTTCACTTGAGGTCACTTATTTGCAGATCTCCAGAGTTTTCTCTCTTTGTAGGGTTCTCCTTTCTGGTACTGTATTTTGTGACCTCTTTCCTCTTGTTCTCTCCCAAAAATCTCAGCTCCATTTTGTCAATCAGGTAATTTTCCTGCACTACCTGGGTTCTTCCTCCCTGTGTTGCAGCCTGGAAACTCTCATGGCAATAAGCAATCACAATTTTTGGGCTCACTTCATTTGTTTCGAGTCTTGCAATACCTTATTTTTAATATTACCTTTCTTCCTTCCTCCTTTCCTTCCTTTCATTCTATCTTTTTAAATTTCCTTTGTAGTTTTGTGAGGGAATTACTCTCTCTTAGTCTAAAACAAACTCCCAAAGAACCACTTTTTATTTTATTTTAAAATAAAAATTGTATATATTTAAGGTGTACAACATGATGATTTGATAATACATATACATAGCGAAGTGATTACTGCAGTCTGGAGATCATTATGCTAAGTGAAATAAGCCAGATACAGAAAGAAAAACATTGCATAATCTCACTTATATGTGAAATTTCTAAAAGTTTTAGACCTAGGAGCAGAGAGGAGAAATAGAGTTTTAATAGGAGTGGAAAGGTTGGGAAAATGAGATCTTGGTACAAATTTACAGTTATGTAGATGAATAAGTTCAGAGATCTAATATATAGCATGTTGACTATAGTTAATAATAATTCATCGAATATTGGAAATTTGCCAAGAGGGTAGATTTTAGGATGCTTTCATCAAAAGGAACACTTTTTTTTTTTTCTTTTAGTTTTTTATCTCTATTGTTGCATTGTTTTTTAGGGCATTACTTTGTTTCTCTCTGTATTACTTTTGTCAGTTAATTTTATTTTTATTTTCTTTTTGGCATAGATACTGTCTCATTAATTTTTAGTTTTTTTCTAAATGTAAGTATTGATTAGCTATTTTATTAGTTTGATACATCATGTTTTTAAAATCGTCCAGTACTAATTATTTTCTAATTTCTATTATGATTTTATCTTAAAGGATCGATGAATTATTTCAAATATTTTTAAAAATATCAAGTATATGTGAGTTAATTACAGTTTTGCTATTCACTTCTGATTTAAATACGTTTTTAACAGAGAACACAATCTGCATGGTTGAAATTCTTTGATAATAGTTGAGATTTTGTTTGTGACCTCGTCTTGTTTTTTTTGTTGCTATTTGATAAACATTTAATTAATATTAATTATTTGATGGTGAATTTTTAAAAAGTTAAATAGAATTGAATGCTGTACACTTTAGATTGTTTTGGTATGTTACTCTTGGAATTCACGATAAAATAGAGCCCAATTTGTTTGTTTTAATATAAGCACACTTTGCCTATCCCATTGAAACATTTTCAATTGTTATATTAATATTAATTACAATATAACAAGTTTTCAAGCAAATAAATTATAATTAAGATACAATTTTAAATACTATAATAATAGAATGACTATTAAATTCTTATTGTATATGTACATTCTGCATAAGGCTTTCTCTTATAGGGCACAAAGCAAATAGTTTTGGAGTAATGGTTCAACAAATTTAAATGACTTTTAAAATATATCAAATCAAGTATTTAAGTTATAGTACATATTTACTTTAGCTTCCCGAATGCCGCCTTTTTATTCTCACAAAGCTTTGAACAACTTGAGTAAATTTTATAGAGTCCCCTATGTTTAATGATATGAGATATTGGACAGGTCTGTGTGCTCAGAATTGGTTTTCTTTTAAGTAAAATAGTTTAGATCGTATAACTGTAATGCCTGAAGTAGGTGTATTGTAAATATTACGTGAAATATAGACTATTTTCACAGTGACTCTGACAAGTCGAATTTGACAGGACCAGCTAGTTTAAGTTATGAGTTCCTGCAGCATGGGAAAAATACAGCCTCTTTGAAAGTTTGTGAAAAATTGTGAAGAGCCAAAAATTGCATCTAAGCCTTCTAATTAAGAAATTTTTTTTGCGGGGGGGGGGGCGGGGGGCGTGTAGCATGGCAGATAAATTTAATAAAAGCTCTTCTTTATTTGGAGAGAAATCAGAATGGATAGATCACATCTTAGCTGACTTAATATTGGTACCCTCCTCACCTTGAATTGAATCAATACTTCTGTCTGTCTGTCTGTCTGTCTCTGTCTCTCTATCTCTTACTCTCTCTCTGTCTCTCTGTCTCTGTCTCTGTCTCTGTCTCTCTCTCTGTCTCTCTCTCTGTCTCTCTGTCTGTCTGTCTGTCTCTCTCTCTCTCTCTCGATTTATCATTTTGGCATACAGCTAAAAAATTACTTATGGCAGGTGAGGGCTCCTGCATCAACAAAATAATTAACCACCATTTAGTACTCTGGTTCTGGAGTGGACAAGAAAGAAAATAACAATTAAGAGGTGACAACCTATTTTGATGAATGTTTTGAGAATAAGACATCAGGTAATTAAATTCACTCTTCTGTTGGGATCATATATAAATGTTATGGCTTTTCTTCAGTGGCTGGAAACAGGGTATCCAGGATAGGTCAAAGAGCATGAAAACTAGAGAGAAATGCTTAAATGTGGCTTGCCACTGAGGTCATAAAAAATAAGGTATTCACCTACCGAGCAGTGGACCCTAGGGCATAAAGTCCGTCAGTCTTTCAGACATACTTTCATACTTCTTAGTATTCTCTATATGTCTTGGCCCTACTTGAGGAAAAATACTAAGATCCAGTTAATATGTTGTCTATCATACTCTCTATAAGATTCTTGAATATAAACATTCCTTGTGTATCTTTGGACCTCCCGTTTTACACAGTTGTTCCTGGCATAGAATTGATAGCAGTATATCTGTCCTAAACATTGAATTACTACATCAGCCCCATAGATATCATTTTCTTAAAAAATAATTTTTGTTACTTAATTTTGCTATTCCTTTTAACTCAGCTTCCCAGACAGATTGATTATGAGCACATGTCGAAGTGTTTTTGCAAACTTTTCATGAGAGAAGAGACTCCATAAAAAAGGGTTTCTGTCTTAGAAAGGCATTTTATAGAAAAGAAAAATTCTTAGATGATTATTGTTAGGGTGGATTAAAACACATATATCTGTTAAAATGTTTTTATGATTTTTACTCAGCTGGTGGGTAACCTTACTTTTCCTAAATTTCTTATCTCACTTATGTATATCAAAAATTACTTGTGTTTTATCATAAATAATAATTACTTCCTAGATGGAGATGATGAATTATGTCAAGCAAAAAGATTCTGTCTCAGCCCAGGTTTGGGAAACATTTCTTTCTCATTAATTTTATTATAAAGTGTACCAAAACAGTTAAAAGTTATACCTTAGGTATAGTATTCCCAAATTAAAATGAATTTGGATATAACTTGGTTGATAGTTGGCTCCTTCCCTTTGGACAGTTCTTTTTTCTAAAGAGAGTAGAGGAGAGAGGAGGTATGGAGTGAATGTCATGCCATGCAGAAATTGGTAAGCAACACCTTCTAGGGAAGTAAGGAGGCAGAGGAGGGAACCCAGGTCACCAATAATTACTTACTTGTTCTTTTGTTAATTTTATGTTCCACATAAATATATTTAATTTTAGATTACCTGTATAGTTGGTAGTAGGTAAAGATCAAATTTTGTGTTTTTTTTCTAATGAGTCAATGTCACTACCCTTTACTCTGTCTTTTCCCCATTGATTAGTAATACCCTCTATGTGATATATTAAAATCCATATATGTAAGTCTCTCAGTGATCATTCTATTTTTTAAAAAAATAATCTATATGTCTTTGTTGCGTTAATAAAACAATTTTTTTTACTGTGCTCTGAATTATGTCTTAATAACTTGTAGATCATATTCTCTTTCATCTTTTTCATGGTTATCTTCATATTTAGGCCTCGTTATTCTATATAAATATTTAACTAATTTTTATTGATTTCCAAAAACTTGTGAAATAGATGCAACAAAATGTTTGAGATTACATTTAATTTTTACATTAACTTAGAAAGAATTGATGTTTTTGTTATAGTAGGATGCCCTAAGAATAAGAAAATTTCCTCCGATTATTTAGATCACCTATGTCTTTTATTGAAGATTTAGTGTTTTCTTTCTGCAAATATTATGTTTTCTTAAGTAAATTAACTTCTAGAAAATTATATTTTCATTTTTTTCTAATGTAAAATGTACTTTTAATTATAATTTTTTGTTTGTTTATACTGGTGTGAAAATGCTATTGTACTTTTTGTTGAATTTGTTTTTAGCAAACTGCTAAACTTTAAAAATTTTATTAGTTTTCTTGTTGATCTGTTTGTTTTTTAGGTAATATCACCTGACAATAGTAACAATTTTGTCTCTCTCCATCTCTCTCTTTCTTTTCTTATAGCATTGGTCAGTACCACTGTATTTTGTTAAAGAGTAGTAGCAAAAATTTACATCCTTATGTTTTCCTGATTTTAAAAGGAATCTATTAAAGCTATTTCAGATATTTGAGATATAAACTTTACATAGTTAAGAGGATGCACTGTATTCACAGATTGTTGAGTTTTTACCATCAGTAGATGATAAACTTTATCAAGTGATTTTCAGAAGTTGAGATAATCATTTAAATTTTCTGTCAGTCTGTTCAAATGGTGAATTATAATAGTTTTTTTCCTAAAATACAACCATCTTTGAATTCCTAAAACAAATTCTGCTATGAAAACACTATTGTATTTGAGAGATTAATATTTTTGATAATTTGTACATGTGTGTGTATAAATAAAATGGTCCATTAACTTTATTTAAAATAATTCTAATATAATATGGTTGTGGGATTAAGATTACATAGATTCTAGTCCATCACTTTAACCACTCGGCCACGACTACATGATTAGATTACATAGATTCTAAAATGATCCAGGCAATAATCTTCTTTTCCTATTTTCTGAAAAAAAATTGAATATGAAAGGAATTAACTATTCTTTTAAATAATTTGGAGAAACCTCCTGCAAAATCGCCTGAACCATTTCATTTTTTCTTTTGTAAGGGGCAGCTATTTTAATGTTCATGAGTCTATTTAAGTTCTTTATGCCTTATTTTACCAATTTTGACGTTTTATATATTTTAGGAATTTATCTTTTATACTTATGTATTTTAATATATCATGTATAGTTGTTCATAATTATTTTGTTATTTTGAACTCTTAGTGGTTTGTAATTACTTTCACTTTTTTCTTCTAATTTGTTAATTTTCATCTTATCTCTTTTTCTCTTGGTTAGTTTTGCAATAAATATATATATTTATATCTTTCTGTTTTACATTTGGCCTGTGGCTTTTTAATTCAAAAGCTAAGGACTTGACATTGTTGCTATTTGAGAAATTGGATTTCTCAGACCAAAACCACATGGAGACTGATCATTTGTTGGGAGAAAAAGAAATTTAAGGATGTGCAGCAATTAATGCTCACCTATTTGATCCACCAAACTGCGAAGTTCATCCCAATTCAGGGAATAGTAAATATGGTATGGCTAGGTGAACTCCTTGAAGCCACAGGCTATTGATAATTTTTCTTTTTAACTTCAGCACCAAGTTCAGTGTCCAGCATATCATAGGCAACAAACAATATATATTAAATAAATAGTACTATAATAGCTCACCCTCACCAATGATATAAAAAGTCATGTGAAAAAAACAAATTGCTTCTAATCTGGAATAGCATTATCAGTAGATTAATGAGATCATCAGAAAAGGAAAAAGTAAATGAATATCTTTCTGACTTTTAGGTGAAGAAGAATCTCCAAAAGCAAATTTTAATAGTGAAATCATAAGTTAATAGCAGTAACAATAATATTAAATTTGCTTTTATAAAATTTAAGTATTTCTCTTTAATGAAAAAGAATATGGACATTTAGTTGAATGACAAATAAATAAGAGAGTAAAAACCTTACCGAAAAATGAACAAAGATATAATGAAAAATTTATAGGAAAAAAGCCCCCAGAACTATAAAGCATAGGGAGGCATGTTCAAAACCATTAATAATCAGAAAAATGAAGCCTAAAGTATCATTGAGATATCTCTTTAAACATATTTATCTTCTAAGAAATTAGCTGGATGACATCAAGTGTTATCTGTGTTACAGGAACCCTCTTGCACTTAATGTCTGAAATGTAGAATGGTATTACTTTTCTGAGAAAAATGTGACATTCTTAAAAATAAAATTTGTACCTATAAAGTATACACACATGCACGCGCACACACACATGCACACACATTATGACCCAGAAATTTCACTATGAAATAAGTTTTCACACTGTTGTGTAAGGGTATAAGTACAAGAATTGTGATTACAACCATTTTGTTGTTTTGTTTGTTTGTTTTTGGTACTGGTGGGATATTAGAGACAACCAAGTTATGTTGGGTAAAATAGTATGGTTGCAAAACATAGAGATCACCTCAACAATTACAAGAAATGACAGATGTGCGCAGCAGAACCGAGTGAATAAAGTAAGAAGCAGAATGAGGTAGATAACGTCTTAGTATTTGATGTAGATTTTGCAAGAGCACGTAAGCAAGTAAAAGATTTTTTACATGGTATATACTAAAATATAGTGTAGGAGAATGAGAATGTAAATGGGGATAAAAATAAATAACTTTTAAAAAGTGTTTTGGCAAAAAATGATAAAATCTCATTATAATCATGAATTAACACTCTCTGCATCTGAGATGTCCAATAAAGAAAATTAAATAATCTGATATTAACCAAATTGTCTTTCCTTTGTAGGTATTCTGTTGTTTTTTTTTTATGAATACTTTTAAGAACTCTGGTTTTCTGCAGTTTCACTATCATGTTTCTACATTGACTTTTTTTTCCTTTTAGCTTCCTCATTTTAAGAATTGTTTTTTCGTTTCTCAGCCATATCTTCTCAAATATTGTTCATTGCCCATTTTCTCTGTTATAACAATTTGGACTTAATATGTTGGAATATCTCAGCTTTTCCTCTATGTTTCATATCTCTTTTTTATATTTGCTATCTTTTCATACTTCTGGGGTATATTGTGAGCAATTTATTCAGCTCTATATTCTGGTTCATAAATTCTCTTTAAATGTATCTAATCTGGAGATAACCCAATTGTTACATTATGATTTAGTTTTATTAACTCTTTTTTTTTCATATATGTTTGGTCAACTTTGAAAATCCCTTGTGCCTTCATCATTCCTGCTATTCTTTTATTATCTTGTTAAGAATATTAAAATTTCTGTATAATTTGAATTTGATGATTCTAATATAAAATAACATAATATAATAATATATAATACTAATAAAATATATATAATAAAATATATAATATGAAATATGTAATAATATATATATAATATAATAATATATAATATAATAATATTTTAGAGAGTTTGATGCCCTGTTTTTTATACTGAATCATGCTCATAGTTCTTATGTCCTTCTATGCCTAGTGTGTTTGTTTTGAGCTTGTACTTTAAAACATTATTGTAATTATTTGTGGCTGGAGAGGAATTGTATTTGCTCCTTCCAAGGACCTAAACTAAATTACAACTTGGGATCATTTAAAACTAAATCTCTACCTTGAGCTTTATTGGAATGCAGAGGTTATATTAATTATTTCCTAAATCCACATAACTGTGAACTTATGATCGGCATTTCCAGGGGAGACTCATTTTTAATATTAACTAGAACAAAAGCTAACAGTTCAATTCTCAGTTTTCTCCATCTACAAAAAGTTTTAGTTTATCTGCTGAGAGTGTGATCCTTTAGGAATCTTGGTTTCATATAGAGATCTCCAATCATACCTCTCATCTTTCTTGAAGCTTAAACTATGACAGTAGCCATTAAAATTGAAGCTGTGGGCCAGAAGTATGACAGATGTCTATGAGATGCTGGTCCTCATTTTGGGTTCATGCATCCTTACCACTTCTGTTTAAATTTTCTGATTGTCACCATCTCAACTATATATATATATATATATATATATATATATATATATATATATATATATATAAAATACATACACACGATATTCATTTTGTTTAGGATTATTGTTTTGTAGCATTTTCTCTGAGCATCTAGTCATCCTTATTGCTAGAAATTGCTTAATTTTATGTATTCTCAAGCATCATGATTCTCCTTGAGGAGCAATGCTTTATTTGCTTTATCAGCACCATAACCATTTGTAACACATAGTAGTTATCAAATAATTGATGGTTTTATGAATGAATAGATGAATAAAGTCAATGTAATTTTTGATATAGGATACCTAGGAAAATACTCATGAAAAATCTTGAGGTTCATAATAAACTTCATATTTTACTTTGATGAAGTTGACTGATAAACTCTTAATACTCACATATTCTGCTGAAGTTTTCAAGAATAGGGAACTATGACTGGTCAACTCTATAATTCCTAGAAGAATAAAACTAAATATTATTAATGTTTTATCTTTAAAAAAGATAAAATAACTTACAATTTAGCAATGAATAATGACTTGTTAAATTTAAATTTCATATTTTTATAGCATATAGAACAGTAACTACATTAATAGCAAGTAAATGAATTAATTTCAAAATTTGATAGCACATAAACTACTGAATATTTATTGGTTTTTCAATACAATATGAATATACTATCTTATCATTAAATATTTCTGTCAGGAAAGTGTTTTTTAATTATTTAATTTGTTAGTTTATCACTGGAAATAGTACTTTATTTCTAAAAATTTATTATAATGTAATCATTGGTGTTTTCTTTTTGTTTTTCCTTATTTTTCTTACTTTAGGCATGCCTGCAACTTTGCTATTTTCTATAACAGATAAAGCTTAGGTTAAGGCTAGTAAGGTAAATATTCTTGGACAACAGCAGGTTCTTCATATAAATGTAAGTTTTATTAAAATTCTGAGTTATATAATCACCCTCCAGACCATGCTTAAGGAATGTCTGAGAGAGTTGGAAGTACTTTGAAGGTGTCATTCTGTTGACACATGTAAATGGGTATTAGTGTAAGCATAATTCATGGTCTAAGGCACCATTTGTGAGACAGAACGCTTTTTAGGAATGGAAGAAATGCTTTCTCTAGTTTTATACATTATATATAAAGCGCTCAAGAACTATACAAATGTAGCAATGTTTTAATAAGGAACAAATTAAGTTGGTAATACTACCTTTCTTGAAAATTATATTTATACAAACTAAATTTTTTAGAGAAAGCAAAACATTTTATTTTTATCCAAGGACTCATGAGCCAAGAGATCTCTGTGCTATCTTTTTGTATATACATAAATAAGAGTTTATTGCATTTCTGTCCATCAACTTTTATCAAAAAAAGTAAAGAAAATTCTATATACTTAATTTCATAGTATAGAATTAGAGATGAAAGACATACCTAGAAAACATGATTTGCCTGAGGAAATTGGTAGTGAAGCAGCAAACCATTCTAAAGTCAGGATAAGATATAAGTTCTAACAGGAACAGAAACAACACATTGGAGAAACATAAAGGGACGTGTAATACATTTTGATTCCAGCAATAGGGAAGTCTTCAGGGAAACTGCTGGATTTGAGCCAAGTTTTGAAATAAAAATAGCATGTCACTCTGCATGGACAAGAGAGGGAACATGACAGGCTGTGTGCTCAGCCTAAATAATGGCATGGAGGTTTGCAGTCAGGCAGTGTACTTAGCACAAGCCAGCAGTCTGACAGAGTGGGAGAGTGCTGTATATGAAAGGTATAGATCTCAGTGAGGAGTCTCATCCGCTGTTGATCTGGAATTTGCCAGTATACCCTGAACTTGGATGTTGTGAATAGGTGGTCTCTCTCCAAGGCATTTCTGGATCAGCTCTTTTTATTGCCAGAATGTTCCATGATTGCTCTCCAGAGTCTATGTAAGTTTGCTGTGGAAACTAGTCATTGGTCCCTCCCTTTTACAAATAAAAAAAAATGAAATTTAGAGAGTTTGGGGCTCCAGATTAGCCACTTTTCCCCCCACTTCATTATAGCTACACCCCCAGTAGACACTCTACAGTCTCCTGAATAGCCATGAAATCTTCAGTCAGTTTAGAAGGCATGGAAACATCAGTTACTTCTCCAGCAAAGGGCACATCTGACACTAGGCATAAGACCAATGGCATTTGGCAACTTAATGTACAGATAGATGTGGAAAGGAGAGTTCAGAGTAAACTGGAGTGTTAATCTGGATAAGAATTGGGCCCTGTCATTATTATTTTTTTTCTCTCCACAGAAATGAATAATGAAACAAGCAATGAACTATCAAACTGAGTTAAACAGAGTTAAAAACATAAAGACAACTTTTGGGTTAGGACCCCAGAATCAAAAAGTGTGTACTCAATAGAGATTACAACACAGATTAAATATACACAGGAAAAAAGAGGTTACCCTTTGGGGACATTCATCACTTACCTAAAGCCACACTTTATAGCATTTCTATTAGTACTGGAACACTGTTTTTAAAAAATATAAAGAATACACAGGTATGGAAAATATATTTAGTTATGCCTTATTTTAAAAGCCTTTAAAAGCTACCTTTGTTTATGTTTATCTTATGATCCCTTCAGTGCATCATGTCATATTTACATTAATAAATAATAGAAAATAACAAACTTTAAAGAATGATTAAATTATTAATTAAATAATGATATATTTACTTGCTGAAATAGTATACTGTCCTTTAATGACAATTGTAAAAGCTGTGTAGCAACATACATAAATGTTCTTGAAAAAAATGTGACATGAAAACAAAATAAAAATTGATATTTGCATTGAGATTTCCAGGATGAATACATACAGAAAAATAATAAAAACCATAGAAAATAAAAGTTGATGTGCTATTTGATGGAGATGGCATACTTCTTTATTTCCATTTTTATAATCTTATTGTTGTAATCAACATTGTAAAATCAATCCCCATTTAAAATGCAGTGAAAATTTCTGTATTTGAAATAGAATGTTTGAAACACTATAAAACATTTTTAATTAGACAAGAAGTTCTCCCTTTCACTTCAAATTTAGTTCACTTTCATCTGAAAATAAATCTGCCTAAACAGTTGCAACAAGAGGAAGATACTAAAACAATAGAGAAAGCTATATAAGTGAATGTTTGGTAAGGTGGAGAGATTCGTGCATTACCAAAAAAATCAGAAAAGTATTTTAGACAGAGGGCTTACACTATCTGTGTTAAAATGTAAATTATAGTATAGTATTTTACATATTTTGACCATTGCATTAGAAATCTATGAAGTTATTGTTAAAACGTGATGCATAGCATGAAACATTAAAATTAAAAAAAAAGAGAGAGAGATGATATCTGAGCTGGAGGAAGAAGGAATATTCTCTTCAATCAGGTATCTGTAAAGTGGTGATAACCAAATTAAATTGAAAAAATGTACGAAAGGTTCTTTTTTTTTTTAAAGCAGATAAAAGCCATGGTGGTATGCAAGGAAGGAATAAAAATGCAAAGAGGGCAAGAGAAGAAGTTATCTCAATAATGATTCCAAAAAGACAATAGAAAACTGGAAAAGTCAATAGGGAAGAAAATAAACATAAAAACAGAAAATAATAACAGAATGAAGATTAACTGATTATATGTGATTTTTTTAGGTGAGAAAATAGGGCTGACATCATAGATTAAAAAGTGAAAATTAACAGGGATTTCTAGTGCAGAAGTGTGAGTCATTGGATATGGTAAGTGCCGACAACAAATGACCCTACACTTCCCAGTGGAAAAATTTATAAGTATACTTTATGCTAATTTCCATGGTAGGTGTTTTCATAGATGTGAGCTCACAGATTCAACATCTGCTGCCATCCAAAAAGATAAAAAAGGATGTGTTAGTGTGTGTGCAAGGATGTGTTAGTGTGTGTGTGTGTGTCTTGGGGGGATGTTGCCCAATAGCAGACATGTAATTAATTTTAACTTTGTGAAAGGTAACAGTAACATGATTGTTCCTCTAAAACACTTTACATTTATATAGTTGATGTTCACTGGAATAGAAAAAACCCTCTTATTTGTATGGTATTTTGCAGGTGAGAAAAGATCCTCTCAAGTCATAGGCAAATTTACATATGAAATTAACGATGACTGTCATAAGTTGTTCTTTGAACACTGCTGAAAGCAATTACCAAGTCCAGTGCTAGATGGAGAGTAGATAAAGATGAATTAAAAGCAGTTGACTTCAAAAACTCATAATCTAGCTTGTAGAATGATGTAATAAACTGTTGGAACCAGCACCTGGTGCCTTTAAATCTGCTGTGGCTGCTGCTTCTGGTTTGTGGATTGAACTTGAAATTGCACCGGGGTGTTAGTAAGCCAGCTGCACAGACATTGATTCTCATCATGCTTTGCTCCAAAATGTTCCTCTCCTTTGATTACAGGAAAGTTGGTTGTTTTCTCTGTCGCTGTGCTGTATATGATACAGCTGTTACAAGGCATAGCAGGTGACTTTGGTGCCCCTGCCAAATCCAGTTAGCCCACCTGACAGCGTAGCTGTAGTGGGCAGCTTCATCATGCTGCTAGCCTCCTCAAGCATGACATCTTGCACACATCTCTCCAGCTTTTCTCTGCTCTACTGTAATCTTCAGTAACACCAAATAGACTATCATGCCATATCAAATTCCAGACCTGCTCTTGGCCATTAGTTGAGCTATGAATACTCAAAGAGACTGTGACTTCAAAAGTTTTAAAAATAATCAATTCAAAATATGAGAAAGCAGGGAATATTATCTTACCATAATGTTTGTACAGTATAAATAAAGGAGAGAAAAATTTCTGAATAAAATCTTTATTTCTGACATAAATATAACCCAAGAAAACTCAAAAATTTATTACTGAAATTAACATAGGTAAACAAAGTAAGTTTCTGTTCCCAAATCAAGAGGATTCAATATTCAGAAATAAAGAAGCTGATTGCCACAAAATGATTCTTATAATAATTGGAATCATGAAATAGTGGTTGAATTGATGCTGAGAAGTGATATTAGAAAAATAAAAGGCAGACATCAATACAAGGAAGAAATGATTAGAATCAGAAGAATCTCAAAAGATACAGAAAAAATGTGAGAATAGAAGGCAGATTCTTAAGAAAGGAGAGCAACAAAATAGGACTAATAGCAAAAGAAAACATTTAAAACTATTAAAATTAAGATTAAAATTTTTCTAAAAATATGTAAATCTACTACATTGAAGAATCAGCAGGCAGCTATATGTAATTGGTTTTTTGAGTCTGGTCAATCCTGAAGGTCTCATGCGAAAAAGAAACTCTTTTCTATCACTATTATACAAGCTCTGCTGACTTTTCCTCTACACAGACTAATGAAATCACAAGCAAATCCCACTATGGCAGTGGTTCTCAGAATCCAGCTTGATCCAAATTATCTGGAGGGCTCATAAAAAAACACATTTCTAGGCTGTATCCCAGAATCTCTCATTCTTTAGGTCTAGAGTAGTTCTGAGAATTTGTATTTCTAACAAATTTCCAGATGATTCTGATGCAGGAGTGGGGGGCACACTTTGAGAAACATTGCGTTATGGTTTCTGTTTACTCTCAAGTAAGTAGTAGTCACATTTTGGAAGTATTCAAATATAAAAATTATCTATGACTAAAGCTTTATTTCTTCAACTGACTTGTAGATTTTTTTTTCACCTACCCCCACAGCCACCTCCCCCCAAAAGAAAAAGAAATACAACAAAACTGCTTTAGCTGCATTTTTGGCATGGAAGCTTACAGTTGGTTTCTTTGTTTCTTCAGGATATACTTTTATTCTACTTGTTACCTGCTGTTTTTACCCCCTCAGGCTTGGTAAGGGAAGGGTGACCATAGTCTTATGTGCTAATGTATTGTTAATGGAATTTTCTATGTGCTGAATGTCCAACATTTAAGATTTTTCACTCGGAAGATGCAAAAGACTCCCAGAAGCTCATTCAGTGGTGGGTGGTGTCACTGTAGTGTAGCTGTATCAGCTTGTCCTCAGTTCCTGGCTTCCTGCCACAAGGGGCTCATTGACTCCCTTTGCTTTTCTTCTCTAGGCAGTCCAGTTTCATAACTGGAATGTAGGATGGGGATTGAACTAGGAGTCAAAAACTGGTATCACAAGTTTTCAGCTCATCCTGTACTGTCTTCTAATATTTTCAGACTTTGTTGATGCCTCTGAAACTTTAAAACGTCAGGAAAAGGTGAATGAATTTAACATCTTTTACTGTAAGACATAAAATGCTTAGATATATTCTGTATGTTAACTTAAGGCCATGGACTCTACAAATTTTATATATATATATATATATATATATATATATATATATATATATATATATGTATTCTGTATCCTCCATGAATTAAAATTTGACTCCCAAACTTCATCTTGCAATTATTGGAATTCCACTTCCTCTTAAGACTGTATCTAGGAAAAAAATTAGAGTAAAACTTCTAAAATGAGCATAGGACTTTTAATTTTTACTTCACAGTAATCACCATGGATATCCTAATTGTCTGACCTTCCAGAGACTTCTTTATTTTGGTATCTTGTTGGTTCAAGATGTCACATGTTGGACAATGAAGGACTGTTTGATGCTTTTGGGAACTTGGTGCAGCTGCCCTCCGTAGGAGTCCTCAATTTCCTGCTTTATTGACAACAGTAATAATAGAGTTAGTTTTGGTGACTGTGGCTAACTTGGAGAGCTCACAAAATGAAAACACTAAGCTTAAGGTCTTATATTCCCAACTCAAGGATGGAGAATCTTTGCAGAAAAGTTTTTTAAGGACTTCAGAAAAGGAACTGTCTTTATAACGATATTTAGATTGCCCGCAGGACCCGCACTCATATTTTTATTGACTCCAGATCCATAATTAGATTTATATGCCAGCAGAGCCTCGGGGAAATATATGGTCAGCCCAAGGAAGAGATGGCGTAGAAACTGAAATAGTGCAGAAGCTTGCCAATTTGAATCTATAAGAACTGAGGGAGCATGTATGGAAATGGTTTTTAAGGGTGTTGGTCAACAATGACAAAATGGAAAGTTGGCTGAAGTCTATTGTATTAGGGAGTGTACTTATCTGGAATTTGTGATTTATATTGTTGGCTCACACAGATGATTGTGGGCTTGGCTTTAAAGGTGACCTCCATGGATGTGAGATATTGGAACCTTCCAAGCATAATCTAGAGGAAAGTTTCTGACAACTCAAGATGAGAATTTTGGAGTGGAACTCTTAATATGTAATCTGTTCAGCCAGCTCCTAACCCTAGAGAAGCCTAAAGAACATTCCCTTCATGAAGTCATTAAAAAGCAAAAAATTAACATCTATGAAAAGTCTTTGGAACCTTTTCCTACTCAAGGCCAGAGATGATCATGGATGATGCCAATATGTAATTGGGTTGCTCAATTATAATAAGGAATAATTGGATACAAAGTAATAGAGGACAGGTGATAGCACTTCTGCACAGGTGGGTTCAATTTTCACAAGTGATTAACTGAGTGCAACATAGAGTGTTTTGACTCTGTCTTCCAGAATGGTGAGTAATCAATTGATCAAGGAAGGATAACTCTATGAATGAAATAAAGGAGTAGCTTTGACTTATATAAACAAATAAATTCTAGATTAGAGGAAATAAATCTGACAAGTCACCATCATGGTTATTCACAATCCCTTACCCAGTTTTCAGACCCAGAGTTACTTGATTAAGGAGGAGCCTGGTCACTTTGCAATGTCAACACAAGTTTACAGTGTGATTCTTTCTCCAAGCCTTCATGCTCTGTGGCCATGTACCGGGGTATGTGCACTGGAAAAAAGAAAATTTTCAGGTTATTAGGTACTGACTTCAAATGTAAACTAGTATCTATCCACTCCAGTTTCCTATTTACCACTGTGACCACTGAACAATGTGTGACTTATTAGATAATAGAAAGTGTCTTGGCCAAAATCCACTCATTAAAGGTCTAATTGGTACTACAAAAATATCTGTGGTTATTTCCCCAGTTCATATATGTATGGTAAAAATCTATCATCTATCTATCTATCACCTTCTGTCTATCTATCTATCTATCTATCTATCTATCTATCTACCTACCTACCTACTTACCTACCTACCTACCTATCTATTTATCTAGTAACTGCCAGAATCCAGCTGGTTCTGTAATTCACAAACTAAAGGCTATTATCTAGGAAAGACCAAATCCACATTTCTTGTGCCTACGGGTTACTATGATCCTAAATTAAAAAGCAACATCACTTCTGAAGGAAGTGCAGAAATTAATACCATTGTCAAAAGACTTGAAAGTTGTAGTGGTGTTTGTTCTTGTTATACCTTTATTTAAATTGCCTCTTTGACCAAGCAAATTTCATATAGACCTTTGGGAGTGACTATGGATAATCTTCAGTGTAATCATATGATGTCTTGGTTTGAGTTCTTGCACAGCCTAATCTGAGACAGGACTTGGGGGCAAGAGTTTATAGGAGAGGTGATCTCAAGAAACATTAAGTATAAGAATGGAGAAAATGAGATTGGAAACTGTACCATTTTATTGTGCATAATTGGGTGAGGGTACTGTTATGGGCAATTGGAACTCAGTTCTCCTGGGAATCCTTTGAGGGACCATATGACTTAGAATTGTCCAACAAGGGATTGGGAAGCTGGTGAGTTTATCATTGATTTCTGCCCTTCCTTGGTTGAGATTTGCCTTTGGTGACCTTGTCTCTGGAATTTTGAGGCTGGTCTGTGCTTGGGCTGAACAAGCTCTCATGTTCCCAGGAAAAACACTCAGACCAAGACGCAGAGAGACACATGTGTTTAATTCAGAAGCCCTTAGTGTGCACGGGGGGTTACAGCTGCAAGGAAACTAAAAAGAGAAGTAAAGGGGTACAATGTGGAGTATGAATAGCATCTGTTGTAGTTGAGGATGCCAATAAAACTTCCCCAGCATTTGGTATGCAGCATGTATACCATGATATATCATGGTAAATATGTTCTTTTCTATTTCACTCAAAAAGACACTCAAGACCTAATACACTAACTTCCAAGGATCTCTCCTTTTCCTCACTCTCTCTTTGCCCTTAATGACATTCCAATCACTCTCCTATGCCAGTCAGTTACCTACATTAATCTCTTCAACTTGTTTAGGATTTTACAAAACAAAGCAGAAACCAAAACTACCTTTTAGCATCTTTTGCTTTTTGCTTTATGCAATAAGTCAAAAAACAATAAAACACCCACATCTCTGAAGCAAGGCATTTCTTACATGACTACTATATTGAAAAAAAGGAAACAAAAATAGAAACATATTAGGAAAATATACACATGTTAATATATTAAATATCATCCTACTACTAGTCATTTTCCTCAGTGGTGCCCTATGTATGGTTTTCACTGCTCCCTCAAGATTTGGTTGGGCATGGTTTTCCACATGATCAAAAAAACCTCTAGTAAGGACAGAAAAATCTCACCAAGATGAACCTTGGGAACATGTTCAGGAGATTTGTATGTACAGAGTGAAATAAAAGTTCTCACTTCTTAGATGTTTGCTCTGTTCCAGGCATTATGCTAAGTACTTTGCTTACAACTAGCTCTTTAATCCTCAAAAAAATTCTGTGAGGCCAATACTATTATTATCCTCATTTTATTAAGTTTTTTGATTATCTAAATCTTTTTTATTAAATTTATTGGGATGACAATCATTAATAAAATTACATAGGTTTCACGTGTGCATTTCTATAATACATCCTCTGTATATTGCATTGCATGTTCCCAGCCCAAAGTCAAATTTCCTTTCCTCACCATATATTTGACCCCCAAAGAGATCAAGTAGTTTGTGTAAGGTTACATAATTTTAAAGTGACAGAATGGGGCCTTAGATCAAGTTCTCTGTCTCGAGAATCACTTTTTTTTATACTGCTACACATATTCAAATGCCCAGGAATTGAACAATGGCTGTTGGTACCAAAATTTAAGAGATTCCTCAATATATAATGGTTTAGGGGTAAGATTTAAGGAGATTTAAGACTGTGTGTGGGTAGTAGTAGTGTGTGTGTGTGTGTGTGTGTGAATCAGAGAGGCAAAATCAAGCCAAACAAGTTATCTGGGGCACAGGCTAGCATTCAGGCATGAGATGGTCTTCCTCTTGACATACTCTTTCTTTGCCCATGACATCAGTCTTGCTAACATTGTAGACAGAACCGAGACCAAGCAGATTTCTATCTTCCTCATCTAAACCTCCAGAGGTTTTGGAATACTCTTTGAAAGAGCAGAAAGAATGAGTCAGTGAGACATTAATATAGGGCAGTGAAAACCAGGGTTACACAAGGAGTCACCACGCAGCCTCCAAATTCACCTCACCCTAGAGTATCTCAGATGAAGAAAGAAGAATGTATCAGGGCTTTGAAATATGAAGAACATCTATAAACTATATGTGTTTTGAAAACATGTTTTTAGATGAAATATTAATATTATAAAGATATGAAATCTTTCAAATTAATGTATAAATACAATCCCATATCAATCAAAAGTGTTTGGTGGGGAGAAGGACTTCTGGTTACGGTTGTAAGAGGTCAGCCATACTGCACCCACCAAAATAAGTTTGACACAACTCTCAAAAATAATCATTCCAGAGCCCAGGAAATTGAGCACAAGCAGTCAACAAATTGAAAAATGTTTATTCTTGAAAATCTCAGGAGCTTTGTGTCAAAATGATGAGAGTCTGTGGCCTTTTGTCTAAGCTGTTCTCATCTGACCCTGGCTCTCCTTAGCTCACCAATGTCCACACACCTCTAAGTTTGGTTGATCAGAATGGCAATTTTACCAACATGTAGTTTGCCATAAAATACAGAAACTGTGTTGCCAATAGAGTGAGCTATAATCTGGAGGAAAAGGGCAAAACACATGGTTTTGCAAGACAAAAGTGATGGAATAAATTGAGAACAAACAGTAAAAACCTGTATCTTTTCTATACTAATGCTGTAATCCCTGTTAAGAAGAGCAGCAGATCTAGATTTTTTTTTTTTTTTTTTTTTTTTTTACCAGGGAAGTCCTGGAAATGATATAGCCATAGGAAGGCAGATATAAGCTCTTGCATTCTAGGCTGACTAGAAATCTGTGCATGCATAAGAAAGAACCAAATGATGCCAATGACAGTGAAAACATAGGGAGACATAAAAATTAGTTGCAGCTCTTACTGTATTTTCCAACATGCACAGATCACTTGAAAGAATGAGGAAGCTTTATAGGGTTACAGGTAGTTGAGTACAATCTTTCCCAAAATTATTGGCTGATCACTAAACTATGCAGACATATGGTAAGTCCTAAGAAGTCTGGTTCAAAAGTAAAAGTCTGAATTTTTTATTGGATAGGAGATACCAGTGGTCACATACCATGGGGGAGATAGATTCCAAAGTTAAGTCTAGACAGTTACTAAAACAAAACAAATAGCCTTCAGAAAAAATAAAACACAATCCAGTGTGGCTATACTATGATATTCTCTATAATGTCTAGTTTAAAAGAACAGTAACAACAACAAAATGCTAGACATGCAAAGAAATAGGAAGGTATGACCTATAGTTGAGAAAAAAAAAAACTAAATATAAACTGAATTAAACAGAAGTATGAAAACTGTACAATAAAAAGGAGGTCTTAATTGGAAAATTAAAACTATAAAAAAGGAGAATGTGGAAATTCTGTAGTTGAAATCTATAATAACTGAAATGAAAAATGTAGATGAACTAAACATAAAAATTTACATGTCATAAGAAATAATTAATTTGAAGACAGAACATGAGAAAGTTTCTAGACCAGAAAATACAGAAAAGCAATTTGTCATGGAAGGAAATTTAACTTTGGGTGGTAAACACAATGTGATATATATGAAATATTATTGAATTGTACACTTGAAACCTCTATAATTTTATTAACCAATGTCACCCAAATAAATTTAATTGAAAAATAGAAAAAGAAAATGAACAGAATCTTAGAATCCTATCATAAACATCCCAATGTGCACATAAAAGTAGTCCTAGCATGAGAAAAGTAATTAAATGGTGCAATAAAAACTATTTGAAGAAAACAAATGGCTGAAACTTTTAAAATTTGATTTTTTAAAAAAATAATATTTTAATTCAAGGTGCTGAAAGAATCTCTAGTAGAAAAAACACAAAGGAAACTACATCTAGATAAATCAGAGCCACACTACTTAAAGACAAAGACAAAGAGAAGGTTATTAATCTAGGTTTCCACTTTAGGAAACTACAAAAAGAAAAGCAAATTAAATTTAAGGGAAAATAAGGAGAAATAAAGCTCAGAAGATCAGAACATAAATCAACAAAATAGAAAACAAGTATAAAGAAAATGAGTGAAAACAAGTTACTTCTATGAAAAGATCAATGAAATTTGATAATCCTTTAGGTAGTTAGACTAAGAGAAAATAGAATGTAAAAATATAAATGAAGGAGAGACATCTATATAAACTCTGTCAAAATTAAAAGATTTGAAGGGAATGTTATAAATGACTTTATGCTAACGTTTACATAACTTAGATGAAATAGATTTCAAGAAAAACACAAGTCAGCCAAATTAATTTTTTAAAATAGAGACATGGAATAGATTTCTATCAAGTAGTTACTGAATCTTTATTATGTCTTCTTTTAAAAAAATGGCAAAATGACCTCGTAGATGGATTTTGTCAAAATAAAGAAAGTAATAATACCAATCCTTTGCAAACTTCTTCAGAAATAGAGGAGAAGGGATAATCTCCTAACTTATTTATGAGACCGGCATTAAACTAATAAAATTAGCAATATATCACAAGAAAAGAAAATTACACCCTATGCCTCGTCAACACTGATACAATTTTTTTTAAAAAAATGGCAAACTAGTCAATCAACATATAAAAAGAATGTAGAATACAAAAATTATAGAATAGTTGGGTTCCTGAGATCAGAGTTCTTCAATAACATAATCCACTGAATGTGCAGATATAACTTGGCCCTCTTTACATCAATTAGGGCTCAAAGAACTGCAAGAAAATGTTGATATTTCAGCAGCAGCTATCAATATGAGTTTAAGATCTTTTGTCCTTAAATCAGAAGTCTTATGTTTTCTGCTATTATCTATTAAACTGTGCTAGACAAAATCATTAGTTTGAAAGTCTAATAAATTCTGAGACCCTTCACAGATTTATATAGGAATTAACTCAGTCTTATCAAAAACATCAACCAATAACCTACATCTAACATCATACTTAACTTTGATGACCTAATTCTTTTCTACTAAGATCAGGAACAAGCCAAAGGTATCCATTATTAATAATTCTACTCCATATTGTCCTTGAGGTTGTAGTCAATACAGTAAGGAAGATGGGAGAAAGGGCATAAAGATTAGAAAGAAAGAAGTAAAACTTTTTTTTAGAAATAACTTGATTTCTATGTAGAATGTCTTACAGATTTTAGGACAGGTCAGGGGGAAGGGGTGGTGGTGAAACCACTAGAATTAATAAATGCATTCAGCAGAGTTGAAGAGAATTAAGACTAATACACAAAAATAAATTTTATACTAGTATACTAGTAACAACAATAAATTGTATACTAATATACTAGTAACAAAAAGATGGAAACTGAAAATATAAAATCAATACCATTTAGAACACTATAAAATATGAAATACTATGGGACACATTTGAGGAATAGGTACAGAATACATAACACTAAAATTCCTGATTGAAGTTAAAGAAGATCTAAATAGTGGAGTGTTGTGCCATGTCAGTTAATCAAAAGTTTCAATATAGTAAGATGTCAAATCTCTAAACTTATCCGTAGATTGAGTGCAGTCTCTATCAAAATATTAACAGGATGTTTTGTAAACATTGACAAGCTGATTAATAATTTTTGTGTAAATTTTAAAAACCTAGAATAGCCAAAATAACTTTGAAATAAAACAATAAATTTCAAAGATGTATTACTTCACTCAGTTCTTTTTATAGAGCTAGAATGATCACAAAAGTATGTCATTGGTGTAAAAGGCAAATGGATCAGTGAAACAATAGAGAGAATTCAGAGTTAGAATTCAGACTTCTCAGTCTTTCCTTCCTTTTGCATGAACTTGACAATGTTTTTCTTGTTTTTGTATTCACAGCTAAGATTTATTACAGTGAGAAGATATAAAGCAAAATCAAAGAAGGGAAAGGTGCATGGCATGAAATCCAGAGGAATTCAGGCAAAGGTTTCCAAGAGTCCTCTCCCAGTGAAGTCACACAGGACACTCTCAGGTATTTTGTGCAGTATCCTTCAATTTATGTTTCTTCACGATTAGACTGTGTGGTTTTGGGTTTTGGAGGATAATACACAGAGGTAAGTATCTTCTTATTTCCTCATATCAGCATGTACATGACCATGTGTTTTCTTCAGTGAAGTGTCTGAATTTATATTTTTAAAGATTTTTACCCTTATTATCATAGCATATGCTAAATTTTTTCAATTATTCTAATATTATTTTATACCAATCAGCAACATTTGAAATATTTTTTATTTTGAATACTTTCTTATAAGATTGACAAATGTTTTAATGTTTACTCCTATTTAATTTACATTTTTGTTACTTTTTCATTTCATTTCATCCTTTAACAGATTATTATACTATGTCTAAATGAAGAACACTAATCTGCATATTTACTCTCTATTCAGCTACTTCATTTGACTATCTTATAGTTTATATTATTAATTGACTTTTAATATTCCAGATATACTATATATAATAAAACTTAATAATTAAATCCTTAATTATTTTAAGAAGCAGCATAGGGTTGTGGCTTTTGGGATATTTTTTGAATGATAGTAATTCTATTACTGTGAGAAAGAGATGCTATGGAAGAGGGACTTTATCTTTGGTTGAAATGGGGTCCAATAATAACTCTCTTAAAAAAATCAAGATCAGTTAAATAATTCATGATGCCCAGTGCAAAATGAAAATATAATGCTTCTTGTACGAAAGTTGTGAAAAATTTTGACAGCAACAGCAGAGCATTGAACCAAGTACAGGGTGCTTTTAAGAATAGGGTCCTTTGTGATTGTCCAGGTTGTATATCTGTGAAGCTGGCTTCTCACTTAATAGTCTAAGAGCAAGTTACAGTTTAAAACATAATTGTAATATCAGCTTTTCATGCACTCACTATCATTTTTGCATTATTATACGTAGAGTTCTGAACAAGATTGCAAATGGTAAGTCTTTATAAAAGATATTCATTTTTTAAACACTTTTCCTCAGGTAACCTAATTACTATATTTCTTTTTCAAATGTAAGACATTTCTTCCACTGTGATTTAAATTTATTCCCATGATTTGTTTTGCTTCTCTAAATAAATAACATTTTAAAAATATTTTAATGTGTCTACCTAGTAAAATTCATGTAAATAATAAATGTATATAAGGATAATGCTAAACATACTATAGAATGCTTAGAAATATAAAAGTCATTTTAGCCAGCCTTTTAAAAAATCTTCAGTTATTCTAGAAAACAAAGATATTTTGATCCATCCCTAGAGATTAAAAATGCCTGAGCCTTAGAACATTTTTAACTCTCTCAGTTTCCTTTTACTACAGGATTCCTTCTGGTGAAAGAAATTCTTCACTGTAATGATATTAGTGAAGTTTCATCATCTGAATGCTACTACTGGTAGAAAATCTTAGTGTCTTTTGATTAAAAGGGGAAATTTTTTTAAATGTTAGAATTAGGTTCTTTTGTAGTCCTTCTGAAAAAAAAATATACCCTCTTACCTCATCCTCCCATTCCCTCCCCCAAGCATACTCAGTGAGAGACTAGTAGAGTCTGGTTTTCAATTTTAATGGACATTGCTGTATCTGTAGTAACATACTATAATCCATGGAAATGTATGATGGAGTCATTTAAATTGTCTTAAGTCACATCTCTAAATTTTCACTGTTAGCAAAATTCCTGTTACATTGGGGCAGTATATTGTAGCTTGTTCTGGCTCTTTAAAAAAAAATTATTCAACAATAGGAGTATTCTTTGTGGGTTTGTAATTGTTATGTTTTTAACTTTCATTGAATGTAGTAATATGAAAAATTAAGGCATATATTAAGCAAAAATCAATTGTAGAACAATTCTACAATCATACAGTTGTATCTACACAGGAAGCAAGAACTAACATTTATAAGTCATTATATTTAAATATCATGAACACATTCTTACAAATGTCCTATGAAATGAGTCTCATTCCCATTATACTGAAGAAAAAACAGTCTCAGAGGGGACAACTTGACCTTTGATGAGATAGGAATACTTTTCTTAAACTTGATTCTTCAGCATTCAAATCCCAAGATTATTCTTCATGCACCATAGAAGTCTAGGAGAGAAGCATATATAGTGTGTCATATTTCACTAGTTTCATTACAGCTCCCCATCAACACATTCTCTGCCCAAAGAGGAACTGGATAGTTCACTTCAGTTATCTTTGATCCAATAGTCTTGCTATTTATTTATGTCCATTAACTATTATCATATTCAAAGCCCAAGTCAAGTTTCACCTCTAGAATTACTCTCTAAATCACAAACCACATATAGTTCTGTTAACGTATAAGAACATAGTTTGTATTAAGTACCAGACTGGTAGTCAGTTGTATTGGAAAGAAAATGACCAGAGGCAGAGAAATCTGGTTTATGGCTTTAAAGTTGTGTAATATTTTAAGAGATAGTGTATTTCAGTTTTCACAGCAATTGATGGAGCTAATAGCTAACACATAGTTTTGTGAAAATTAAAAAATCATATCTAAAGTACCAAATACACTAATCACATGGTAATTATTAGAAACATCATTTTCTTTTTAACTTTTCTATTGTATATCAGTAAACTCTACTTTTAATCAACATAATCAACACATTCAAATCACCTGTTGTCTTAATCTAGTAGTTTAACAATTGATGTTCATCAAATGCAGCAATACCACTAGATCCTGAAGTATATTTCAAATGAAAGGAAATCTTGTATATGTACTTTACAATAATCTCCCCTAAAACTTCATGAAAAGCAATGTCACCTTTCTGGCCTTCTTGACAATGTTTTTAAAATTTTTAAATTAGTGGTCAAGATATTTCCACTTTATCTAAAATGTCTGAAAAATTTATAAGACTGGTGCTGCATTCCTCTTGGGCAAAAATCAACCAGAATTTCTAAGTAGTTGCTATATCTGTTTGGGACATGCCTTCTCCATTTTTCTGTGTTGTCACTGCTGCCTTTTTTTTTTTTTTTTTGTACTCAGGTATGTTCATTCAATTACCTGCTAGGTAATTCTTCCTTCTGAGTCCATACTAGCAAAATTATTAACATCCATATATCTATTAACAGCTTGGTTAAGGCAATCTAAGCTTTTTCTATTATGTTCTTTAATATTCTTTCAGCCTCTGACCACTGTTCAGTATGAAGCCACTTCCACATTGTTTGGTATTTTTACAGTGGCACTCCATTTTCAGGTACCAAAATCTGCATATTTTCCTATTGCTGCTATAACAAATTACCACAATTTTATGGGTTTTAAATAATACAAATTTATTATCTTTTTGTACTAAATATCAGAAATCTAAAATAAGTTCCCTAGGATAAATTTAAGGTAGTATTACTTTCCTTTTGGGAGCTCTAGTGAAAAATTTATTTCTTTATTTTTTTCCAGATTCTATAATCTTTTCACATTCCTTGGAGGTCATAGACCCATTCCAGCAATCAAATCATTTGAACTTTGCTCCTTTCACTGCATCCTCTCTGACTCTGACTCTTCTGCCTCACTCTTACAAGGACCCTTATAATTATATTGGTTCTACCTGGATAATCCAGGATAATTTCTCTGTCTCAAAACCTTCAACACAGTTGCATCCCTTTTGCTATACAAAGTGATCTATTTATAAGTTCTGGGATTTGTTTGTGGATATCTTTAGGGGAGGTGGCTGTTATTGTACACTTATTTAATGTAATTCAACCCTCAATGCCTGATCATGATAACAGTCCTATTGTATTAAGCTGGCTCTACAAGAAAGTGATACCTGGTAACCTCTATGAATATAGTCTGTTGACTGGTGCAGATGAGATTGTTGCACCTCTAGATCTATTGCTGGAAAGTTTCTTCTTTCTCTTGCCCAACAATATAGAGTCCAATTCTTAGGTTGTCATAATGCAAAATATTTTCCTGAAGTGGTTAGAAATCATTACCTTCAACTTCCATCTATGACTGGGATTCCTCTACTATATTAAAAAAAATAGGAGGTAGAATTATAACTTGCTTGTGTTTTCATCATGATCTGTGAAAGGAAATCTCATATGAAGTTTACTCATTTAGAGAACAGAAAAATAACTCAGCTCCAAGATTTACCTGTAAAAGTAAAATAGTCTTTAAAAATTAAACTGAGGAGGAGGTCCAAGATATCAGTAGAGTAAGATGATGATAAACTCATCCTTCCATGAGCACACTAAAATATACACCTATATGTGGAGCACTTACACCTAAAAGATAACTGAGGGGATGGTTGAACAGCTTCTGAACAGTAAATGGGAGGAAGAGACCAGATAAAGAAGGCTGGGAAACCATGGGGCTCACCAGGATCTGCAAGAATTCTGGGGTTGGAGGTGCCAGTGAATGCCATTGTATATGACCCCTTGTACCTCAATAGGGCAGGTAGGAGCTCTCTTCAAGTGTTCTGGCTTACCAGCAAGGTCACCACAGTACATTCCAAGACACATTACCCAAGCCTATTTCAGCTTTAAACAAAGGAAGCAAGTAGGATCAACAGAGTATTACTATACTTGGCCTCCCTTCCTGGAGCCCTTCCAGCTTGATAGGCCAACCCTAGACACTGTAGACATCTCTTTGGTTCCAACTGGCCTGCCAGTACCACCCAGCACACACAGCCTACACAGAGGTCACTTCTACACAAGGCCACTTTTTCAAGACTAGAAAAAATAGCTATTTTGTCTAGTACATATTTTTTGAAAAAAACATAGAAATTCAAACAAAATGAGAAAACAGAAGTATATCTTTCAAATAAAAGAAAAAGAAAAATATCCAGGAAAAACTCTAAGGAAATGGAGATAATTTGCTGGATAAAGAATGCAAATAAATGATCATAAGTATGCTCACTAAACTTGAGAGTAGAATTAAGGAACTTAGGACTTCAACAAAGTGTTAGAAAGTATAATAAAGAAACATGTAGAGATGAATACAACTGAAATAAAAAAGTAGACTAGAAGAAATTGACATCAGATTAGCTAATACAGAAGAATGAATGAGTAACCTAGAAGACAGACTAGTGGAAATTAACCAATCAGAAAAGAAAAAAAGAGTTTTAAAAAAGAGGATAATTTTAGAGACTTCTGGGACAATATTAATCACATAAACATTCACCTCACAGGTATCACAAAAGGAGAAAAAAAGAAGGAAAGGGACAGAAACAAAGTATAGGCAAACGAAATTCAACAATACATTAGAAGGATTATATACTAGGACCAAGTGGGATTTATCCCAAGGATGCAAAAATGATTCATCATCTGTAAATTAATCAATGACATACATCACATTAATAAAATTAAAGAGAATAATCATGTGATCATATTAATTGACACAGAAAAAACACTTGACAAATGTCAACACCTTTTATGATGAAATCTTTCAACAAACTGGGTTTAAAAGGAATATACTTCAACAAAATAAAGGCTATATATGACAATCCCATAGATAAGATTATACTCAATGGTGAAAAGTTGAGAGCTTTTTCTCTAAGATCAGGAACAAGAGAAGGATGCCCACTATCACCACTTCTAATCAATATAACCAACCAGACAAGACAAAGATAAAAAGGCATCCAAATTAGTAAAAAAAAAATAAAACTGTTACTTTTTTGTGGATGACATGATATTATATATAGGAAATTTTAGGTTTTATTAAAAAAATTATTAGAACTAATAAATGAATTTGGTAAAGTTGCAGGATACAAAATCAATATACTGAAATCTGTTGTGTTTCTATACATCAATAACAAATGATCAGAAGGAGAAATTAAGAAAACAATTCCATTTGAAATTAAATCAAAGAGCATAAAATAACTAGGGATAAATTTAACCAAAGAGGTGGAAGACTTGTGTAATGAAAACTATGACATTGAAAAAAGAAATTGAGGAGAATACAAATAAATGGAAAGATATTTCATGCCCATGGATTGGAAAAATTAATATTATTGAAAGGTTCTTACTATCTAAAGCAATATGCAGATTCAATACAATCTCTACCAAAATACCAATGGCATTTTTCACAGAAGTAAAACAACTAATGCTAACATTTATATGGAACCACAAAAGACCTCACATAACCAAAGAAATATTGGAAAGAACAAAGTGGGAGGTATCCTGCTCCCTAATTTCAAACTATAATACAAAGCTACAGTAAGTGAAACCATATGGTACTGGATTAAATACATTATATAGCTCAATGGAATAGAATAGAGAGCCCAGAAATAAATCTTCACTTCTGTGGTCATTTAATCTACAGCAAAGGAGGCAAGAATATACAATTGAAGTAAAGATTATTTCTTAAGTAAGTGGTGTTGGGAAAATTGGAAAAAATACATGCAAAAACAAAATGAAATTGGATGACTTTCTTACACCATATACAAAAATAAACTCAAAATGCTTTAAAAACTTAAATGTAGACTATGAAACCATAAATCACTTAGAAGTAAACATAGGCAAAAACTATTTGACATCAGTCTTAGCAATGTTCTTTTTTGATATGTCTTCTCAGGCAAAGACTTTAAAATCAAAAATAAGCAAATGGGACTACATCAAACTAAAAAAGTTTTGCAGAGTGAAGGAAACCATCAACAAAAAGAAAAGACAGCCTACTGAATGGGAGAAGATGTGCACCAATAATACATCTGATAAGGGGTTAATATCTAAAATAAATTCATACAACTTAACACCAAAAAAATAAACTGTCAATTTAAAAAATGATCAGAGGACCTAGATAGATATTTCTTTACAGAGGACATATCGATGGCTGAGGGCGTGTAAAAAGATGCTCACATCACTAATCAGGAGAATGCAAATCAAAACCAAAATGAGATATCACCTCACACATATCAGAATAGCTATCATTAAAAATATCAACAAATAGCAAGTGATGGTGAGGGTTTGGAGAAAAGGGAACCCTCTTAAACTGTTGGTAGGATTGTAAATTGGTTCAACAACTATGAAAAACAGTATGGATATTCCTCAAAAAATTAAAAATGGAGCTGTTATACAACCCAGCAATTCCACTTCTAGATATTTGTCCAAAGCTAACAAAAATATAATTCAAAAAGTTATATGCACCCTATGTTTATTGCAGCATTACTTATAATAGCCAAGATATGGAAGCGACCTAAGTGTCCATTGTTGTATGAATGGATAAAGATGTGGTATGAAAAAGAATGAAATATTGTCATTTGCGACAACATGGATGGATCCAGAGGGTATTATGCTAAGTGAAATAAGACAGAGAGGGACAAATACCATATGATTTCCTTATATGTGGAATCTAAACAAAAAGAAAAACAAATAAAAATGAAACAGAAATGGACCCATAGGTATAGATAACAAAGTGATGGTTGCCAAAGAAAGAGAGAGAGAGAGAGAGAGAGAGAGAGAGAGAGAGAGAGAGAGAGAGAGAAAGAAAGAAAGAAAGAAAGAAAGAAAGAAAGAAAGAAAGAAAGAAAGAAAGAAAGAAAGAAAGAAAGAAAGAAACATCAAGAGGAGAATCAAAACAATTGACCAGAAAATATAAAATATTTTTGCTTTAATTGCATAGATACTTCATAAAAAATTAAACTGCTGCATAATTCTATTAATAAAGGGTTTTTTTTTTTGGTAACATGTTGCATTAACAGATACATCACTATTACTATTAGGAGTAAAACATACTGCAAAGGCATGTGTTGTAAGGTGTGAGAATTCATTAAAGTTACACTTACTGAACCTCAAGAGTGTCTCTGCTTTTGTCTCACTAATGGGGTGATCATTGGTTTCCCTGCCTCCAGGGATTTCATTCCATGAGACTTTCTCTCTGACCCTCACTCTTGTTTTGGTCTAATTTCAAAGAGCAAACAATTAAGTTAATATGATTGAAGATACCTTCTTCAAAACCATTTATACTAACCTAGAGTTGAGGAGAGCAAGACTACATACCACCTTTATACAAATTGAACCAACATTAATTTCTAGATATTTTTAAATTGTTTGAAAGTTTTCAGAACTTTTTCGGTCATCCAATAAAAGGCTAATGAAGTATAGATTTTTTTTTTTTTGGCCAGTATCAGAAGTTTTATATTTAGTTGCTAAAGATCACATTAATGTGTAATATACTTAAATGTAATGTTCAGTGGATAAATAAGTATACAACAGGAAAACAGTGACATTAATGAAAAACATGCTGTCATTTTTTTTCTGTGCTATTATATTTTTTAATTACTCTTTTAACTCCTAGGCACCTAGCTCCCAGATACTTGCTCATGCCTTTATTTGCTTTTAGAATGTTAAGTCCACAATATTTAATACTTATTCTCCTAGAATCTGAATTTCCAGTCTTTATTCTTCTAATAGAAGCGTTTTATTGATCAGCTGAATGACTATTTAAACGACTATGATAAAACCAGAATTTTGGAAAGGAAATATAGTTTTTTTCAAGCATATGTATTCTTTCCAAAATATGGGGTTTTTAAATCAGCACTTTATACTGATGTAAAATTATTTTAATTATTATAACTACTTACATAATATGAACAGCAGAATCTTCTCATTTTCTATTGTTTATTACATGTCTTATATTAAGGTGGATGAGATAAGAAAAAAGAATTTTTTCTGCCAGCAGTTGAGCAGAACCAGCACGACACGCCACTATACATTACAGAATAGCAGAATATAAGATACTAGTTTTACTATTGAAAAGAATCTGATGAAATTCTAAAGATTAGAAGGATAATTAAAGCTAAAGCTCCTTACCTTACTGCTGGAAATATTTGTGAAAGTACTTTGTAAAAATAAATCCTTTCTTCTAAAGGAAAATAATTAATACAATCGATCATGTTCTTTTTATAGCCTATAGATACAAATTTCTAGTCTAGCCTGTGTTCATTTTAAAGCAAAGTTTTTTCTACTAATGTTAACTAGCAAAGGGAAACAATAAAAAGCATGTTCTGGATTTTTTTTAAATGCATGTCCTTACTAATATTTTAATAATATGAAATCATTGCAGAAACAATGTAATTGTTCCTGGTCTAGTTATGTGATGAACTGAAAGGCATTGCAACTTTTATAATGTAGCATGGACACAACTACTCAAAGTTCAAAGTTAAAGGAAAAAGTAAAACCATATCTTAAGACAATTCGGAAAACCTCCAAGTTTTTGTCAGTTGCTCCATGTTTTGAGGGGTTGACTATCCCTAAGGATACCCACACAACAGTAGTAGCAGCAGCCCCAGAAGCAGCAGCAGCAGCTAAAGCAACATGAAAGATATTATTACTTCTATAAATATAGTAAAACAAAAGAATGCCTTTATACTAAAAGGAAGAGTAATAAGAATAAGAGAGTAGATTTATATTACTTTGAGCATAAAGAAGGCCCAGGGTCCTGTGCTTCTTTCCTTTGTACCTTCAGATCTTTCTATTCATCATTACCCAGCCCATTACTAACCTACAAGGAGGACATTATTGGGCTCTTTTTCCCTCTGGCTTTCAGGTGTGTTTTGTCAAGGAGAATAAGGAGAGGGTCACATGCAGAAGATGAGAAGGAAAAATGATATCAGTATATTTGTTCTCATGGCTCCCCGCTACATGATCACCTTATGCTGGTTGTATGTCCCCACTGAAAAACTCAGCTTTATACCTCCATACCCAGCCCTCTCTCTCCTCATATTGAGGTTATCCACTTTCCCTTTACTCTTCAGGTTTAAGAATATTAGTGTTTACTGCGAATAAACCTCTATTTGCAAATACACCTCTATTAAGCTCACCTCGTATTATCTTGAGTGTTTCATCTATTTCTTCCTGAGATAGATCATCAAGCATATGATCATATGGCCTAGAGTCTCACAGTTAAAAATAAGGATGACTTGATTCACATTGTCTCTGAGTCATCAAATCAGACATTTACAAAAACAAGAGTGAACTGATAAAAAAAAAGTTATTTTAATGTCTTTATATAAATATTTCTACATGTTTTAGTCTAAACAAGAATATTTTCTTATATATAGTATGACATACTTGAAAATATTCCCAAACTCTTGCAAACAATGCAGGCTTAACTAGATGTGAAAATTAGCTATTACGGCCACTCTGAAGTATCATGATGGGCTCACACCCGAAATTTGTTTTGGATGCTGGCTGATGACAAGGAGGTACAAAAAGTTTTATTACTTACCTAATTGAGGCTTTTCTGGAAAGAATAAGGTAGGTATCCCAAGAAGGTCCAAAAATAGCTTGAGAGAACAAGGTCTGGGGATAGGGCCAGGTGAGAGCTCCTGGGTGGTTTGACAAGGGGCTTGAATGATCTGAATCTCCCTCCAGTGCCAAAGGATTTTTTATCAGCTTTCTCAATTGTGGGACAGAGTGTAAGAAGGACAGGGAAATTTTAAAAGCTGTTAGCAGTCAAACATTAAAAATGGAGTCAGATTCTGTATTATGTTAGCCAGTAACTGATTTTAATTCAAGTATATTTTGCGTAAGCATCATTTCCTTAACGCATTTTACAACACCAAACCTTCAAATCAAGATTCTTTGTTAAAATTTTTCTTTCAGAGACTATCTCAAATTTTAGGCATGGCTTAATTGTTTTAAAGTTAATATTTAAATAAGCACTGTCCCTATAAAATCAAGGAAGCGAGAGCCAAAAATTCATTTTCCCAATATTTAATTTAAAAAATAGAGCTTAAATTTGGAATATAGAACACTAGCAAGAGCATCATTCCCACAATAAAACAAGAACAACAACAACAATACCAAAATTCCAGACAACCTACAAATTCACCATTTTCTTGATCTTATCAGAGAACCTAGGTTGTGGGGCCATGAACTAACCTGATATCTAAAAACATACAGGGAATTTCAAAGAAATAGAAGGCAGGAACACTTGTTTCCCTGGCTCAGATCCTTCTGGGCACATCTGAAAAATTCAGCTATTTTTTTTTAACAAATTGGAATTAATGAAAAAAGATAGCTGCTGATAAAAAGGGACAACATAAGACCCTCTATCCTGTGGGAAGGGTAAGAATGCTTGCTTGTCCCGAACCAATAGAGGTCACCTACAGCTGAAGATGGGACAAAAACTACTGAGAATGACATACTCTTAGGAACCAGGGACCTAATGCCCTCCTGAGACTTAGAATAAATCAGAATAAGAGTGGACATCCATTTCCTGCACCTCTAACGAGCATCAAGAACCAAGAAACAGAAATTTTTCTGCTATGCAAAGGCCAAGATCATGTAGAGAGAATTCTCTGGCTAAGGCATAGTATAAAGGGAATACCTAACGATGAGGATGAGCAGATACTGAGATAAAACCACTGGCAAACCAATTTCTACCCTAAAAATGAAGTAATAACGGTAGGATTTGAACCCAATGCTACACTGAAGGAAACTATAGTAACAACAAATCCTAAACACATAGCAACTCCAGAATAGATTGACTCAGTTCCCAAACTTAATAGCTTAGTAGAAGGAAAGTAAGCACATTTCCAATCTAATAAGGAAAGGCAAAACTATTTAATTCAGTTTATTTCATTCTCTATTTCACCTATACACAAGATGCCCAACTATCAAAAAAAATTATAAGGCATACAAAAAAAGAAAGTTGAGAAAATACTTTCAAATAAAAAAGAAAACAGCATAACTAAATTCAGATAAGACAGATTTTGGAACTATAAGACAGAGAATTTAAAATAACTAAATTTAATATGCTAAATATTCCAGTTAAAAAGATGGGCAAAGCAAAATATCAAATGGATACTGTGATAGTTGTATGTGTCAACTCTACTAGATTATGGTATCTAATTACCATGCTCTAGTTTAAACATTACAAAGATGCCCAATGGTGCCCAAGAGAAAATTAGGTTTGAGACAAAATTAACACAAGCTGTTTATTTGTAAATTTGTGACAAGAGAATACAGCTGCCATAACTTTCATTTCATTAGGGATTCAAAAAATTCAGAAAGGAGGATAAGTTTTATAGAGTAAAAAGGAAAATTAAGACAGTCATGAATTAGCAAGCTATTCTATTAAGGTGGGATTTCTGGAAATGGAGAGCTTTTCTAATTGGGCTTTAAGTACATTTGTTGATCCCTACAGCTACAAGAGGGCAAGCAAGCTGTTTCAAAAGTGGAAGGAATATTAATTATCAGAGGTAGAGCAAGTAGTATTAAATATCAGAGCTAGAGAATTTTTTGTGGCTAGCCATGTTCTTGAACAAGTGGTTAATGAGATTTTGTGTGTGTATGGTCAAACTATCATTATGGTCCTAATATTGGAGATGTCTGCAATGGCAGGAAGTTTTTCCATGGAAAACTGGTGAAATCTAAATTAAGCCAAGAGTTTAGTTAGTAATATGCCAGCCTCAGTTGAGTACATCAGTAGGGGAAAGTGGAACTCTCACCATCTCTGCAAATCTTCTGTAAATCTATAATTATTTTTTAAAAAGTTTATTTTAAAAATGGTGTATTCTTGCTTCAGCCAAGGCAAAAGAGGTACATCTAGTTACTTATTCCCCACATGTACCCCTTTCCTTATCTCACAAAAAGATATTTATGGGAGTGAGGAGTGTGAGACATAAAATGTACCAGTTAAGAGGATGAGTTTATTCAGACTATTGCAATCAAGAGAATGTTTATCAATGCAGAGGAACCTTTTAAAGTAAAGAAGAATAGGGGTGTGAGATTTTACAGAGACAGCTAAACAAGGGAGTCATGAGAGAGCTTAAGTTTTATCTGAAGGGTGGAAGCAATTCTTACATCTGAATATGTGAGGACAAGGTGGTCTCTTGGGTTAGCTGTTTCTCAGAACACTACGAGGTAGAGAAATTGCTCAAACATGACTATTTTTCAGGAGCACAGAGTTTAGGTAAAGTTCAACATTGTCGGATTTGAATGATAATGCTGCTATGTTTACTTTTCATGAAATCATCATTTTCTCAGAACCAAGATTTTGTAAAGGGACTGAAATGGATTCGTTGGGTTTCCGTTTGTGTGAAAGCTCCCACAAGCCTCTCCAGAGGCCCCTGAGAGGGAGATGCAGAATAGGACTAGGACTCTAAATGTAAGGGTTCTGTTAGGAAACAGAATTACACAACTCTTTAGGGAAAAGGGTTAGATATTGACAAAACTGTGTGAGCAAATACTGACAATGACAATATGGAAGTGTTAAATGGTCTCTCACTCCAACCCACCAAACTAACCCTAGAATTGTCAGCTCGATTTCTTACATTTTTCATCCCTCCCCCATGCAAGAAAAAAGAGAAAGGTTTCTTTTTGCTTTTTTTGCTCAATCAATATGATAAAATACTAAGGAGAAGGAAATGGTGAATAATGATGATGAAAGAAGCAGAAAGGAAATAGAAAACCAGAAGGATTGATTTGTAGAAGGGATAATTTTGTTGAGTGTTTGAAAATGCAGCTGAAAAATTTAGGGAGTGTGAGGGAATATATAGAAGAAAGGTATGCTATAACTATTTTTTTAACTGTATTTTTAAATTTTCCTTAATGACCTTTAGATATATATGCATAATTGAAATTTCTTTTTAATAAGTTCTGGCTATTTATCTGTTTTTTGTTTGTTTGCTTGCTTGTTTTAACACAATAATCTTCCTGAGACAACTACATGGTCCCAGGTCTCTTGAAATTTACATAAGAAAATATGTTCACATTGGTGCTGCTGAGAACTGGGGCTTGGCTCAGTGGTTCTCAGTCTTGGTTCGTCACTGGAATCATCTGAGGAGTCCAAAAATAGTGATTCCTGCATTCCTTCCCCAGAGATTCTGATTAAATTAGTGTCAGTGTGGTCTAGAACTTGATATTTTTTAAATATTCCCCAATAATTCTGATGTGCAGCCAAGATTGAGAATCACTGAGTACTGGGTGGATGCAAAGCTGACAGTAAGGGGTAACCCATTTCTGCTACGAAATTATTGGTTATTGTATTTGCATGAGGTTATGAGCAATCCTCTCTTGACTTCTTAATAAAATTACTGCACATTTATGCGATAAGCAAGAGCTAACAGAACCCGTATTTCAGGTTGCCTTGCTTTTAATCTGTTAGCCATTTCTCTACTCCTTTAGCAATCCCACTTTTTCACCATCAGAGTCATGCTCAGAAACACAATAAAGAGGATGCAGTAATGACAGACAGTGTGTAATTCAGATGCATGAGGAATGACTAAATAAAGCTTTTCTTTTACCCACTTGTATAGAAAAGCACTTTACAGGCAACTTTTCAAGATGGTAGCTAATGCTTAAAAACAACATTGAAGCATATATCTTAATTACATAGTATTTATGTTATTCTTTTAGTATTGATTGGAAATATCTGATAGCATTTTATATGATCTTTTTAACTCTGTTTAAAGAGTTGCTATGAAACAGATAGATGTCTTGCTGACAACCCCCCCAGGAGGCCAGCTCCTGAGAGATATGTGGCAAGCTGAAAGCAATTTCAAAATGATGAGGAGGAGTAGCTCAAATCCTATAAGCAAATAATGGAATTTGTACATGCTAAAGAGGAACTCGCCCACATGACTTCACTTACTATAGATTTCCTCCATTGTCTGTAAGAACAGCATTCCTATGAAACCTTTTGTAAGCCGAAATGGCACAAAGCAAAGAAGCAATTAATTTATATGGAAAAAATATGAATATTTCTTGAGTCAAAAAATAACCTACCAAATCACACCAAATATGCTTAATATGTCCAGTTTGACACTAAGAATAACACTCTTATGAGCTCTCTTAGTTTTATTTTTCTGATATATTAGGACGCATCATGCTAACAGATGCACAAAATAAATCAAGATGAAGCACAGACACTTACAGACACAGTTATAAACTATGGCAGCTTGATGCTGAGTTACTAAGTGTACTTCCTGGGGAAAGAGTTTAGAGGTGGCACTCTGGCTACACAGGGTGTGTGATGCTTCTATAAGGGCTCATGGCAAAACAAACACTGAATGCTATTTTTTGTTTTTCACCCTTTTTCATAAAAGTGAAAATCCTCTTTAGATTTTTTTTGTTTAGTGAAACAGGTACTAATGTAGGTCTTTCGTGAAAGTGAACTGGTGTAACATCAACTTTCAAAAAGCAGGTGATATCTGTATTTGTTTTCACTTAAAAAGTTATTATTACTCTTGGAATAGAATACATCTTCTCATTGTGCTCATTATCAGCCACAAAAAATAGACATGAGCTCAGAGACTCAACAACTTAATTGCCACTATGCACTTTTCTCAAGTAATAAAAAGAAAATATCAACTTTTATGTGTCCCCTTTGATATGGTTTATGTATAATGCCAGCTCTTTAGTCCCCCAAAGATTCACTCTCTGGAAAGGAAACCTGGTCTGATTAGGTATTGTTTGCCTTTAAAGAAAATCAATAGTAAAACTAAAAAAGTAATCTCACTTGAAATAAAACGTAGGAGCTATTAACGTATTAAATAGAAACACATGGGCAGCAGTTGTCTTTTTTGGTTACAAATGACCTATAAAGGAAATTACTGAAACAACATGGAAGATGACAAATATAAATGTTGAATGCCTTTGTTAGCCCAATTCAGACATAACCAATCTCAGAGTTTGGCTTTCTCAAGTAGTGTAAAGAGTATACATCTTAATGCAAAGAAGATATGGATTTGAGTCCTGACTTACTCATTTACATGTTGAATGGCATTGGGTAAATTACCTAGCCTGTCTGTGCCTCATTTCTACAGGCATAAAATAAGAATAACAGTATCTATTGTATATTGCTGTTATATTAATGAGACATCATATTGCCTAATGTAGCATGCTGTAGGCACACAATAAAAAATAGTAGGTTAATTCTCTTGTCCTGCATCATTTTCTTCTCCATATTATACAGGCAGTGACAAGGACCTTACAATCTTTCTTATGTCTTCAAAGTGCTAGTTCTTAATTATTTTATGAATTGTGAACTTTGAAAATGGTCTGAGCACTATGAATTCTTCCTCCTACTACCAACTTTCATGTATATTATACTTTATATAAAATCAGTTAAAAGCTTCTGTCACACAGCTATGCTTCTGTCCTCCAAATCCCATAATATTCATTTTTCAGAAAGTACCTTGGGTGCTGTTACTAGGGAAGATAATGAGGCTTGAGTAAGAGGTTACAAGGTCAATAGAAGTGATTTCCATTCTCAGTCAAGTACTCAATAGTGTTCTTCCTGATTCAAAAGGAAAAAGCAATCCAGTGATTTCCCTAGGACATGGTATTGGGAATATGATTTGTTGCCCTGTATGGTAGAATTTAAAAGCTAGAAATGACAAAAACATCACTTGAATTACTAGTCTTCAAAGTGTGATCATTATGCTTGGATTATGTTCTCAGGTGATCAATATCTGATGTTGCCAGCAGTTTTTTTAGATATAAGATGCTGTGACTAAATGCTTCATTTCTGTGTAATAATATTCTTTTAACAGAATGTTATAATAATAAAGTTAAAAGTAATGGGAATGTTTGTTCTTAACTATAGAACCTAAGGCTGGGCCATATAACAGTGTACTAAGTCTAGTACTAAGCTCTGCCAATGTATCTTGTATTCAGTTACCACTTTTCTATTGCATTACTGTGTTTTAAATATGGGGCTGAATTAAGTAAATTATTGTGTGAAAAATCTACTTTATACTAACTTGATATTTAAAACTTAAGTATTTCTGTACCTGTTTGGTCTCACATCTAGCCAGTCTTGCATTATCTTTGCAATTGATATTATAGAATGCTTCTTCTGAAAGGATAAGTGTGTGTTAATGATAAAGGAATAGGTCTAAGATACCTCTATTTTCTTTTTATATCCGATTATAAATATATTTCCTATTTTGGTTACATTAGCATAGTCTTAAGAGTACATATTTATTGAGTCATTTACTTGGTCTTTGAACAAACAGGAATTGAACCAAATAGAAAGGAGTTCCACTGTTTGCTTTTAAAAAGCGTTCAGGCTAGTAGGAGATAATTATATAATATATGATATAATATATAAAGCATTCATGTGTTAGTATTTATTATTATAATTATACTATATATGGTTTGTCCAATGTGTTATAGTGCTTCAATTTAATTGTTTTCCCTTTTTATTTTCCTTCTGACTCCTGAATCCTTGCTTTTCTAAAATCAAAATAATATTTTATAGTCAAAAAGCATATCAGTTCAAATGATGTTTCCAAGGGGGTTCCATTTGCACAATTGTTGTGTAGCATTTACATCTTAAGTATGGATTAAAGGAAGCATTGATCAGGTACTTTTTAGTAAATATTTGAAATGAAATGGAAAATACACCAAAGAAGAGCAATTGCTTCCTTTTAATGATTGATTTCTTTCTGATTCTCTAAAATATAATTTAACTAGTCTGCTATTATACTCAGTTCAGACATTGGGATGCTTAATAACTGACTCATTATCTTAAACCAAACTTTAGTATTCTTCTATAATACCTTAGAGAAACCACACTTATCTTTGAAATAGATTGCATTTGTGAAACAAATTCCTTTCTGTGTATCTAACCAGCCATTTGAAGTGAATATCAGGTCACTCTTCATCAACTCTGCTATTCTCTTTCATTAATAAACTGACATTTCAAATTTCAGCTAGGTACCTAAATAGATATGAGTTATACAAACATAAGAGCAACTGCAGAAATCTCCTATATTCATTCTGCCATGTGATTTTCTAAAAAGATTTTGTTTAGATTTTATTTTAGTTGGCTCCCCAGACATGATTGTGCAGAAGGGTTTTTTTCCCACAGCCTCTTAAGAATATTAATAGCAAGAAAGCATTTAAATTCTATATTTAAATTCTAGAGAAACATCAGCAGATGCTGTGATCAGTAATGTGTGATAAGTGCTTGACCTTTTGCCTTCCCTGTGGAATTTTGTTAATTCTAATATAGAATGAGAAAAGATCTATTTGCAAAAATTCACACAACTCAGTGGAATTGCATTCTTCTGGGATGTGTCTTGCTTTGCAAAGGTAATATTAGTGACAGTAGATTCATTTCGCAAATAGCAAATTTAGGATATAATAAAGTAAATCACAAAATGGGTACAGAAATTGGTAGGAAAGTTCAGAGGAAGAAGTTATAAAAGTCAAGTTTGTTTTAGAAATGATTTAATATTATTTATGTCTTCATTTATTTCACAAATTTGGATTGCCTATAATGTGCCAGATAAGGGAGCTAGGTGGAGTATTCAGTGACAAGACAAATATGTATCTTATACAATATAGAAGGGACTGCCAGTGAGTACACAGAAACATACTACACTGAAGTCTATCGGGGTAAAGAACCAGGATCTGGGAGAATATAGGAGGAGCATGTAATCCCTGGGGGAACCAGACAAGAAGCCCGGGAAAGATATCAACATTTGCCAAGGGAGGGAGTAGTCAGAGAATACAGTAATTGAGAGACAAGAGAGGACAGTGCATGTCCAAAAAGTAGAAATCATTCAGGGTGGTTAGAGCATGTACTTGAAGAGTAGGCATGGTAAACATAAAATTCAGGTGGTTCTGAGGCTTTGTATGTCATATTAGATTTTTCTTAAGATCTCAGAAACTATTAAGAAGTTTTAAGCAGAGGAGGACCATGATCAGATTAACACTTGAGAAAAAAAATACATAGTATAGGGGGTCGATGCTGGGCTAAGGAGGAACAGTGGTACCAGTTAGGAAGCTATTACAGAAATCTGGTCAAAGAATAATGTGGAATTTAATTATGGTAATGACAAGATAAGTGGAATAGATGAATCAAGAGATAAAATATATAAAAGGATATGAAATTTGGTGGCTTATGAAATGTACAAGATCAGGTAGAAGGAATGTAATGGGATAGTTTGTGGAATGAGTCAATAAGATAGGGGAAAAGTGAGTGTAAAAATGAAGAGGGAAATTGCATTTTAAGTATCAATGGGATAATCCAGAAATGATTCCAAGTGGCAATTAGATATTAGGGTCTGGGACTCAGAAAGACAAGTAGGCTGGAAATCTAATTTTGAGATTTAGGAACATGGAAGTGTATGTAAAATATGCAGCAAGAAGGATAAAACTGATAAGAACATCAAGTTTTAAGGGACTAGCCTAAGAAGAATGACCCATAAGGGAAATTTAGAATTATGTGGAATTCACGAAAGCCAAGGAAATAGCAGTAGAGAAGATCAGCTAAGCCCAATTCTAGTTAGAAGTTCCAAATATTAGGATTAAACTAGTCGTTTTCAATGGTGATTATTGTAAGAGCAGTTTCAGGGCATAAATGTAAATGGCAAATGTGATAATAATGGCAGAAACTACAGACAACACTTTGAAGAGCAGACAATCAATATAAGCCTGTAGGAATGGCTAAGATATTTGAATATGGAATGCTTGAGAGCCCAAGACTGGTGAGCAGTCTAAGCAATGCAAAGAAGCATAACAGGTTGTGCTAAAAGAGTAGTGAGTATTCTTTAGCCAAAACAGAATCCATGAAGAGAAAGAGAATTTAAAAGCCTTTTATTTTCCCATGCATGCAACTGCCTCTGCACTTTGAATCCAAGCCTCATAGAAGTTTTAGTAACTTCTGGAACTTCTTGGTGGGTGCAGTTTGAAATGGGCCCAGTATCAGGAGGGCAGGGAGAGACCAAAGAAAGAGGCAGACGTCTACAGATTGGTAAGTAGCAGTTTAATTAGCAAGGGATCTTATAGGTGAAGCTTGTGTTGAGCTCCCACAAGAGGAATATATCTCTGCATTTACCTACCAGAATCTTAACTGGATGCAATCATGTTTACTATACGAATGCTCTCAATACCACATTACAGTACTATCTCAAGGGTGTGTCTTTGGGCAGCTTCTAGTTTGGAGAAGGCAAGTGGAGTGTACATTCCAACGTAAGGAGCCTCCTATTGCTCGAGTCCAGATAACAGATCAACCTGTGGTCATGTCCTCTCAATGACCTCCTCCAATGGAAGTGATTCTGATCAGCAAAGAATAGGTCACATGACTACACAGAAGGAAGTCTGGGTAAATGAGTTTTCTTCTCTCAGAAAGCAGGATTGATAAAGTGGGCAGTTTTCTCAAATATAAGAAGGGTGTTCAAAAATGATAACCAAAAAAATGAATATATCTGCTGCATCCACTATTACTTGACTAAATTTGTAATGCTATCAGGCAAGTCAGAAGTAAAAACTGGTCTAGAAATTATGTTTACAGTGATTTAATTTAGTTTGGGATATGCTAAATATGAAAGTTAAAGTCAAGAAAAATTTAATCTCAAATATAAAATTCAAGAATATGGTATAGGATTAGGAGTCTTTTGGTAGAAGAATTATGGTTAATATTATGAGCATATGTGACATCAAGAAAGGTAAGAGTGGAAAATGACAAGATGAATATCTCAGAGATTTAGAAGATGCCTTTGCCTAAAGGTTAAGGTAAAGCAATAGACCCTGACATTCTGTTGGACCAAACTAGAGGTCTAATTTCAACCTGAATACTCAGTCAAACAAGCCACAATCTTTAAAAAATTCAAACTAATGAAATTACTCTATACAATAAATGTTCTGCAGATACTGAAAATGATACCTGTTTTGTTCTGACATTCACTAATGTTGTCATAACATTAATAACAGAATGGAAGAGAGGGAGACCCAGCTGTGCTTTTTGTGTCTTTATATCTTCTCCAATTCTACATGAAAATATCTTTCTAAGTGTCTAAGAATAAGTGCCTGATATCTGAGGTCTGAAAGAAAACAAACAAGAGGAGGATGTTTTAGGGTTGTAAAATAAGGACAATATTGACCTTGAACTATTTTGATAAAAAAGCTCCTTTCCCAGTTTTTTGTAAACTATCCTTTGTAAAAACTTGAAAAACCTTCTCATTTAAACCTGTTATTAGAATTAATATTTAGTATGCATTTCACAAATCTGTAATTTTGTACAGTGCATCTCACAGCAGGGATCAGGCTCAGCAGGTCTGTCAATATGGACCTAGCTTCAACAGAGCCATAACAAATTAATTTAAAACTTTAAATATGGCTTTAAAATTTAGCTTTGAAACTAGAGATGCAAATACATGCACAACTCATGAATTAGTTAATTATCCTATCCTAAGAATTGGAATCTTTTAATGTAAATATCAAAACAAGAATAAGCGAAGAAAAAAATAAAATTAAATAATTAGCTAAGAACAATGTATTTGCTATATAGTATAGTCATTTTTTGGAAAAAAATTCAGTAAATATTTAGTAATTTGAGCGAAAGTTTGAAGAACAAGGTGGATACCCTTTTAAGAAGGGTAGCTTCAAAGTCATGTAAAGTTGGTTAATTTTAATGGGAGACCTGGGAGAAGGATGAAAGAGACTAAGGTTTAGCAACTGTAAATAAGTCGGTAAAATTGTGGCCCGATTCATTCCTGTTTGCCCTATTTATGGTTTTCCACATTCCATCCACCCCAAAAGGTGTTTCTCTGTCTTTTCAGGGCCTCAATACCTGAGTCTGCTTTGGAAAAGGATAGAGGCAGGAGGAAAGAAAAAAGGAGCACTGCTTTTTGAATTTGAATCTCTTCAAAACCTACTTTTCAGTCAGGAGAACCCAGTAACTTGAAGCAACATTATGACTAGCTTAGTATTCTTTGTTCTTGGTATTCTTTGTTCTTGCTTGCAGTCATGCATGCAGTAAAAATGATATCTATTTTTACCAAAGTATTTCTGTAGATTTGGTAGAAAATGTGGAGACCAATGAGAAATAGAGACAAAGTTATTATCTTATAGGAATTTATAGCAAAATGGAGATATACAAGCATAAATAAATACGTAATAGTAAACAGTAGTAGGTAGAAACTGCCATAAAATGAGTACTCAAAATGTGCTCTGAGTGTTCAGAGGTAAAGAGATTAAGATAAGTGCATTAAGAATTTATAGGTTACACCATAGGGTTTAATATAATGAAGTTAATGAAAAGAATGCTTTTTATGTATGTTTACAACAGAAATATTTCCAGGTATATTATCAAATAAACTTTCAAAAATAGCAATTAGAGTATAATCCAATTTATTTTTAAAAATACATATATTTGGACTGTCTACACTGCATTTCTAATGTGAATTTATGTCTAAAAAAAGTGATCTAGATCTAGAAGAATGTTCTCTGAAAGTTTAATGGTAGATGTGTCTAAATACTGGGACTTAACCAAGAAGGCCTTAAAAAGTTCCCTTCAGCCCAACAAAACATTAGACAGGTTTCTGACTATAGGACCCAGCACTCCCTTTTCTTTCTTTAGAAAATTTGCAGTTGTAAATTTTTTCTCTTTCCTTTTATGAATGTAAATTTCCTCCTAGCTTTTTACCTGTTTTACAACCCAGTCACATCTTTCTCAAGAACCTGGGAACTATCCTTTGAAATATAATCATCAAGAAAGATAGAGACCCTGTCTCTCAGTCTGTGTGACTGGGTCCATAAGGTCCATAACTTCCATAAGGTCCAATTAGCAAATACTGGTGGTCAGTTTGCATTGACCAACCTTTCCCTTAACACACCCAGTACTTGTCCACAGCTCACTGCACTGCCTCAGTTCGAACTCTCTGTGTTGTTGCAATTGTCTTGAACAAAGTCTTCCTCTATGTAATTCCATATGATACAATTTGTCTTTGATAGGTTCAGATATATATTTTTATGTATGTACCTTTTCAAGATACTATAAATATCATGTAATATCTTTTGGAATAAACAAAAGCCTCAAAACAGGAAAAAAAAAACCCTCTTATTATTGGTGACATCAAAATCGGAATTCATCTGAAAATATTTGCTTTTAAGTTTTACAGAAGATGTTTCTGTTTAGGTTCTTTCAAAAGTGTAACATTTACACATCTAGAAAATAGATTTTTTTTCCTCTCCTAGACTCCTCTAGTACTTACTCTTCAAACTCCACCTAGCAGTTATTCCTCCTCTCAGCATTACCTTTTTCTTGTGTTCTTGTCTTGTTTTGCAATTGAAATTTTCCTTGACAAATAGTACAAACCACATCTTACCTACTTTACATTTAATTTGGAGAAAAAAATTCTTCCTGCAATATATATTCTGAAGTTAGGATGAATGATAGTAAGCTTTATGCGTTATTTTACTAGAATTCTAACCTCTAAATCCAGTCCTAAAATTTCAGTTATTTAATGCAGATTTATTTTCTTAAACAATGCAATCTCATTTCTTTCATTGGTCATAAAAACATCTTCCAATTCTTGCTTTTCTTCCCTGGTCCATGTCATTTACTTTGTGGTTGAATACTGCAAATCAAATAGCAATCAGAATAATGAGCTGCCTCCAGTTGGAGTCATAGTTGGTGCTACATATTGTCAAAGATTGTTCACACTAATCAACTAATAATGACATTGCTGACTTCATCATGCTAAACAAAATTTTCTCAGTTGTGCAACACAATCACTACTAATAACCCCTGAAACCTTTGCGTGCTTAAGGAGACTGTTTCAGAGATCATCTGGAGACCTATCAGAGAATAAACCAGGGAAGACAGAATCTACCAGATGGAGATTACTCTTTTGTAATTAACTAGTCATTGCTCCTTTGGGTCCATAACATTTTCTAACATTGTGAGGCATTTCCTTTAGCATAATGATGCATCTATATTAATATATTAGATTGAGAGCAGCTAGGAGACAGTGTTAAATATTAAACATTTCATACATGAATTATATTATTAATAGTCTTTCTTTAGCTTAAAAAAAGGTATGCTAACGTGGCAGTCAATAAACAATTTAGAGGCATTAATATTAAAGGAGAACCAATGAATTCAGACTCATGACAAAATGTGTATTTGTTCATTTCTCGAGAGACATACCTTCATGATTATTAATACAGTAGTTAGAGATTTACTTTGAAATGGAAAAGCTGAAAATACCTTGAGTTGAGTTAAGACAATGAGTCACACGTTCAAAGCACTGGAATTCACCACCTGAGAGAACTATTTTCTTCCCCAGTGGGTACTGAGCTGCTTAGAGGTATGGGGTTAGGTGACAAATGAGCCATGACATTCTCTCTGAAACAGATATTGTACATCTTGTTTCCAAAAAATTTAAGGGGAGGGAGGGATCTCTCAAAGGTGGTAAGAGTTTCATTAGGTTAAAGAAGCCATCCCTCCATTTGTCACTATTAAAATCTGTGGTGAAAAGCATAAAAATACATTTAGGTTCAGGCTGAATGATTTCTGACGGCTGACAGACAGCTGTGTTTTTCAGGTTTTGAAATGCAGATTCAGGGTGATATAATGTGGTATCATTATTTCAGGCCTTATTAGGCATTTCGTCTGACAGCTGGTTGCCTCAGGGTCATTTTACTAATTGTTTAAGTGAGGGCTTCAGTAATTTCTCAAGCTCTGCAATATTAATTAACCCTTTTAATACTGTCAGGAAATTTGCAATATTTTAATCACAATTACTTGGAATACTTAACTGTCAAAACTGTTTCTCAAGGGGGAAATTGAGACTTAAGTAAAACAACTACAAGGAAAACCATATTAGAAATGGTGGAAAGATGTTTGAAAGATAACTCTGTCACCAAAGGTGTTTATTTATTGAGGATCTACCACACACTGGTGACTTAATTGAATTACCACATTTCTTTTCAGCAGCACAAAGGGAGTTATATTATCTACCCTAGCGACTAGAAACAGCCTTTGCAGTCTTTTGTGGCTTGTCCTTGGACCTTGTAACTAGTGGTATTAGCAGCAACTGATAGATTGTTAAAATGTAGAATTTCAGGAACTCCCACAAACCTACGAAGTCTGAATCTGCATTTTAACCACATTCCCAAGTGATTGGTATGCACCCACCAAAGCTTCTCCTGGAACACATAACTAGTATGTGACAGAGACTGCTTTCAGATCCAGCTTGGTTCAGCAAGATATAAATCCCATTCTTTTTTCAGTAAATCATGCTATTTGTTACCACATTTTGTTGTTTTTGTATTTTGTTTTGTTTTTATGTATCTGTTCTTCAATGAAGAATGAACAGGAATTAGAGCACTTTATGCAGAGTTTAGATTAGTTCAAGTTTAGATCATTTCTTAGCCTTTTTCCTTCTCTGCTACCAAATTTTTGATGTACAGTTATCTGGAATAAATGACAAATAGAGTTACACTTACGAACCAGAGGTTTAAAATTTAACTCTACCAAGTTATTTGCCTTTAAGAGTATCATATAGTTACCGTTGAGGTGATCAGCCTCAGGGGCACAGGGGTGAGCGGGTGGGAATGGAGAGGGTCCTCAGTTCTTCCTTGCTGACACAGCAAAGAATTAGAGGTCCACGAGATTTAGAAAAAGTAAGATTTATTAAAAGTATATTTTAGAAGGAGATTGGCCATGCTAAGAAAGGCTGTAGCCCTATGGAATTTGGGAGGTATAAAGATAAAAGATAGAGTTTGCTCCAAGGGAGGAGTGAGTTCTCAGCAAAGAGGGCTGTAACAATGTAGAAATGGGAAGGAAAGTCTATATTAGGGCCACGGATTACAAAGGTATTCCTAAGTGATTGGCACATGAGGTCTTTTCGTTTGACATTTAGCTGCTGTATGACACTTTGCCTAGTCCTCATGTGCTTACCCAGAATTCAGTCTGTTGTAATTAGATTCATGAATTTCTGGGCATAAAAATGATATTATAATGATGGTATAATGAGGCTGAGGTTGTGAGCAAGTTAGGGTAAAACCTTCTGGGCAAGTATCTCCAGCCAGACTAAACCAGCTATAGGTTTATGGCCCTCCAGTCCTTTGTCTCCCAGGATGCAGGAGTGATTTTTTAACCACAAATGGGGTGTTCTTTAGGTGGTCTCTAGGCTGGGCTTTCATTCCTTTGTTTCCATGTCGCTCATGTCTAACTACCTAACAATATGTGCATGTGTGAAGTGAGTCTGTGGGGCAGGAGTATAATTACAAACACAAAGAAATGAAATACTAATGATAATAATTATTGCAATATTAAATGGAATGTGAGAGATAAATGGGAGTTGAAACCATCAAAAAATTTCCAACAATTCAACAGACTTTACTGTGTGTTTTATGTTTTTTATTTTACCATGCATATCTTCTTTTCTTGTTCTTCCACTTTCCTTCTCTCACACCAATTCTAACTTATTTGTTTATAAATTTGAGAAATACCCCCCATACCTATTTACACATATGTCCTAAAAGCCTAATGTGACTATAAGGAGCTGTTAAGAGTCAGGCTTGCATATGTTATGTATTTTTAATTTGTGACTTTCACATAAAAAAAGAGAAATGTGCATTGAAGCAATGACACACTTTATATAACAATATCGTCTTTAGACAGTCTAATTTATGATAAATAAATGTGAATTAAAAACTATCTGGACCAAATTATTTCCAACATTCTAATTATTTGACTTAAAATATTTTTAACAAAAATATTTGTCATAAATGGAGTATAGTAAATACTCTCAACTTGTCATTTTGTGTTATAGATAAAACATGATTAAGTGCTATGTCTGTATTACATTTTAAAACAAATGAACTATTGTTTAAAGAAAAGTTTATGTTTTTAAACTTTTCTTTTTTATTAAATTTATTTGAATGACAATGGTTAATAAAATTATATAGGTTTCAAGAGTACAATTCAATAATATATCATATGTATATTGCACTGTGTGTTCACCACCCAAAGTTAAATTTCCTTCCATTACCATATATTTGATCCCCTTTATCCTTACCTACCTCTCCAACTCTCCCCTTCCCTCTGCTAACCACTAAACTGTCTGTATCTATGAGACTGTGTCTTGTTTGTTTGTTGCTTTCAGTTTTATATCCCACATATGAGTGAAGTCATATGGTTCTCAACTTTTCCTATCTATTTCATTTAGCATGATAATCTCCAGATCCATCCATGTTGTCATAAATAATAGTTTTCATTTTTTCTTATAGCTGAGTAATAATTCATTGTACATATGTAGCATATCTCTTTTGTCCAGTTATCTTTGTTGTGGACTGAATGTTTGTGTCCCCCTCTCCTCAATTTTATATATTGAAATCTTAACTCCCAAGGTGATGGAGGAAGGTTTGGTTTTTAGAAGGCAATTTGGTCATGAGGGTGGAATATTCAAGAATGAAATTAGTGCCTATAAAAGAGACAGTATAGAGCTCTCTCACCCTTTTCTCCATGTGAGGATATAGCAAGAAGACAGTTATCTATGGACCGGGGAGCAGATCCTTACCAGACAATTAATCTGCAAGCATCTTAAACTTGGACTTCTCAGGCTCCAGACTGAAAAATACATTTCTGTTGTTTATAAACCTCCAAGTCTATGATATTTTTTGTTATAGCAGCCTGAAAAGACTAAGGCAGAAGTTGTGTCTTACTCTATTATCTCAATAACCCAAAGGAATGATTGTTTTTACAATTAAATTATTGGATTCCCAGGTTAAATAGATTCAAAAGGAAAAAACACAGAGCCATCACAAATTTAAACCCAAAGTGTGTCCGATATCTTTTTTAATTCTTCTCATCTATAAAAGCCTCCTGCTTTTGATTTATCTCTCTGAAGCCTGCCCATTCTCTCAGGCTCACCTCAAACCTGCCTTCTGTGGGTCTGTCTACTAAAACTTTCCTTCAGACAAATGCTTCTTTGACTTTTCTTTTTCTTATTACTCGCTGTTTCTAACAATAATTTTTACATTTGATTATATTTTATTTATGTCTTTTCCTAAGAAGGGACTAAAATTTTTAAGAACAGAAACCTCATACCTTTTTTGGCCATTCAAAGTACTATGCATGGGGCTGGAACTCAGAACTCACAGATACATACTGAAAAAGATTTCTCCAGCCATATGGGTGCTTATAAGATGAAAGTAAGTTCTGTCATGCTGTTATTATTTAGAAAACAGTTGTATCTTTCTTGTTGTCCTTTATTATCAGGGACTTGGAGAGAACATCCATTAAAAATGGTCACTGATAGCTTGAGATATTGGAAAAATATCCTAGTCAAGTAGTATAGAGAAAAGGATTAGAATTATGGCTTTTCTTCTTACCAGCTCCATGACTTTACCAAGTTTCATAACATTTCCAAGCCTCAAATACACTATATACAGTGGTACTCATGGTGATACCTTTATTTGTGCTGTTTGGATATTAAATAAAAAAATATAAAAAATGACTTAGTGTAATGGCTTGTGAAAAGTAGGTACTCAATGAATATTTTTTTGTCAAACTGTGAAAACATTATTTGTATCCAAGTCCAGTGAATACTGTAAAATATATCTTAATCATAAATGAATAGTCTGAGTCAGCTAGGAAATATCTGGCAGGTACAATTTATTTAATTGCTGTTATGAGTCAGACATAGTGTTAGATAATTTAAATAATAATGTTTCTTGTAACTTTAAAAATATTTAAAACTTCATAGCAATTTTATGAAGTACTGATAGTTAATTTACAGTTGAGGAAGAGTTTAAGTAACTTGCTCAAGGCTATCAACCTAATGGAATTAATTAAGCAAGACTTTTTTTCCTACTGTCTTTTTTAACTGTCTTGGTGGATATAGTCCTTCCATTGCCCCAGGAGAAAAACTTGGATAGAAATGAGATTTTTTTGGTCACTGGTAGATAGTAGATAGTCCAGATCAATTTGTTCCAAAAACAATTTAATTTATTAATTATAAATTCCCACTCCCATATCGTAAAAACTTTCAGTTTGATCAAAGGTAACGCTTCTTTCCACCTTCTCTGGCTAGAGCCAGGTACCTCAAGGAAGGGGCTGTGGTGAGCCTCATCTCTCTTGTTCACTTCCTCCCCAACTACAAAGCTATAACTTTGAAACTCTTTAAGATAAAAAGGAACAAGTTGAGGAAGGAGAGTCAAAAGGTATAGGAAAATTATTTTTTGACTGGTACTATTATAAATTGGCTTTCTGCTCTCTAGCCTGAGAGATCGTTAAAGTTCCTTTTTCAGTCTAGCACATCTATGGAGACTTTGGAAATCACCTCCACCATTCCCACATATTATTGTTGATGTTTTTTCACCAATAATTTTCCAAATCTGAGCAAATGCACTCTATTCAGAAGGTCACTTACTTCTTCCTCAGACTCTAGGAATCCAGGCATTTAACTCATTATTAGATGTGCCAACTGTAGGTTGTGCAGGCTCTTCCTAGCTCATCATCAACTCTCCTTCACATTGCCTTCAGAGCTGCTAGCTAGCCCATCCTTATATTGAGAATTTTCTACACAGGAAATTTAATTTAACGTTTCTTACAACTGCTCGAGCTACATATCAAACTTTGAATGGTCCTGTTGAAGGCTCTCACTAGGCTTAGGCTGAAAGACACATACTCTCACCTCTTCTCTGTGTGTGTATATATATGTGGAGTGGGTTGGGATGAGGGGGAGGTATTAACAGCATATCAGCAGCTGCATCCCGAATTATCTACATGAGAATCATTTATACACATCCCCTCTACCACATCCAATCTGCAACATCTCAGCAGTTTTATAATCTTCATGTGGGTGTATTGTTCTAAAGCTGCTAAGCTATTTTAGGCTAAGTCTTTGCAACATTTATGGTTGATCACTTCCTTTGAAGTGGAAATTTTAAGGGACTGAATTGAAATCCAATTCATGCATGTCTATGGTCATTTTCTTTGTTTTATAGAGCAAATCAGGTTAAAGGATAGTTTGAGTTAATAACTCAGTTTAGGATCGGAGTGATTTCCAAAATATATGTATTGTTTAACCAGTTATAGGAAGCAGCTGTGAAACCTTTTTCTATTTCCTTTCGTCAAATCTAATTCTTTATTTCCAGTACCATGATATAACTAGAAACAATACATTACTCAAAAGGGATCAATGACAGAAACTGTGGAAATGAAATGACCCAAAACACAAGATTTCAGAAGTGTAAGAATATCAAAAACAAAAGCCACAAGACTTGTAAATTAAACAGTAATACAAGACAATTGATTGCATTCTTGAAATGTCATATGGATGAATCCGTAGCTGTGGCAGAAAAAGATAAAGGAAAAGAAAGTAAAAGAAAATATACAATGATGCACTTAGGATAGATTTTCAAACTGCTCAAATATTTCTTCCATTCTTATGTAATCTAATATGGCAGATGCCAGAAAGCATTAAGAATCAGAACAAGTCATGATGTAAGAATTTCACTAGATCTCCTAGAGTTGCCAATTTACAAAGACAGCATGTGAAAGAATAGGTAAAGGAAATAAAGAATATTTGAATAAAAGGAAGAAAAGTGTGATATTTTAGTATACTTGTGCATAATTAAGGAAGTATGATGGCACCACTTAAATTTTAAAACTTCTGATTGTTGGATCACATTTAGTCCAGGACACTTCTCTGTGTTTTTCTTTGGCACACTTAAATTATTCGGTGTCTAGAACTAAGCAAACTAAATAATTCCATTTCTGTTTCCATTATAATTTTGTAATCACTACATTGAACATTGCTTCAAGCTATTTTCCATATTCTTTTTTCTTCATCATTTTACTTTTAATTATTAAGAGAGATTTATATATAAGGCCTACACACAGATTTCATATTTAACATCCCATTTAAAAATTCTTTGTATAGTGTAGCTTCACATTTTTACAGTTTAGTTTGTTTTATTTTTATTGATACATGATTGACATAAAATTTTATTAGTTTCAGGTGTACAACATAATATTCGGTAATTGTATATATTACAAAATGTTCAGTGTAATAAATCTAATTAACATCTATCACCATACATCATTACAAAATTGTTTTTCTTGTAATGATAACTAAGATCTACTGTCAACAACTTTCAAATATATAATACAGGATTATTAACTATAGTTATCATGCTATAAATCGCATCTTTATGACTTATTTACTTTGTAACCAAAGTTTTTATCATTTGACCCCCTTCATCCATTGTGCCCCAACCCTACCTACCCGCTGCTTTTAGCAAGCACCAATCTGCTATTCTCAGTATCTCAGCATCTCTGAGTAGTTTTTTTAAGATCCCACATGTAAATAAAATTATATTGAATTTGCCTTTCTCTGTCTGGCATTTGACTTAGCGTAATATTCCATCCATGTTGTCAGAAATATCAAGATTTCTTTCTTTATGACTGAATAATAGTAAAAGCCACATCTTTATTCATTCATCAGTGGACACTTAAGTTGCTTCTATGTCCTGAGTATTACAAATAATGTTGCAATGAACATGGGAGTGCATACATGTTTTCCAGTTAGTATTTTCATTTTCTTCAGACAAATACCCAGATGTAGAATTGCTGGATTATATGGTAGTTCTAATTTTAATTTTGGAAGAACTTCCACACTGTTCTCCATAGTAACTGAACCAGAATAATTCTCCACCACTTCACAGGGTTCCCTTTTCTTAGCATCCTTGCTAACACTTGTTTTCCTTTGTCTTAATAATAGCCATTTTAACAGGTGTGAGGTAATATCTCATTATAGTTATGATATGCATTTCCCAGATGATTAGAGATGTTGAACACCTTTTCATTTACCCATTGGACCTCTGTATATCTTTTTTTGGTAAAATGTCTATTTAGGTTCTTTTCTCATTTTTTAAATCAGGATGTTTGTTTTTTGCTATTGAGTTTTATGAGTTTTTAAATATATTTTGGATGTTAACATATGAACCCTTTATCAGATATGTGATTTTCTACTATTTTCTCCTATTCTGTAGATTGACTTTTTATTTTTAAAAAATGTGACCCATGTCACAAGTTCTCCTTCACTAATTTTTTTGACATCAGTGGATACCAGTATGTTTATAAGAAAAGCATTATATTTTTAATTCCCTTTTGCCGTTTTCACTTATTCTTTCTAACCCCCTCCTCTATGGCAGTCATCATTTTGTTTGTTGTTTATATGAGTCAGTTTTTTGTTTTGTTTTGTTCATTCATTTGCTTTGGTTTGTTTTAGATTCCACATATAATAAGAGAAGTCATATGGTACTTGTCTCTCTCTGACTTATTTCACTTAGCATAATACCCCCTAGGTCTACCTATGTGGTAGCAAATGGCAAGATTTCATTTTTTTATTCCTGAGTATTATTTCTTTGTGTGTGTGTGTGTGTGTGTGTGTGTGTGTGTATCACATCTTATGTATATATATCACATCTTCTTTATCTATTCATCTGCTGTTGTACACCTAGGATTCTTTCATATTTCTGTATCTTGGCTATTGTAAATAATGCTGCAATAAACAAAGGGATGTGTATATCTTTTTGAATTAGTGTTTTGTTCTCTTTGGATAAATACCCAGAAGTGACTTCTGGGTCATATGGTAGTTCTATTTTTCATTTTTGAGGAATCTCCATACACTTTTTCATAGTGTCTGCGCCAATTTATAATCTTACCAACAATATACAGAGGTTTCCTTTTCTTCACATTCTTGCCAACCCTTGTTATTTGTTGACTTTTTGATAATAGGCTTTCTGACAGATGTGTGGTGATACTTCATTGTGGTTTGATTTGCATTTCCCTGATGATTAGTGATGTTGAATAACTTTTCGTGTTGGCCATCTGTATGTCTTCTTTGGAGTAATGTCTACTCATGTCTTCTGCCCATTTTTGAGTCAGGTTTTCTGATGTTGAGTTGTATGAGTTTTTTTTATATAATTTGACTATTAACCCCTGTATCAGATGTATAATTTGTGAATATATACTATCATATAAGTTGTCTTTATGTTTTGTTGAGGTTTTTTTTCTCCATGCAGAAGTTTTTTTAGTTTGATGTAGTCCCATTTATTTATTTTTGCTTTTGTTTCCTTTGTTCAAGGAGCTATATCCTGAAAGATATTACTAAGACTGATTTTGAAGTGTTTACTACTTATGTTTTCTTCTAGGAGTTTTGTGGTTTTCAGTCTTACATTTAAGTCTTTAACCATTTTGAGTTTATTTTTGTATGTATTATATGAAAGTGGTCAGTTTCATTTACTCTTACTAATTACATTAGTTCTCTGTGTTGTACCTTTTCATTTTGTTGATAGTTTCTTTTGTTGTGCAGAAACATTTTTGGTATAATGTAGTCCCATTTATTTATTTTTGTTTATTTTTCTTTTGTTTCCTGGGCTGTTGGTGTCATATCAAAAAAAAAAAAAAAAAGTCATTGCCAAGACCAATATCAAGGAGCTTATCACCTGTTTTCTTTTAAGAGTTTTATGGTTTTAGGTCTTACGTTCAAGTCTTTAATGTATTTTGAGTTGATTTTTATGTTTGGTGTAGGATTGTGTATGGTTCAGGTTTATTCTTTTGCCTATGGCTGTTCAGTTTTCCCAATATCATTTATTAAAGAGACTGTTCTTTCCTCATTGTTTACTTTGGCTCTTTTGCCATAAATTAATTAACCTATACCTGTATGGGTTAATTTTTTAATTTCTCTTCTCTTCCCTTGATCTATGTGTCTGTTTTCATGTCAATACTATACTATTTTAATTATTATATGCTTCCAGCTTTGTTCTTCTTTCTACTTTGGCTATTTGGGTTTCTTTGTGATTCCATGATTTCAGGATTGTTTGTTCTATTTCAGGATTGTTTGTTCTATTAAATGCCATGAGTATTTTGATAAGGATTGCATTGAATCTGTAGATAGCTCTGTGAATTATATACATTTTTAAAGTCTTAAACCTGCCAGTTCATTAACATGGACTATCTTTTCACTTATTTGTGACATTTTTAATTTCTTATATGAATGTCTAATAGTTTCCAGTGCACAGGTCTTTCTACTGCCTTGGTTAAATTTACTCCTGTTTTATTCTTTTGATGCAACTGTAAATGGAATTGTTTTCTTAATTTTTATTTTTCATAGTTCATTTTTAGTATATAAAAATACAATCTATTTTTATTGATTTTTTAGTATGCAACTTTACTGAATTTGTTTATTAGTTCTAACAGTTTTTTTTTTGTGGAATCTTTAGGGTATTCTATATGTAATATCATATCGTCTGTAAGTAGTGACAGTTCCTTTCCAATGTGGACATCATCTATTTCCTTTTCTTGCCTAATTGCTCTGTCTAGGACTTCCAATACTATGTTGAAAAAAGTGACAAGAGTCATCATTTTGTCTTGTTTCTGATCTTAGAGAAAAGCATTCAGCTTTTTATTGTTGAGTACAATGTTAGTTGTGGACTTGTCATATATGGCCTTTATTATGTTGAGGTATATTTTCTGTACGCTCACTTCATTGAGAGTTTTTATAAAAAATGGATGTTGAATTTTGTCAACATTTATTGAGATGATCATATAATTTTTAGCCTTCTTTTTGTTCAGGTCATTTATCACATTGATTGATTTATGGATGTTGAATCATCTTTGTATACCTGGAATAACTCCCATTTGATTATGGTATATGATTCTTTAATTTGTTGTTGAATATGATATGTGAGTATTTTATCGGGGATTTAAAATATATTTTCATCAGGGATATTGGCTTGTAATTTTCTTTTCTTGTAGTATCTTCATCTGGTTTGGTGTCTGGCTTCATAAAATGAGTTTGGAAGTGTTCCCTCCTCTTCTATTTTTTAGAATAATTTGAGAAGGATTGGTATTAATTTTTCTTTAAATGTTAGATAGAATTTATTATTGAAACCATATGATTCTGGACTTTTATGTACACTTTGTATATATAAATCATACTGCAGTAAAATGGTTTAACAAAATGGGCAAAAGTTTTGAACAGACGCCTCATCCAAGAAGCTGAATAAATGGCAAATAATCATATAGAATTATGCTTAATATCATATGTCATTAGGAAATTGTAAAATAAATGACATTGTGACATTGTCACCTACTTATTAGAATGGCTAAAATTCAAAACACTGACAAAGCCATATGCTGGAGAGGATGTGTAGCAACAGGATGTCTCATCCATTTCTAGTGGACATGCGATTTGGTATAGTCACTTTGAAAGATAGATTGCTTCTCTACAAAGCTAAACAGACTTACCATACAATCCAGTAATTGTGTTCCTAGCTATTTATTCAATTGAGTTGAAAACTTAAATTCACAAAGTATCTGCACACTACTGTTAATAGTGTGTGTATAAATATATATTTATATTTACATTTATAATTTTCCAATGCTATAAACAGCCAAGATGTTCTTCAAAAGGTAGTAATTGGATAACCAAACTGTGGTGAACCCATAAAATTAATATTATTCAGAAATAAAAGGAAATGAGCTATTATGCAACCAAAAGACATAGAGGAAACTTTAATGCATTTTACTAACTGAAAGAAGCCAGTTAGAAAAGTTTACCTACTGTATGAATCCAACTACATGGCATTCTGGAAATGGCGAAATAATAGAAAACTAAAAAGGTCAATGATTGTCAGAGTTCTGTGGGAAGGAAGGGAAGGATGAATAGGTGGACTAAATGGTATTTTTAGGTCAGTGAAGTTATTGTGTATAAAACTGCAGTGGTGGTTACACTATATTAGGCATTTGTGAAAACCCATGAAAATGTATAAGACAAGAGTAAACTCCAATGTATACTATGGAGTTTAGTTAATAATAATGTATTAATATTGGTTCATCAGTTTTAACAAATATACCACATTAATACAATGTATTAATAATAGGGGAAATATAAGCAGGGGAGAGATGGAGTATATTGGAAATCTTTGTTATTTGCTCAGTTTTTTACAGACCTAAAACTCTCTAAACACTAGTCTATTAATTTTAAAAAATATTTAAAAAACAAGAGATATTATATCAGGAAAATATTTTAAAGCCAATATAAATGCTATAAAATATCAACATATACGTTTTTCTGCTTTCCCTGACCATACCTGCTTAGAAACAATTGATTAGAATTAAAAATTTTGATGGGTAGGTATGACTAAAGTTGTAGAAAATTATATAGATATATAAAGATGATGTGAGAGAGAGAGAGAGAGAGAGAGAGAGAGAGAGAGAGAGAGAGAGTGAGAGAAAGCATGAGAGTGCGCAAGCAAGAACAGATAGCAACCTGAAACAATTTAGTGTAGGGAAAATAACTCTATATGCTTTTGATAGCTATTAAGAGTTTGTCATTTAGGATACTTTGTATCTGTAAGTAAAATAACATTCAGAGTTCACTTTGCTTAAAGTTTTGAGAAACTATTACCTCATATATTATACAACAAAAAATATTAATGGAGTATAAGTTTAGCTTAGTCAGCAGACTGTTAAGAATGCTTTTGTCTCTAATGATAGAAACATCAAAAAATGCCTTCCACAAAATAATGGTTTTGTTTTCTGCCCATTATGAAAAGTCTAGGTGCTAGAGTTTGGTGGTTGTTAGACATTGGTTCATGGTATAAATGGTATCATAGTTGGGGTCTCTATTAATCTCTCATGGTTGCCTGTTGGCAAAATGTCTTCTGTAGCTCAAATATCTCATGACTTTTAGTCAGTAATAGGAACAGGTCAAAAGAAAAGAGCACATTTCATATGAATCAGTTTCCCTTTTGAAAAATTTTCCTGGTTGTCTCACCTGACCAACTCTTTTACTTACATTTCACTTCCCACAACAGTAGCATGGTCTTCTATTTGCAAGGAATGTTAGAGAGTGGACTTTTTTAAGTTCATTATATTGATGATCCCCAACAAAATCAGATTTATGTTAATAAATAGGAAGGAAAGAATGGATCTTGTGCATGCTATTAGAAGTTTCCAGCACAAGATGCTCTGCCACCTTTAGTGTCTCAGCTTTGTCATTGTCCTTACTCCTTTCATAATAGCAAATTTACTGTAACAGTTCAAAAATTAATCACAGCCAGACCTGAGTACATAAAGAGTCTGAAAGAACTGTTTACTTTGGTCATATCCTTTCTTGGAGTCCAGAACAATTTTCCAGATGCCACTACCCTCCACCAAACTTTTCTTCATTAACTAGAATAGGTCAGAAGCATACTCTTACACTAAGTTCCTCAGAGGAATATGGGCCTCTTACAATTGCTCTAGAATGATTAAAAACCACAAAATCTAAATTCTAGCATTAAAGAACTGAGGAAGATTTGTTGGATAGGTATCCAGAACTATCTTCTAAAGTGATTCTGCAACATGTAATAAATAATATTCTGAATATCAGCCCAGGATGAGCAAACAAATTGACTTTTCTTTTTGATAACTTGCTTCCTTATTTAGAAATTTTACCTCTGTGATGAAAAACAAATCAGTCATTTTCATACACTAGTTATTTAAAAAACCCTTTACATTATCTAACAAGTCTGCTATTTGGGGATATGGCAAATGGGACATATCCTCATGAGAGTCATCTTCAAAATGAAGCACTGTTACTCATGCTGAATGGTTGCTTTTGCTTTTATAGATATTGCTGCTCATTCTGAGCTTCTGTGTAAGTGTAATATGGACAATAATTGGTATGTGTCATAATATAATAAAAGCACAGTATTATGTATTTGCATTGTAAGCATATGCAGTAAGTATCATATACTTTTAACTACCTCAGAAAATTAGTTTGTCCAAGATGATACAGATAGGAAGTGGCCAAGTCCAAAATTTGAATCCAGGGTTGAATAAGGATATCAAAAGCTCGGCTGTTTTAGAGAGTGCCTAGGAAAGCTATCATCCACCAAAAAGCGGCATGTAGTGTAGTGCTGATCTCAGTTCAAAGCCATGAAAATGACTTTAGGTAAGAATTGGAAATTGAGGTAGGAAACAGAGCTTAGTTAGAAGCTAGATATTGGAGTTTAAAAAAAAGTTTCAGCGATAAACACAAACTAAACCAAAATAATCAGAAACACAAACCAAATAACTACAAAATTAAAGGAAGGTCTCAGAACAAAACAAAACAAAAAAACATAGAATAAGAGCAACAAAGCAGAGGTGTTAGTAAATCATTTATAAAAAAATAGCTCCCTCACTAATAGATACTTCTGTATTTTCATTTTAAGGTTTAGAGTAGTCTTGGGGATATGATTGATTGAGTCTACTAGCACATTTGGTGAGAGATGGGATGAAGGAAAATATGGAGTTGGACCTGAGAACAGGTTTCCAAATTTCAGATCTTGGTTCACTTAATAAACAAATTTAAATAGCTTTTTTGGTTAAGTTGAAATATCTAACTTAATCACTTTATATTGTGCCTTTGTTAACACATGAGTTTTAACATCTTTAAAAATATTATAATACCATAAGTTCAAAGAATTTGCAGAATATAAAAAAAGTCATTAATGTTAGAATATCAAACTGACACTCCACTGAATGACGTAACATCCAACTGAAAGTCTCAAGCACTGTAATAAAAATGATTTTTAAAAGTTTCTTTGCTTTTTTTCCTTGCATTTGCCTTTCTGCATTCAAAATTAATACTGTAACTTGAAGGTCTTAGCCTAAACAGGAAGAAATATGGCAGATATGTTTATATGATTTAAGTACAATATTACTTTATTTGAAAAAGGTGTATTAGTGCCCAGACATTTGGAGAATTTATAAAATTAGAAATTGGTTCAGTAAGATATATGTATTTACGCCAAAATATTTCAAGCAAATAAAAAATTGTTAGAATACATTTGAAATATTCTGAGTCTACTTGGTGGAATTAAACTGAATATACCTCTACCTTATTTTCTGAGAGTTATGAAATATACATTATTATATTCATTCATTAAATAAACATGAATGTGAATCCAACATATAAAAGAATAAAAGTACACAAGTTTAGTTATGCCCAATTAAATGAAATATAGTAGTAGAATGAGACCAAAAAAAAGACAACCTACAATATTAAGGAGAAACATGTAATAAGGAAAGAGGAACTTATTTAACAATATACTTCCTTAAATTTTCCAAGTTAAAGATATGACTTACAGAAATATAGGAACATATCAAATATAAATGTATTAGTTTATGAGAGAACTAGTAAGAAAAATATCCTGGTTCCAGTAGCATTCTATAAATACAGTTTTATACTTTCCATGAAAAATACTAGCTTTTGCATGAGTTTCCTGAGGGTCAGATGGACATCATGTAAAAGGAACCAAGTTGAGTTATCTCTCTGACAAGAAAGGAGAGATATTTCAGCAAGATGCTGTAGGGATACTGCTTGGTCAGAAAAATGAGACAAAGTGGGAAGAAAAAGATCCAGAATGGACTTTCCACAAGAACCCCAGCCAACACAGTGAATCCCAGAAATTCACAACTCCCTTTCTCCAGAGCCAAATCTTAGAGGCCTAAAGTAACACACAAGGCATTGAAAGTGAGTTGGTTAAAAAAAAAAAAAAAGTTAGGATAATACTGAAAGTTAGATAAAACTGATAAAAGTTAAAAAAACCATAGTATTTGGGGTTATCTTTTATACTCCATAGAAATCTGCAAATTAAGTGGAAATTCAGCTTTTTTACCTCTAACAACTTAGTAGATAGCGAAGTTAAATGCAGATACATTCTCCTGGAAAAATCAAATAATCTTTGGGTGGATTTGGTAATGTTGCAGTGATCATGTTGCAGTGACCAAAAGATCACACTGCCCATTTTTTAAAACTCTATTTGAATAATTATTAACACATTTAAATGGAGTTGTGATCTTATTTTAAAAGTATTTTGAATCTTTATTAACATTATAACATTTCTTGGAAATCTTTTTTAATTATGGAAATTATGGAATATCATTTGGCAAAAGGCTATGTTTTAGGATGAATGTCTTTATTTTACAGTGTTCAGAATCTCATCTCTAATAATTTCAAGTCCATAATTATAATTATCTCTAATGCTAAGTCCAGAGGCTGAAAAAAATTAAGCTTAAACTGGGTCTATACCAATTGTGACTAAAAGAGATGTGGATTTTTAGACATAAGAGAAAGTTTTAGAGAATTAGTGGACAGTTCAAAGAATGTAAAGACAGATACTTCAAACTTAATTATTGAAATTAAATTACCCCACTTTTGTGGTCTTTTGAGATTCTTCAGAGTCTCTGTATTAGGGAACTGCTAAAAGCATTGAGATGGAAATATAAGTGCAGTAACAGTAAACATTATGAGGCAGAGCTTGTGTTACATTCATTAGTTTCTTAAATTTTTGATTTGTAAAGCATTAAATAGAATAGAGTTAAAATGAACAAAGACGTTGACCTGTTGGACAAATATTAATCTTGCTAGACAAATAGATCTATATACATTCTCTAGATTAGTACTGGCAATTATTTGCAGATATCACTATGGAACAAAAACAAAAAAAAAACATTGTTATCAATGGAAAGTCAAGGAAGGCAGCATGTGATAAAGAAAAACAAGAAAAGTATTCAGATCTCATACGCTTGAATTGGCAATAGGATTTTGTAGAGGATGTTTTCTCGTATTTAGCTCTCAGTTCTATCATTACCTGAAAAAAGAAGAAGTAGCTCTTGTACAAGAGAGCCCAGTATTTGAAAGCTGGAAGTTATAAAACAAAATCAAGTATGAACTTCCAGTTTCTTCTCCAACAGGTAGATTTTGGAAGTTGCCATCCCTCTACTAAAAATAATTAAAAACTGGAAAAACTGAAAATCATGCATTTTTTGACCCATCAGAGAACATAGGATGTGGGGCAAAACTTCACACTGAAATCTGAAAAGACAGACAACTCCACAGTTAAGGCTAAATGTGCTCCCTGGAGCAGAAACCACTGGAGCCACAGACTGGTATGAGTACTTAAATGGTTGATTTGACAAGCTGCTGAAGACTGAGAGTGAATTGCATGAGAGTGAGAAATTTCTGGGGGCTTCCCACTTAAGGGGAGCCCATACTTTTGTGGCTTAATTTTAGAAAATCTATGAAATTTGCACAGCAAAGATCTTAGAAAAATTGCCTTATGGCTTTGCCAGGGTAGAGAAAGAGTAACCATTGTGAAATATGCCCACAGTATTCTCCAAAACAAAGAAAGCCTACTCTCCAGGGGTAACTACTTTATCAAAAACTTATTCCACCTGGAGAAAGGACATTTCTCCAGCTTCAGCCCCCTGCAGACTTGCTGTCTCATTTGAGAGAAAAAGCTATATTATTGGAAAAGCACTTGCAAAAAGTGGAGACAACAAAAAGGGCACAAGACAAATTGGAATCCTCTATGACCTATAATTGTAATCAATAAACATAACCCATCTCCTAGCCAGATGAACATAAATCCTCATACTGAAGGCCTATTTAACTCAGTTTTTATTGCCCAATACAAGTTCAGCTTTCAACAAAAAGTTACAAAGTAAACCAAAGGCAAAGTAAAAATACAACCTGAAGGAATAAAGCATACATCAGAACCAGACTCAGATAAGACAAAGATATTGTAATTATGACACATAATTTTTTAACCATAATATATGTATTATAGGCACTAATTGAAAAGTAGATAATATGCAAGAAAAAATTGGCAATATAAGAAGAGAGATGGACATTTTATGAAAAATAGCATAAGGAAATGCTAGAAATTAAAAAAGTTTATAAGGGGATTATAGGGTAAAGAACTGCAAGCCTCAGACCCTATTTAAGGAGTCTCTGCTGAAACTCAAAGTCAACAGGGAAGACCAAAAACAAACAATAAACAAATAATAAAGGAAATTTCAGCCTTTGGCACAACTACAGTGAACAGTGAACAGAGCCTAACTCCTAGCCTGATAAACATAAAGTTCACACTAAAGACCTATCTACCTCAGTTCCTTTTGCCCAGTACATGGTATCCTGGATTTCAGTGAAAAATTACAAGGCATGCTAAAAGGTAACAACAACAAACAATACAGTCTTAAAAGATAAAGCAAACATCACAATGCATAATCACACAAAGATCAGGCTCAGATATGGAAAGAGATTTTGAAACTATCAAACCACAAAATTAAAATAACTATGATTAACATGCTAAAAGTTCTAGTGGAAAAAGTGGACAACAAATAAGAGTAGTTGCATATTGTAATCAGATGAATGGAATCTCTACCAAATAATCAAAAGGATCCTTTAATAGGATCATCATTAGACTGGACACAGATAAGAAAAGAATTATGAACCTGAAGATATGTCAATAGAAACTTTCCAAACTGAAAAGCAAAGAGAAAAAAAGAATAAAATAAATTAAATATTGAACAAAATATCCAAGAACTGTGGGATAATTCTGAAAGGTGTAATAGAAACAAAATGGGAATGCCAAAAGGAGAAAAAAAAAAGAGAGAAAGAAATAGAAGAATTATTTGAGGTAATAATGAGAGCTAATTTTTCAAAATTAATTTCAGACACTAAACTACAAATCCAGGAAGCTCGAGAACATCTAGCAGGAAAAATCTTAAAAACTACACCTAGGAATATGATATTAAAACCACAGGAAATCAAAGGCAAAGAGAAAATTTTGAACAAAGCCAGAAGGAACAAAAAAAAAAAAACAACCCTACCTGTAGAAGAGCAAGGAAAATAATTACACTGGAATTCTTTCAGAAACTATGCAATCAAAAAAAAGAGTAGAGTGAAATATTTACTGTTGAAAGAAAAAATACAAACCAATAATTCTGTATCCAGGGAAATTATCCTTCAGAAGTAGGAGAGGAATACTTTCTCAGACAAGCAGATATTGAGCAAATTTGTCACAAATAGACCTGCATTGCAAGAAATTTTAAAAGAAACTCTTAAAAGGCAAATGGTAAAGGTCAGAAACTCAGATCTACATAAAGAAATGAAAAGTTTTAGAAAACAAAAGTAAAATCAAAACTTTTATTTTTCTTATTTGCAATTAATCTAATATTAGTTTATTTAAAATGATAATAGCAAAAGAATTAGAACAAAAAATCATCAGATTTGTATGGGAACACAAAAGACCCCAAATTGCCAAAGCCATCCTGAGAAAAAAGAACAAGGCTGGAGGCATCACTCTGCTGACTTCAAATTATCATACAAAGCAATAGTAATTAGAATAGCATGGTATTTGCAGCAAAACAGACATACGGACCAGTGGAATTGAGTCCAGAAGGAAACCCATGCAAATTGGCCACTATGGAAAACGGAATGGAGGTTCCTCAAAAAAGTAAGAATTGATCTACCATATGATCCTGCACTCCCTCAACAGGGTATTTAGCCCAAAGAGTTAAAAACTCATATTTGAAAAGATATTTGCACACCAATATTCATAGCAGCATTATTCACAGTAGCCAGGACATGGAAGCAACCAAAGTGTCTTATGATAGATGATTGACTAAAGAAGCTTTGGTACATATATACAATGGAATATTACTCAGCCATAAGAAGAGATGAAATACTGCCATTTGCAACAACATGGATAGACCTTGAAATAATCTTACTAAGCGAAATAAGCCAAACAGAAAATGTTGAAAGTCACATGATATCACATATGTAGGATATAAACCTAAAAGCAACATATGAACAGGGCAAACAAACAGAGACTCTTGGATATGGACAATGGACTAGTGATTACCAGAAGGGAGGGCTGAGCAGAAAAAAAAAATAAAATGTTTAAAAAATTATGTATATATAGTATGAAAAAATAATAAATAAACTGGTATTTAAAAAACAAATTTGCAGCATGCAAAATAAAATAATGATAATAGCAAAAATATATAAGGAGATTATAATTTATGGATGAGGGAAATGAATAACAACCTGAAATAAGGAAAAGAGAAAAGAATTGGGAACACTGTTTAAGGTACTTGCACTCCTCATAAAGTGGCTTAATGTTATTTCAGGTGGACTTGGATTTGTTTTAACTATGTTTCAAACTCTAGAGAAACCAAAGAAAATATTTAAAAGAGAAGTACAATTGACATGCTAAAAGAGGAGGGAAAATGGAATCATACAAAATTCTCAATTAAAATCAGAGAAGGCAGAAAAGAATGGAAGACAAAGATAAATCTCAGGTGCTGTAGAATATTTAGAGAATTAAGGTACGGAAAGAGTTTATATAAAATTAGGATAATTTTTTCCAGGTATGGCATAAAGGCAGAAGCTATAAAGATAAAGAAAAATAGATTTTAGCACATAATTATTTATCTTTTTATATGCCATAAATAACATTTTAAGAGGGAGAAATGTTTAAAACAAACATAAGGGATTGTCTTAATATATAATGAACACTCATATATCAATATAAAAACAGTACTAACTTCAATGAAATGTAGACAAAGGGAATAAATAGGTGTTTTAAAAAAATTTTTGTCAATATATAGTAATTAAATGTAAATGTGACATATCTCTTCACTCAGAAATTCTGTAAAGTTATAAAACAATGATAATATCTAGTGTTGGCAAAGATTAAAAGAAATAATCATCACTATTCTTTGTTCTAAAATAAATTTTGGCAATATTTTTTAGAAGCCTTCAAAATTTCCCAATCTAATGACCTGTTAGAATTCTGTTACTAGGAGTTTAACTTAAAAACTAATGCCACAAATATATAAAAACTTGTTAAAAGTTCATAGCACTTTCTTGTAATAGTAGCATTATGGGAACACCTACATTTCTAATAATATGGTTTATTTAAAAGAATTATATATAATCAGAAGCAGAAATGCTGTGCAGCCAATAAAAACCAGGTGTAGATTCTTTCTGAGTGATGTGGAAAGATTTTTATATTTTTTTGTGACAATTAATTTATTTGAACTATAGCTGTTGCCTTTCAATTATAATGGGTAACATTTACAAGATTTTTCTCATATCTTATCAACCAATTTTAATCTATGTTATTGTCTTCCCTGGTATTCAGTTTGGTACTGTAAATTATGTCTAAACTTCTCTTATATAATTTGTCTTGATTCTGAAGCACTGCAGAAGTGTAACAGCTTATATTATATCCCACTTTTATACCTCTTCCCAAATATAGATTGGCTGTATCATTTCTATGGTGTCAGGGCACCAGGGCATGTAATACTTCTTTTTCACTCTTTTCATTCTGATCTTTGCATTTATTTCACTCTGTTTTAAAGTTAAATATAATTTATGCATACTGCCAATCCTTTTCTAGTAGTTCTTAACATAGTTTACTGGTTTTATGAAGTTCATTCTTCATTCATTTTCTTAAGAAGGACTCATAAGAAAACTATTCCCTGACCTGTGTAAAGTGTCTTGGGTGAATATAAAATTCTTGATTCACACTTTTTTTCTTAAGTGTTTTGTGGTCATCGCCTAATCATTTTCTAGCTTTGAATGTTAATGTAAGGAAATTTGAACCCAGTTATATTTTGCCCTAAAAAGTGACTTGAACACCCTGCTTAATTAATCAAAAGATCCATTTTGTGTCATTTAAATTCAATAAGTTTACCGAGGTTTTATCTTGCTCTTAAATATTCTCTGTTGATTTTCCTTTAAGATACTTTTTATGATCTTCACTTTAAATTTGAATAGTCAATCTTTTTGGTGGTGGTGGTGGTGTTGTTTTTCAGGAAAGCTTTAAAAAACATTATCTTTAAATATTTTTATTGTTTCATTGTTTTGATTTTCTTTTTTATATTAACATTTTTACATTTATCCTATGGCCATGCCACCCTGAACGAGCCTGATCATGTCTGATCTCAAAAGCTAAGCAGGGTCAGGCCTGGTTAGTACTTGGATGGGAGACCACTTGGGAATACCGGGTGCTGTAGGAAAAAAAAAAAAAAAGGTACATTTATCTTTATGTCTAGTTTTTAAAAAAAATTTTATTTTATTTTATTTTGACCACTTTTTAATATTTTACCCTACAAGTTTTCTACAGGACATAGTATTCTCTTCATTTCTTTCAATTTTGTCTTCCTGTGATTAATTCTCCACTTCTTTACTGCATCCTTTCAACATATATTTCTCTATATCTTATTTCCTTGCCTTCTTATCCCCAAAGTGACATTCTTTATTATCTGTAGTACTTCATAGAAGCAGGTAATTACTTAAGAAAATTCATAGTGAAATATTTGCTCACAATTTTTATCTGCTTCATGGAAATGTGGGTTTTTTTCTTTCTAATTTTAGTATGTGTACTGTTAAAGTGAGTACGGAAAGTTTTTTCTGCAGTGTTCTTTGTTTTCAACTTCTGCTGTTCTTTTTCTTTCTTTTTTTCTTAAAATATCTTTGTATTAATGCTATACCTGTTTATTTTTTATTACTCATCAATGAATAAATTATGTATTTCTGGAACAAAATATATAGGAAGTTTCTATGTATAAGAAGATACTTTTGAAATTTTTCAGACTTCACCTCCAAAGGGATTTTTCTTTTATTACTATCATAAAAAGATCTTTCTTCAAATATGGCTTTATTTTTTTAACCTACTTGTATAAACTCTCCCCCTCAGCCTTTCTCAATGAAATAGAATTATGGATTTATTGACAGCTTTTGCTGTTAGTCTTTCTTGATCTTGTTCCTGCCTCTATTACAATGAAGGGATAAACTTTTGCAATTCAGAGTGAGTTCCTCACTTTTAAGAATTTTTTTTCCCTAGACTTTTCTGAGATCTTCCATCAGTGGACTAACCTCTGGTCATCATCTCTTCATTTCATCAAGATGGCTTTTGTGTTAACACTTCTATATATTTACAGTCCATAATAAAATATGTCTCAAAGTTTTCTGATTCTTTGTCCCTGGGTAAATTTCTATGTGATTTCTAGAAGGAAAAGAGAAAAGAAGCTGAATTATACATGAGTCTTTACTCCATAATCCCTGATAATTTACTGCTTAACAAGGATTTAACAGCTACTTAAATCTACATTTGCAGTTGAACCACAAAAAAGCAATTAGGTACAGATTAATACTATATTCCATGAGAGATAAAATCAAAACTTTGAAGTTCAGATATCATAAGTGAGACTGTTAGGAACTTAAACAACCTAGCAAAGACATTTATGGCTATAAGATACAAATATTACAATATGCAAGAAAGGTACAAATCTGACATGACAGTTTTTCAGGTAACATGGTTTATGATTATTTATTTATTATTTCTGCATCAATTTCTTCCAAAAATTCCCACCTTTCATTTTTATCTAATAATCTTGAATGACTAACTCCAAATTTGTCTTCTCATAGCTCTCATATACCTCCAGAATATGCAACTAACAACTGAACAGAGGTTTACAGTTTAGATCCAGTCATTATTAGACTAACAGGGAGAATATATAGTTTTTAGATATGAAGATGTAAATCAAAGAATGTAGGGTTTAAAATTTTACATTAAAAATCACATTTTTTTTTAATTTTGGGATTGAATTCAGTAATGAATATGAAGGCTTACTTTGTGTAAGTCTGGCACAAAGAAAGAACATTATAGTTGTTTTTATTCTGTATCATGATCATCACTATTGTTATTCAATAGGGAATAAATATAAGGGTATATTTTTTCAAATAATTTTTCAGCCTGAAAATGCAAAGATTATAAAAAGAAAATCATACCAATACTTATAATTTTCTATTCAAAAAAGAAAGTTATGAATAATAGGGGAATAATTTTTACTTACAAGATTGATAAAATGGTAGAACTTGATTTTAAAAAAAGGAATATTGGATGAATGAAACCAGGATCTGAGTATTTTTAGCTGTTATTTATTAATTTTCAGCATATCTGATGCAGAATAAAGTAAAAATGCACCATTAGCAGACATAAGTAAATTTGAAATACAAGTATTTCTTCAGGGAAGCCAAAGCATATAATGAAATGAGATTTGTGTGAATTTATTTAAGGAAGTAAAAATTTTGATAAGTTTCCACAAAGCAAATTGGTAAATCATATCAAGAGCCTTCAAATAAATAAATACATATGTACATACATACAAAAAATTATAAAGATGCTCAATAAAAAATATTTATAATAAAAAGAAAAAAACTAATGTCAAATAATAAAGAATTCTTAAAACTATACAGCATATCCAGATACTCAATGACAAAAATAATTTAAAAGTTTTTTCAGTATCACAGATAAAGTTTCACAATAATTTTAAATAAAAATACTGTATATATAATTATTTACAGTATGTTATTAATTATTTAAAATTTATATATACAAAGAAAAAACATAATAAAAGAAATTCAGTAAAATATGAATAATAGTTATTTCTAGGTTGTGGGAATAATGATAATATTTTATTATTGTATAATTTTTCAGAACCATCTATAATTAATACGCTTATGATTATAATTTTAATTTTTATGATATAATAATAAGTATAATTTAAAGCATTTCAAACTGAAAGAAAGCTTTCCCTGAGTTATGCCTTTTTTCTTAGTAAATGTCAAGATATTTTAATATTATTAAACTTTTCGTGAATGATATTTTTATTTTTCAAATGTTTCATTTAGCTCCCAGAAACAAATATCTTTCTCTGAATTACTGAGCTATAATTACTGTGATCAGATTCGGAGCATTATAAAGCTATTAAAGTTGTGGTATAGTCTCTTCTCCTTTGACAGTTAAACAGATCTCCCATTATCTTTGAGGTATAATTCACCTTGTCCTAATCAGGATTTTATATAAAATGCTTCCATATATGGGTATATTTCAGTCATATTTAATATAAAGAGACTTTGACTTGCTTTATGGCTAACTATGCACATCTTTATCTGCTTATCAATGTGTATAAAACCTTTCCTCATGTTATGTTTTTTCTCTAACATTTTCTAAAGTTCTGTGATTTTAAAAAATTATTTTTTTAAACAAGTCTAGATGTGCTTAGCAAGTTATACTGGGCCTTATTTCTGTAAGTAGTTAGAAGCTCTGGACTCATGACCCCTGAAGTTCAAAGTGCTTTCATTCTTTCTTCTAAAGGAATATCAATATTATTAGTCACTTATTTTTTAATTTTTCAAAAATTGATTACCTATAATGTATAAGCACTGGTAGACTCTATAAAATTTACAAAGATAATTAAGACACAGAAGAGATTTTTTAAAGCACATAACCAAGGAGAAACATACAGTTAACTTAAATATGAGGCAAATTGTGATGAAAACTACAATAAAAGAATCAATGGATATTTCACAAATGTAGGGATTGAAGAGATAACTTTTGAGTGGATGCATGCAGACTTCCCTAGTAGCCAAGATGCCTCATTGAAACAAAGAGAGATTCCTCATACCTTGATTAAAAAAAAATAAAAGCAATTACAGCACAGTTGGGGATAGGATTTATATTAGAGAATAGTCTGTATAGATCAGTTAATTTTAGCAACCTGCATCCTAATCTTAGTAATCTATTTGGCAAAGATGGTTCTAGTTACAGTGAATGAGCATAAAGCCATCTTCACTGCTGGAAAACAACACAAAAATCACCTTCTATTCATTTGGGGATGGTATATCCTCAAATATGTACAAAGGATGCAAGTTTACTCACCAGGTTGATGGCTCCATTTGTCATGCTATATTGGCAATATTTCATTGACCTAATTATAGTCATCTATAATTACATAGCTCACAATGTCACTATGACTTAAGTTTTCTAAAAGTTAAAGGAGGCAATATTCAGTAATCAATATTACATTTTAAAAACAGTATCTAATTAAATTGCCCTTGCTGAATAGAGGATGCCTTTGTACTGATTAGATCATTTCTAAAGTCGAATTCCTCAATTAATCATTAAACTAACACTGAACAAGAAGACCTGAAGTTGATTCTTTATGCCAAGTTTTAGAATTCATTGGGTAACAATACATTCTCAGGTACTCATTTTAATCTTTCTTTTATTCTGCTTCACACATAGCTATATTAAGGGATATGTGCATAAGAGTCTTGCCCATGTCTCCAAACATTGATATAATCAGTTAATATAATCTGGCCAGAGCCAGCTAAATGAAAGTTGAAGAAAAAAGGAAAAACGAGTTTCAGAAAAATAGCTGACTCCAGGAAATCTAAGGTTAAAGGAAATGCATTTATTCTGAAAAGCATCTATTAATCAGGACTTTTGTCTATTTGATTAAAAGCTCTTTCAGTAAAAAGCAACAGAAATCCATTTAAACTAACTTATGTATAAAAGGGAATTTATTATAAGAAAAAGGAAGTATGCCCTGGGCCCCATGGAAAAATCACACCAGGACTGACAACTGGAAATGGGAAAATCAGGCACCATGCATGGCAGTTATTCTTAATCTATATGTCTCTCTATATCTCTTCCTAATCATCACTTGGTTTTACCTTTTGTATTCAGGCTCTGCTCTTTTTCTGTGCATGGGATTTAATGTGCACATGATGAAAATTGACCATACTACAGTGACAGTGTTGGTTGTAAATTTTTCTTCCAAATTCAAGTGTCATTTCAGAAATCCCTAATTTCTGAAAGAAACATCTTAATTGGCACAGTGTAAATCACATATCTACCCCATGTGCTTTCAGATATGGCCAATTGTGCATACTCACATAATGTAAGCATAGCTACACATATGGAGGTTTCTACAAAAGTCTCCTGTCCTTGAGAAATTGTGCTTGAAAGTTTCTCCCATATTTCTCTAGAAAGGACTTTTCTTGAGGAAAAAGAGAGTTCACGTGAATTGTTGAACATCATACAGCACGTAAGCGGCAAAACTGGGATCAGCCTTATGTCTTTCTCACTCCAAAGTGCATTTCCATTGCCAAATTCACAGACAAAAGAAATGTCCTAAAGTTTGTCCTTCTCTGCTAATTTGACAGCAGCTCATAAGGTGCAGATAACAGAGACAGTTCAAAAGAACTTTCAGAATGAAGAAATTTTTCTGAATATCTTTGAAAGTGATATAAACACTAATCTCATAGCAAGATTGTGGAGGCCTTGAGAATGTGCTGCCCAGAATCTTGCTGAAGGCAGTAGAGGTGACCAGCGCCCCTCCCTCATTCAGCACTGAGTTTTCACAAGAGCCAGCCTTTTCCCTTGATGTTTCCATTCAGTGAGCCCAAGAGGCATGAAACCAGTGGTGACCATTCCTACAAGAGAGAGGGGGGTCTCCTCTAATGGGCAACATGGACTTGATACACCTCATCAACTGTAACATCCTTAGAACTGTGCTGCAGCGGGAAACTCTTCCCAGTGGATACTCCTTCCAGTCATCTCCATTTTCAGGTATCAAACCTATATCTCCTGCCTACCTTTTCCCTCTCCTTGTCATGCTTCATAGGTGCTTCCTTCAGTTAATCTCTTTCAGGTGTGATCTTATCTTGGCATATACTTATTAGAGGACATGATAACAAAAATTTTAGAGGAATTTAAGAAAAGGAAAGAAGAGAAAGCTGTATTAAAATTAAAGATAAGAGCAACTGGAAAAAGAAATAAAATAGATTTTTTTCATATTATTTGTGGAAAGTTATAGGACTTTCCACCGGTTTTATTTGAATTTTTAGAATAGCATTTATTGGTTTTCCCTCTTGAGGGAAATACACACATAGCATATATAACTCACATTAAAAGAATAAAAATGCAGAACTTTAAAGCTACAAAATAAAATTAGCTCGTTAATCAATTGTTAAATTTTATTATATTTTCCAGTCTTGGTTATGATTTTTTTTTCTAAATTAGTATTAAATTAAATAAACCATTTGGATCTTTTTTTTTTTTAATGCCTACAGCACCTTGTTTTCTTAGGTGGTTTCCCATCCAAGTACTAACCAGGCCTGACCCTGCTTACCTTCCAAGATTAGACATCAGGCTTATCCAGGGTGGCATGGCCATAGACCATGGACTATGGCTCCACTGGGGCTTGAACCCGGGACCTTCTGTATGTAAAGCAGATGTGCTAACTGCTACACTATGGAACCACATTCTAGATTTTTTTTTTCCACTAATCTTATGTTGTCAGTACTTTCCAATGCCATCAAATCTATATATTTTTTTTAATTAACACAGATTTATATTTAGTGTCTTTTAAGAATTTTTTTTTTGTTATATTCCTCTTTTCATTTTTAGTGACCCTTCTGATCAAAAGGTGTAAGTAGGGAGCAATTGTAGAAAAAGGTGAAGATATTGCTACCTGAATCGTGTTTTTGGTGTTGGAGGAAATCACCCAGTACCATGAGTGGGAATGGGGCGAGGGTGGTCTGAGGACTGCTGGAAATTTGGAGGAAGGAGACGCATTGATAATCTTTGTCTTGCAGAACTGTCTTAAAGCCTTCCTCCCTCCCCAAGGAAATTGCCCTAGTGAGCCTCTCTCAAATTGTAGCAAGTGCCTTAAACATAACTGATTGTTGGGCCTGCTGTCGCCCACTAGATGGCTCTGACCATGATTTGATGACCTTTTTCCTTAATCTTACTGAAAAGTTTATTGGAAATATCAGGGATGACCCCAGTTTTGTTGCTACCCATACACCTCCAGATGACTTGCCCACCCTCAGATGTAATCATTCTGTAAGGCAAACAAATGTCACCTCCCTGTTTGGAAGAACTAATAAGACTGAGTGGACTGACTATCCTCAGGTGGTCCCTCCAAAAATAAGGACTGGACTCAATTATTGGAACCTATTTGGTAACGCTAAGATTTGACCAGCCAGTTGGGAGGCCACTTTGGAGGCACTGTCAACCTGTACATTCTTCCTCTGATATGGGAACCACTTGGATTGGGTAGTTGTAAACAATACTTTCTTTCTAAGGGGACCACATATACCCATGAGATTTTACTTCCTTCGAAGGAACCAGGCAGTACCTTGTCTACCCCCAGAGAACAGAGCAATTTGTACTTTTCTTGGCCCTGGAAGGCATTCAGGTCAGCCTGACTGGTTGGGCCCAGGTGGATTCTGTGCAATTCTTAATACATCTTACTATATCTAGATTAATTCCCGGCCCAAGTAGAAGAGTCAAAAAAGAAAGTTAAGGAGAAAGCCCCTTTATTTTCTAAGATAGACACTTATTGTTTATGGGATTTGTTCAGCTGGGACCCTGGGAGGTAGAGCTGAGGTCAATACTGGTCCACTTATTATTATTAGAAGTTATTCTCAAGTATTAAAGTATGTGTTTTTATGCAAATTTATGTAAGCAGATTAGGGTGCAATGGCTTATAGATTTGGTAAGTAGTTTGGATATCATCTTTTGGGTTGTTTGGGTTGCAGGGTTTTACTTTTCTTCATTGGAAGATACCATTATGCCAGAGACAGCTGTTGGTCAACATCTCTCTGGGTGGTATATATTCTAAACTGGTTCACTCTATGGCTGTGTCTGGATTTGTTTCTGGCATGTGATGCTTATATGCCAAGGAAATCCCCATTACCTCAGGAAGATGACAGCTTTTTTCTCGGATCAGTGAATCTTCAAAATCAGAAACCTCCCAGATAAATAGATATTCTCAAAAAATACAAATCTCAACTGTCTAAGTGGTTCCAAGTAATGACTGGAGCTTCTAAGGCCTTGGAAATAAGGCCTTATCAGTGGGGTTCTGCCAATATTTTGCTGTGCTGTGTTTCCCGGGGTATGTTTTTGGGGTCTTTAATTATTTCTTCATTTTTGTTCAATTCCCTGATCATTTATATGGGGTTCTAGAGGTAAGAAAATAATTATCAAGTTGTCTGTTATCAAATTCCATCTTAACCAGAACTGTGTTGTTCTATGAGTCACACTATGTCATTGTGGATTACAGTGATGTGAAAGAAGCAGGTGGAGTGTAATGTCCTCTGAAGTGGTATCATATGTGTATAAAGACCCCTGCCAACATAATCACTTCTCACTTAGTCTGTTAATGCATGCCATTCTGAGAGTTCCTGAAGTAAGGCTTATCGGAGCTGTGACCAGGTTCAGTGAACCAAAAACCACAACACATGTTCTGTTGAAGGGGGTGTTGTACCTATCCCAGGTGCTGACAATTATCATGATAACTACTATTTATTGAGTACCTCATCCTTGCCTGTTTCTGTAATAATCAAATTACATATCATCATTTTTTACTCCACATATCACTTATGATGATCCCTGTTTTTCACTTAAGGAGGTAGGCCTGGAAGTAAGCTCACTTCCTTAAATCATATGGCTAGGAAGTGGTAGAATTAAAATTATAATGAGAAACTTCTTAGCTCTCAAATTCATGCTATTTCTACAGAGTAATGTGATGAAATACATACACTATTAATAATCTAGCCAAAGGTTTCACTTTTCAAAATTTTGTTTAGTTTTTAGCATAATTTGATGTAATATTTATTTTCCATTTTATGTATGAGGAAACTGTAGGTCAGAAAGAACGAATATGCTATAACTCAAAGAGTGTAACTCAAATTTAGCTCTTTTATTTTCAAGCCAAATATTTTTTTTTAAATTTCACCACAGTGTTTATCATTGTTTTCATATCTTTTATAAGAAATTTGCTATGGTGGGCTCATTATTCAACCTTAAGAAAGGAGAGCAGGAGAATCAGTGTCAAGGTGGTTTCTGAACATTGAAAAGTCTACAAAAGTAACCTTAGACTGGTAAGACTGAGCTGTTTTAATTTATACTGTTAAAGTTAAAGCATTATTTCTTGAAGAAATATAAAGCCATAGAGATTCTCTTGATTGTGTCTTAAAGATAAATAGGTTAATGAGAATTAAGGTCCCACTTCTGATATATCACCTTGGAAGAAGAGGACCAGTCACGATTAAGTGGTAGATTTCAAACAGAAGTGGAGGAGAAATAATTTATAAGGACTTCTCATTATTTTAAATAATCACTCTCTCTTTGATATATTTAGAAACGAGATATATATATATATATATTATATATATATATATATAATATATATATATATATATAGTAAATATATTTATATCAGAAAGGCCATTTTTAGTTTTTAGTTACACTTCTGCTACAATTTCTTTAAAGTGAAGCCCAGCTTATCAAATATACATGTTGGTATCAGCCTTTTGAAAGACATCAGGCAAAGAAAATGTGGCATTTCAAGGAAGATATGAAGGATGTTTTGGTTCAGAATAAATAGTGAAACCTATGCTATGCCACAATCAAATAATTTATTGTACTATAAAATCATAATATAGGAATCTTCTTTGATTTTTCCGTGGTAACTGAGGCTAATATGAAAAGGCTAATCTAAATAAGGTTTGAATATTTTTATGATGAACCACATGGGCCATCTAAATTACTTTGCAGGAAGTTATGATGTAGTGCTCAAATTGCTAGAAATGGCTTGCTCAGCCTGTAAATAAATATCAACAAAATTGAGTCCAGAATTCTTTCTAAAAAATTTGCCTCATTGAAAGAAAATATTTCGAATCCAGCACATAGAGTTTCATTATTCTGTGTCACTCTCATTTATTAAAAACCTAGTGTTGGTTGGTACATAATCCGTCATAAGGCTGCTCATGACAAGAACTCCCTAGCAGAGCTCATGGTTCTCCTATAAATTATTTTTAATTTTAATTTTTAATATTATCATAAAGTAAAATTGACCTTTATTTTTTTTCATGTACCATTTTATGAATTTAACACACAAATATATAATAACTTGAATATATATGTATATATATATACATATATATTCAAATTATGATCAACACAATAGGATACAAAAGAGTTCATCTCTCAGAGGAACTCCCTGTATTCTCCCTTTATAGTTGGACTCTGCCGCCACAAATACTTCCCCATGTTATGCAGTACAGGGGGCTTATTAAATACAGAATTTATATGCCAGTTATATCGTAGAGCATTGATTCTCTATGATCATGTTTGTGGATCTGTGGGGAATGCAAGGGAGTATGCTTTACCTCTTTGGGGAAGGGGCATTACGTAATTTCATGAAGAAATTTTTTTTGAAGTAAATTCTCTGCTATTGATTCTGATAAAATCTCTTTTTCTCTTTGGGAGAATTTCTTTTCTTTTTCTTATTTGAAAATCACTGCAATTATATGATATTCCTTAGGTATATTTGGGAGGATAGAAAAGTAGAGGTTTAAAACAATGTCTTTGAGAAAAAGCCATTTTGGTATTAAAGACACCTCATTAGAGTTGAGTTGGGTTATTTTCTATCAAAATAGTGTTTTAAGGTCTTTATAGTTTTCCAAATTTAAACTCCTTGAGGATATGAACTGAATCCTGTGCACTGTTGAATTCTCAGGGCATAGAGCATTTCTTAGAACTTTGTAGGTAATCAATAAGGAAGTGATGAATGATTATGTTTTCTGAGCTTCAATCTACTCTTTAAAATTAGATTGATAAAACTCAGAGATTACTGCTTCTTATTACAGTGTCATAACAGTAATTATATTTATCTTTCTTCCTCAAAAATCAGAAAGTCAGTAAAAGAACATAGAGAAAAACAGTTTTCAGGCTTTGGCAGCAGACAGTAGGGGACTATGATTTCTAAGAGAAGAAGCACAAATAAACAGTGTAAACCCTGTATTCGCCCCAGTTTATAGTTTGAATTCAGATCCCTGGAGGAAGTACAGAGCAGAGGATTTCAAACTTAGCATCCTCGCTGAGTAGAAATGAAAGAGATCAGGAGTCAGAAAAAGTTGTTCAAGTTCACAGGGAAAGGAACACAGAGACAGCATTGGAGATCTGCTGTCTAAATATAGAGATTTGTGAGTACGTGGGAAGAAATTACCCAAAGACCTCGAAATGAAGTACTGAAAGGCAAGGGTTCAAACAATATTTAGAGCTCATACAGATGAAGAATAGTTCATGTTCCTAGCAGTTTATGGAACTGCCTCATAAAATATGTGGCATTGGATGGAGTTCTCAGAAGAGTATTTCATGACTCATCATTTCCATTTCTAGGTATATATCTAAGAAATCTGATAAGTTCATTCAAAAACATGTGCACAAATGTTCATAATAGCATTATTCATAATAGCCAAAAAGTATAAACAACCCAAATGACTGTCAACTGGTGATTGAATGAATAAATGCGCTATATGCAAATGATAGAATTTTATTCGACCTTAAAAAGGAATGAAATTTTATATATACTACAACATGATGAACCTGAAAATATGCTATGTGAAAGAAGGTAGACATAAAAGGCCACATATTGTATGATTTCATTTGTATAAAATGTCCAAAACAGTCAAATCTTTTTATATAGAGAATAAATGGTTTCCAGGAGGAGAGAGCAGGGAGAAATATGGAGTTACTACTCCACAGTATGGGACATAGAGTTTCTCTTGGGGGTGATGAAAATTTGGGGGAATTAGATAGTGGTGATGGTTGCATTAACTTGTAAGTATATTTTTTAAAAATCCACTAAATTGTACACTTTAAAGGAGTACGTTTTATAGTACAAGAAGTATATCTCTTTTTAAAAGGCATTGTAGTAGTAGTGGGACTAAATTAGTGATAGACTAAATAGACAGAGCCCTGATGCACCCTAACAAAACTTAACACCAAATCTTGGGTTATGGCCAAATGAGAAGGTCAGCAGATTCCTTCTCCACAAAGCAACTATTAACCTGGGAAAAGCAACTATTTCAGTGCTCTGAAAATTAGTTAAACTAATAAAAAATCTGATAAATATTTAAGTTTTAAAAACTGCTGTTTCAGTAGGGAAGAGTATCTGATGTTATGGCCAAAACTGCTCTCCTCCTCTTAACTTGTTTGGTGCAGGGGTTTGACCAGGGCAGGAAAGGTGATAAGTAGTGGCAGACCTCTTCTGCCATCAAAGAGATTCTCTTAATTTGTAGCAGTGAGCAATGTCCATGCACTGTGGCACCATAAATAGAAGTGTCCTCTCAGTGTCAGTGGGTCAGACCTATTAGCTAGAGGTTATGGGTTTATTTGGGACATATGTGCACAGCCAAGAACTGAGAGGGCCTAAGCTATTCAGACACATTCTTAAATTGAATACATGTACATAGGAGACTCAAAAAAACCTAACCTCATATAAAACCCAGGAAACATGTCAAAAGAGCTTGAAGTTTAAATTTACTTCTTTACCCAAAGACAGATCTCTCAGCAGAGGACACAAGCCTTTCTGGCTCAAGGTATTTGGGAACTTCTGTTCAATTATTAACTAAACATTAAGTGGCACAGACATGAGAAAAACCTCTTAAGAAGTCAAGCTTAAAAACTAAAACAAATTTAAAAGTTGCTGAGACAGCAGGGATCATAGAGCAGAGAGTAGATAGATTTCACAGACTTATTCCAAACAAGCAATTAAACAAGCAAATAAACAAATAAAAAAGAGCAATAACAACCATCTTCAGGGGGAAAAATCAAAATCTACAATTGTGACAATATGTTATCAAAAATTTCCAGTTTCAAACAAAAAATATGAGACCAGCAAAAAAATCAGGACTAAGACCTACCTTACGAGGAGGAAAAAACAAAAATGTCTCTAAGTATGTTTAGATGTTGTATTTGGAAGACAGATACTTCCACAAAACTAATATAAAAATGTTCGAAACTAAGGGAAATTGTATTTTGAGGAAAAGAAAGCATGACAACAATTACTTAACTGATAGAAAATCTCAATAAGTATACAGATATAAAAAAAGAACAAGCAGAAATTTTGGAATGGAAGACTACAATAACTGAAATGAAAAATGTACCAGAGGGACTCATAGCAGATTGAAGATAGCAGAAAAAAAAATAGTCATTGAATTGAAGATAAATAAATATAAATTATCCAATTTAAGTAAGAGAAAGAGGAGATACTAAAGGTATTTCCCTGACTTGACCTATAAATTTATTATGATTTCTACAAAAATACCTGCAATTTTTTTGTTAGATATAGACAACCTTATTCTAAACTTTATATAAAAATTTACAGGCTTTAGAATTGCTAAAACAATCTTTACAATGAAGAATAAAGTGGGAAGAACTATATTTCTCTATATTAAAGACATAACTATATGATATAGCTATAAGAGTGTGTTACTGGCAGAGAGATAGACACATAGACACATAGATAAACAGAACTGAACAAAGAACCCAGATATATATCTATAGAAATAAACCCAGATGATTTTTGACAGAGATGATAAAAACAGTTCAATGGAGCAAGGATAGACTTTTCAACAAATGATACTGGAACTTTGAATATGAATAGCTCCCTCTCTTCCACCAAAAAAATGAACATCAACTAAACCTAACATCTTATACCAATACTAACTCAAAATGGACTATAGACAAGTATAAAACTATAAAACTTTTAGCAAGAAATACATGGCAGAATATCTTCAGATCTAGTCTAGGCAAACATATTTTACACTTGATACTGAAACTGCAATGCATAGACTAAAAAAAATGATGACTAGAATTGCATCAAAATGAAAAACTTACGCTTTTTGAAACTATATGAAGAGAAAAACAAGACCAGCTACAAACTGGGAGAACATATTTGCAAACTATTTAGAGTATATAAGGAACTCTAATAACCCAGCAGGAATAAAATTAGTAACCTAATTGGAAAATAGCCAAAAGGAATAAATAGACATTTTATTGAGAAGAACATACAGATAGCAAATAAGCGCGCGTGCGCACACACACACACACACACACACACACACACACAAAGATGTTCAACATTGTTAGCTATAAAGGAAATGGAGATCAAAAATGCAGAGAAATACTACCACATGTGTATCAGAATGACTAAAATAAACAATAGTGACAACCAGATCCTGGCAAAATATGGAGAAAATGTGATTCATGCATTGCTGGTAGGAAAGTAAAATGGTATATCTACTCTGAAAAACAGACAGTTTCTTATACAATTAAAGTCAATTACCACATGATCCAACAATTATACTCCTGAATATTTACCCTAGAGTTATGAAACTTAAGTTCATACAAAACTGATAATGAGTGAGTATAGCAACTTTACTTGTAAGAACCAAAAATTGGAATAGGCCCAGATGTTCTTAAACAAGTGATTGATTAAACAAACTATGATACATCTATGCTATAAAATACTTCTCAGCAGTAATAACAAACTACTATTACCAGCAATAACTTGAATGATTCTCCAGGGAATTATGTTAAGTGAAAAATAAAAAGACAATATCAAAAGGTAATATGCTTTTGATTATATGATTCCAGTTTTATAACATTTTTGAACAATTTTAGAAATGATGAACAGATTAGTGACTGTAAGGCACTAAGGAGGGGATGGACATGAGGAAGAAATGGATGTGGCAAGCAGGGCAACATGAGCTCTTGTGATGATACAAATTGTTCTACATCTTGACTGTATTATCAATGTTGATATCCTGGTTGTAATATCATAATTTTGCAAGATGCTACCATTGGAGGAAATGAATAAAAGGTACATGCGACCTCTGAATGTACACTGTGGGAGAAATAGACTTTATTGACTAGTCAAGACAAGTCACTAAATATATAAACAAAGAGACAATAACAATAAACCTTAGGAGGATGTGGATTATATTAATATAAAAGTATCAAAAGAAAGAGTCTAGTTTTTAAACATAATTTTGAGTCATGAAAAAGAAATATCACAAATACATGACCAATAATACAAGACAATATCAGGCAACAGAAACTTCTTTTGAGAAGGTCCACATTTTGGATTTGGCAGACAGTAACTAAAAATCAGCTATTATAAATAGTTCAAAGAATTTTTTTAAAGCATGCATAAAAAATTAAAGGAAAATATGAGAATAATGTCTCACCAAATAATATCAATAGACAAAAGATTATACAAGCAAACTAAATAGAAATCCTGGAGTTGAAAAGTACTATATTGAAAAAGAAAAATTTATTAGAGTGGGTCAACAGAAATTTGAAATGCCAGGAAAAAGAATCAGTGAGCTTGAAGACAGGTCTGTTGAGATTACCCAATATAAAGAACAAAGGGAAAAAGTAAAAGTGAAAACATCTTCAGAGTCATTTGAGAAACCATTAAATACAACTACATATACATAAAGGAAGTTCCCAATGAAGAAGACAAAGAAAAAGAGATAGAAATAATATTTGAAAACATAATGGCTAAAAACATCACAAATTTGATTGAAAGTATTAATATGCATATTTAAGGAGTTCAGCAGATTCCAAAGATTTACAATAATTTCAGAGATAGACACCTAGATGTATCATAGTCAACTGTTAAAGCCAAGGCCAAAAATAGAATCTTAAAGCAGCAAGGAATAATTGACTAACTCTGTACCAGTATTTCTCAATAAATTTAGCAGCTGCCTTCTCATCAGAAATCATGGAAAACAGAAGTCAGTATGATGACATATTTAAAGTTATGAAATAAAAAGACTGTCAGCTAAGAACTGCATATCTAGCAAAACTGCTTGTCAAAAACAAAACTGAAATTAAGACATTCCCCGATAAATGAAAGCCAAAACAAGAGATAATTTTGTCACTAGTAGACTTTTCCTACAAGAAATAATAGAGTCCTTCTGGCTGAAATGAAGGACAATCAACACAAATTTTAACCCACAGGAAGGTTAAACATAGGTAAATATTAAAAAGCATACATGTAATTATTATAATTTTTTCTTCTATCTTACTTAAAAGACAACTGTTCTATGTAATAGCCAAAATAATAATAATAATTAAGTAGGCTTATAAAGCATAAATATGTATTTGAAATGTAATAGTATAGAGGAGGGGTGAGAAAACAGAGCAACTGGAGGAAAATTTTTGTATACCACTGAAATTAAGTTGAATTGTTTGAAGGAAAGATAGTCATAATATGCAGGGCAATCAAAAAGAAAATAGCTCAAACATATAGTAAAAGAAACAAGAGAAATAAAATAGTGCATTAGAACATGTCTCTTTGACAAAGGATGGCAGTAATGGACGAATAGTAAATCAAGAAAGACATGAGGCACACCAAAAAAACAAATAGCAAAATGACACATGCTAATCTTATCTTATTAGTAATTATGTTACTGTAAATAGACTAAATCCTCTGATCAAAAGAAGAGATTGGAAGAATGGAGTAAATAAAAACCTACGATTAAATTATCTGTTATCTACAAGATAAATACTTTAAATTTAAATATAAAAGTAGGTTGAAATAAAAAGGAAGAAAAAAGTATACCCAAAGAGAGTAGGAGTATCCTAATATAAGACAAAATAGACTGTAAAACAAAAAAATTTCACTAGAGAAAAAAAATTTATAGTAGTAATATGGTGAAAAATTAAATGAGTATAACAATTATATATATATATATATATATATATATATATATATATATATATATATATGCACCTGGCAACTAAGCCCCAAATACATAAAGCAAAAACTAGCATTTTCGAATGATCAAAAATAAAATTAAAAAAGCAATTCCATTTACAATATTGTCAAAAATACAAATATTTAAGAATAAATTTAAAAATCACTGCAAGACTTTATACTGAAAATTATAAAACATTGTTGAAAGAAATTAAACAAGAACTAAGTAATTGGAATAATAAGCCATGTTCATGGTTAGAAGATCAAATATCTTAGGGTGATGGTATTCCCCAAATTGATCTAGAGGGCTATCATAATCCCTTATAATAATACTAACTGCTGTATTTTTCAGAAATGGACAAATGGGTCCTAAATTCATAAGTATGTTCAAGAGACCCAGAATAGTCAAAACAATCTTGGAAAAGAAGAGCAAAGCTGGAAGGCTAACATTTTCCAATTTCAAAACTTACTAAAAGCTACAATAATCAAGATAATGTGGAATTGGCTTACAGATATAAATATAGATCATTAGAATTAGAAATGAAAACCCATAAATAAACTCTTACATTATGGCCAGTTGGTTTTCATGACTGTACCCAGACAGTTCAGTGGAGGAAAGAATAGTGTTTTTGATAAAGGTGCCAAGAAAAATAGATACCCCAAAAAGAATGAAGTTGGACCACTACCACAAACCATATATAATATTTAACTCAAAGCACTTTAGAGAACTAAATTTAAGAGCTTAAAGTATAAAACTCTTTAAAGACAGTTTAGGAATAAATCTTTGTGGCCTTAGATTATGGATTGATTTCTGAGATATGACACCAAAGTCTCATTCAATATATGAAAAAGTAAATTGGAATTAATTTTTAAAGAAACTTTATTAAGAACATCATTAAGAAAATAAAAAAGACAACTTTGAATGGGAAAATATTTGCAAATTTTATATGTGATAAAGTACTCACATCCAGATTTAAAGAACTCTTACCACTCAACAATAGACATATAACTTAATTAGTAACTAGGAAGAGGATTTGAATAGACATTTCTATGAAGAAGATAAACAAATAAGCACATGAAAAGATGTACGATCATTAGTCTTCATGGAAATGCAAACAAAACCATGATGAGATATCATTTCATACTCCCTACAAGAGCGACAATAAAAAAGATGGATAATAATAAGTGTTGGGAGAGTGTGGAAGAATCCATTCACACATTGCTGATGAGAATGTGAAATGGTGTTGTATTCATTTTTGAGAACAGTTTGGCAGTTCCTCAAAATGCTAAAGATAGAGTTACCATATGACCCAGCGATCTCATAGCCAATACAATTGAATACCTATTTTCACATATAAAAACTTGCACATAAATGTTTATAACATCCTTATGTGTTTTAGCCAATAAGTAGAAAAAAGACAAATAAACTGATAAATGGTAAACAAAATGTGGATTCTGTGTGCAATGGAATATTATTTGTCCATAAAAAGAATAAAGTACTTAAACATGCAATAGGATAGATGAAACTTGAAAACATATTAAATGAAAGAAGCCAGGCTCAAAGCACACATATACTGTGTGATTACATGTACATGAAATGTTCAGAACAAGAAACTCTTTATAAAGAGAAGGTTGATAGATTGTTGCCATGGTCTAGGGGTAAGAATATGGAGTTTCCTTTTATGGTGATGAAAATGTTCTAGAATTAGATAGTGCTGACTGCTTGTGATTACAGCCTTGTAAATATACTAAAAACCACTGAATTGAACATTTTAAAAAGGCAAACAATATGTATATGAATTATATCTCAATAAGGCTATTTTTAAATGTGAATGGATTAAACAGTCTAATCAAAATGTAGTTTGTTAGACTAGATTCAAAAGCAATATCCAACTATATACTGTCTAGAGAAGACATATTAGATATAAAAGATAAAATGGGTTGAAAGTAAAGGGATGGAAAACATATACCGTGTACTTGTAACCTACTTCATAGATCTAAATGTAAAGAACTACTTCATAGTCCTAAAAGCAAGGACTAAAATGGATCATAGCGGTGAATTGCCTGATAGCTCTGAAGTCATAGAAGTAATGCTGATGCGTACTTAGTGAAAATACAAAACATTTCTTAACTGATTTGAAAAGCACTTGAAAATTATAAGCACAGTGACAGACATATTTGTAATTCCCAAAATAGCACCTATGAGAAGGCTGTTTATAAATGTTCCATAAGGGGAAGGTTTATATTTTAGCCATGCTTTTATTCCCAATTGAATTGTCTTTGGGTCACTCCTTCATCTAACATTTTTCACATAAATTTTTTAATAAAATCATTTGAAAAGCATTTCATGAAAGTGTCATGTGAATTATAACTCTCCCTAAGTCTGTATCAACAGGAGAAATGTATTTGGAAACAGCCGAAATATTGACTATCAGCTTTTCTCCATATTCTTACTGAGTATCCTCTTTGTGCTTATGAAATTCTTGATAGGAAGCTTTAAGATAAGTTAAATAACCTGGCAAAGGAAGCCTGTGAACTTGAGTAGACTGAGTCAGTTGTATTGACTTAAGTCATATTTGCTTGAAAATGTCTAGGCATTGCAGAAAGAACAAAATATGCTGCCCTTCATTTACTAACATAACATTCTTAACCCATCATTGGTAGACTTACGGACTGGCAGAGCAAAAAAGAAAAACCTGAGTGTTAAATGGAAGCTAGAGTTGTTAGGTTTGGGTATGTAATCCTAGTTCAAAGCCCAGGCTGTGGATGAAATTCCCTAGGTCTAAATCTTATATGACCTTGAGCTAGTGCCTGACTCTTCAAATCTCATTAGTGTAATAGGAATGATAAGAAAAGTACCTGGTAAGGTGTGAGAAGTTGAAATGATCTAATCACATGTAATATACCACAGGGCCTGCCCATAGTAAATTCTCTTAAATATAAGATATTGTTGTTGCTGTTACGTTATTATTATTATTATTATTATTATTATTATTATTCTAGATCCATAATTTCTCATTTAAAATTCTGATATCCAAAAACCAAAACCTTTTTTCATAAATTTGGTATAAACTCATTTGGTAGCAAAGCCTGAACTAAAATGATGTGAAGCTATTTATAGAATTTTTATTCCCTTTTGCTGTGTAATTACATTAGCTTAGGTGTAGAAATATTAAAGTGTTTGATTGTGGGATGCTGCCCCAGACATTGCTGGGATTGTTTAGTAATATATACCATATCAGCTGTCTAAAAGTTTTAAAATTCTAAATTTGGAAGCCCATTTATCTTTGAGAGCTTTATATGAAGGATGGGTAACTATGTCTTCATTATTATTACCATCACCAAAGGTCACAAAGTTTATAATCTTTTCTCTGTACTCAGTATGGAGAAATTAGAGAGGATGTAGTGCTATTGAGAAATGGTACCAAATAAGTGAGAGGTGAATAGCTAACATTGTATTTAATAATAGTCCTTGACGTTAGGCAAATATCTAGAACAGGATTAAAGATAAAGCAGTGTTAAAATCTAAAAAGATATAAATAAAAATGACAACTCACAATTTACTTCATCCTTTGATAAATGGGTTTTATTTTGCACAGATATAGTCATATTAGTATTTTTCCCTATCCAGGTCATGATGCAACATACTGAGAAGCGGAGCTGAAATGAAAATCAGTAGTGTGGGTTAACAATAGAGTAAGTAGACCACAGAACTGACCCTAGTTGAGAATCAATGCCTGGAGACGTAAGTAAAATAGCCTAGTCAAAAGAAACTCAAAGGTAGAATTCCATTGCTACACTGAAAGAAGACACAGTCATTTTTTTTTGGCTTATTTGCAAATTTTGGATAAAATTTGACAGTGTTGATCTCTGTAAAACAATAGTACTTGCCCTTCAGGAGCCTTATGACACCAACTGAAGACATTTTTGATTGTCATGATTGTGGTGAGGTGTGTGCTACTGGCTAGGAATGCTCTAAATATCCTACAGTGCACAGGACAGCCCCAACAATAAAATATCAATAGGGCCAGCCAATTTAAGAAACCATACTCTTGAGCCGGGGTCTCCAACTCCCAGGCCATGGCCTGATACTGGTCCATGGCCAGTTAGGAACTGCTTCTCACAAAAGGAGGTGGGTGGCAGGTGAGTGAGTAAAGCTTCATCTGTATTTGCAGCTGCTCCCCAGCACTAGCATCATTGCCTCAGCTCCACTTCAGATCATCAGGCATTTGAGTCTCATAGGACATGAACCCTATTGTGAACTGCACATATAAAGGATCTAGATTGTGCACTCCTATGGGAATCTAAGCCTTGATGATCTGAGGTGGAGCTGAGGCAGTAATGCTAGTGCTGGGGCACAGCTGCAAATATAGATTAACATTAGCAGAGAAGTTTCACTGCACATGACCATAATAAATCAATTGCTTGCAGACTCATATCAAAACCCTATCAGTGAGTGGCAAGTGACAATTAAGCTGCATCCGGTGTCAGGCTTTATAGTGGCAAGTGAGTTGATGTACTTCAGTTGTACAGCTGCATCTGGCAGGCTTTAGGTCAATCTGACACTTAATTTAGTCTGCTCCTGGCCTGACAGTTTTTTTATTTACCACTTCCATCCGCACATCTTTCCCACACTGCGCACTTGTCTCAGTCATAGATTTAGTAAACCCACAAGCTAACCCTAGCCAAAATGAGTAAAAAACAAATGTCACTAGAGAGTTTTTTTGAAAAGGGGGAAAGACCCAAGGACGAGATAGCAGAAGACTCTAAGACTGCCAACAAAGAAAGCTGCATTTAAAAGAAAATACTGAGAGCTCTACTTCAATTATGGGTTCATTGCAACAGGTGATTGACATTCTCCAAGCGTGCTTTGTATAATATGTGGTGACTAGTTATCCAGTCAAGCCATGTAACCCTCCAAACTGTTTTGCCATGTGGAGACCAAGCACCCTGCATTAAAAGACAAGGCTTTGGAATTTTTTGAAAGAAAAAAATGTGAACACAAAGAACAGAGGCAATCATTGAAAGCTGCCACTTCCTCCTTTGGTAACCCTAACCACATTGCTAAAGCTAAGAAGCCTTTTACTATTAGTGAAGAGATGATCCTGCTTGCTGCTAAGGACATTTGTCATGAACTTTTAGAAGAGGCTACAGTTCAAAAGGTGGCACGTGTTTCTCTTTTGGCTAGCACCATAACTAGATGAATTGATGAAATAGCAGAGGATATTGATGGACAATGTGGTACGCAATCCAGGTGGATGAGTCTACTAATGTTGCCAACAAGGCAACAATGCTTGTTTTGTGTGATATGTTTTTCAGGAAGATGTGCATGAGGATATGTTATGAGCACTTTTGCTGCCAACCAGCACCACAGCTGCAGAACTATTCAAGTCTTTGAATGATTACATATCAGGAAAACTGAATTGGTCATTTTGTGTTAGTAGATGCATGGACGGAGCATCTGCCATGACTGGATGGCTTTCTGGTTTCACTACTTAGACCAAAGAGGTTCCTTCTGAATGTGAGTCTACGTACTGTGTCATCATAGAGAGATGCTGGCTAACCAAAAAATGTCACCTGAACTTACCAGCATTTTACAAGATGTGATTAAAATCATCAGCCAAATTAAAGTACATGCCCTTAACTCACATCTGTTTGTGCAACTCTGTGAGGAGATGGATGCAGAGCACACATGTCTTCTCTTATACACAGAAGTGAGATGGCTTTCTAAAGGTAGATCACTGGCCAGAGTTTTTGAGTTATGAGAGCCGCTACAGAGATTTCTTTTAGAAAAACAGTTGCCACCGGCAGCACATTTCAGTGACACAGAATGAGTTGCAAAACTTGCTTACTTGTGTGACATATTCAACCTGCTTAACCAACTCAATCTGTTACTTCAGGGGAGAACAACTGTGTTCAATTTGGCAGATAAAGTGGCTGCATTCAAAGTCAAACTGGAATTATGGGGGCAACGAGTCAACATTGAGATTTTTGACATGTTTTAAACATTAGCAGAAATTTTGAGCCAGGCCTTCTCTCTCTCAAATTGTACATGGTCACTTATCTCAACTTTCAAAAGAGTTTGAGCATTACTTCACAACCACAAAGAACCTCTGTACTAGGAAGGAATGGATTTGTGACTCATTTGTGAATAAGCCAAGAGAATTGACTCCATCCGTGCTAGAAGAAGATCAGCTGTTTGAGATCGCAAATGATGATGGCCTTAAAAGTATGTGTGAGACAACTTCAAATCCCCATATGTTCTGAGTTAAAGTCAAGGTGGAATACCTTAGATTGCCACAAAAGCACTGAAAAGCTTGCTTCCATTTCCAACATCCTACCTTTGCAAAGCGGGGTTTTCTGCATTGACTGGAACCAGAATGAGATTATGGAATAGACTGGACATAAACTATACACTTCGGGTGTCACTGTCTCCCATTACCCCCAGATGAGACTGTCTAGTTGCAAGAAAACAAGCTCAGGGCCCCCATTGGTTCTGCATTATGGTGAGTTGTATAATTATTTCATTATATATTACAATGTAATAATAGAAATAAAGTGCACAATAAATGTAATGTGCTTGAATCATCCTGAATCCATCCCTGCCCAAGCCACTGTTATAGAAAAATGGTCTTGCCTGGATTTGCTCCATGCTGCCAAAAGGTTGAGGACCAGTGCTCTAGAGGAGAAGTTAACTTAAGCATTTTTGTCCAACAGAAGTGAAAATAATTTTTTACTGGTGGAAAAAAGAACTCCAAATTAACAGTTTACTGCCCTGTTGAACATTAACACTGCAATTGTCCAACACTGCAGCCTTATCCTTTGTTAAATTGCCTATAAATCCCAGTCTCCTCCAAAGTTTTTGGAACTGATTTCTTGCTGTTTTTTTTTTTTTTCACTAAGCTCTTTGACAGGTGTTCATTTTATACTTACGTGCTGGTTATGTTTTTTAATCTTTTGAAAATCGCATTTTAATAACTGGGCAACTAGCTAGAAAATGGATAATTTTGGAAAACTTTATATGTGAACTTGTTAATTTGTTTCTTTGCTTTCATGGAAAGGGTGAAATGTCAGATGTTGTAGTTTAGTGTAGGTAGTCCATCAAACTTGCATAGTTGTGTCTTCAATAGTCATTTTTAGGGCCTCAGAATGTCATTGCTAATTAGATTCTACAATTCTTTGACCCCGATTGAGCTTACCTTCCTACTCAGGTTACCACTCTGCATTTTATACTGTAAAGATGTTGGGGTTTGGGGTTTTTTTTAAAAAATGCTTTCCTTTTAACTCTAAATGAATGCTCAATTAAAATTCAAACTATCTCCTATATTCTGTTCTCCCTTCATCTTGGCGTCTTAAGAAAAATAATTTTTGCAAAACTGTGAGATTCCATTTATTATAAAAAAGACACACTTATCCCATGTATGAGCATGTTTCGAAGTTTTCTGAGGTCTTTATCTGGGTCTCCAGAGAAAGAGTGTCAACACACAATAGGCTTAATTAGGACCCAATCTGCTGAGCTGAGAGCTTCTGCCACCTGGAAGCTGCAGTAATTTTTACAGGAAAAGATTAACAAAAGGAAACCACATAAATACATTTGGATATTTGAAGTAGTGGAAAGAACTTGATTGTTGTTTCGAATTGTTTCAAATCCCAGCTCCACCCTTTACTAGGTATTTGACATTCAGTAAACTACAGATGGTCTCCAAATCTGTTTCCTGTCTGTAAAACTTTTCTAGCAGGATTGCTGTGATAATAAATGAAAAGATCACATGTGAATTATATATCATAAAATTTAATGAATATATGTTGGTATTGGTTATTACTGTGTCATTTAGTTACATTATAATGTTCACTACTTTTTGATATTCATGGATAATAGATTTTCTGAAATGCTGCAAACTACAGTATTTTGCCATATAACATTACAATAAATGTTCAAAAGAGCCATACTAAATGTAGACATTGAACGTAGAGTGAACTAGGTTCACTGTTTCATTAAGACTCTTATTTCCAGTGCTTGTGATTAAAATGTATGTCTCAGAAAGATTATTATGCGAAATGCAATGGACTTTCCAGTTGTTTTTTTTTTAGTAAATAATTAAAACTATGAAAGTCACATATACAAAATACAAGTGACTATTGCACAGCTTCCTTCGTGGTGGAATAATATTCTTGTGAAATTCTTATGATGGGTAGAAGTGAAAGGAGTAGAAGTGAGGCTTTGGAGGATTTAGCCAGGTATAATATTCTGTGCTAAAAGGTAAATTGAGAGGAAGTGCAGGTATGGAATGTAGAATAATGTCACCTCACCTTTCAGAAGATGGCATTATATACCATATAAGGTGAAATTTATCGATTTCTAATCCCTGGAACTGGTCAGTGTTATCCTACATGAACTGGAGGCCAGAATGATTTAGTGTGAGAGGGTACAACCTGCCTTTTCTGGCTTTGAAGATGAAAGAAGAGGACCATGAACCAAGGAGTGCAGGCAGCTTCTAGAAGTTGGAAGAGGCCAGAAAACAGATTTCCCTTAAGAGCTTCCAGAAGGAACACAGCTCTGCCAACATGCAATTTTAGCCTATTCTGATTCATTTTGTACTTCTAACCCCAAAACTATAAAATAATTTTGTGTTGATTAAGCCACCAAGTTAGTGATAATTTGTTACAGCAATAATAGAACGATCATACAACGGAGAATCTTATCTGTTCATAAAATACATAAGGAGAACATAGAAGAGGTATATCTCCCTTTTTTAATCCCTGAGGGTTAAAGGAGGTATAGGCCTGGATAGGGAGGTATCAAAGGAGCACCTATATGAGCAAAACACCCATACGAACAAAAATAAAAGACAGAAAGAAAGAACACATCTTATTCATTAAATGTGTTGTGAACATTTTGTTTCAGATGTTGGAGTACAGAAAAGAATTGTAGTATTGATTGATTCAGTCATTCATTCATTGATTTCATTCATTCACTTGACATCTATTTAAGACGCCTCACTATGTTTCAAGCACTAGGCAACAGACTCAGTACTGAACATGTTGGGCACCATCTCTGTCCTTCAAGAGCCTACAGACCTCTTAAGAAAAGTGCATTTAACAAATAAAACAAATATATGTGACAAACTTCAGTGATGGTGGAAAGGAAAATAATAAATTGTTATAGAAAGGAATACTTTCTGAGAATTTAATTTTTATTGAGAAAGTCAGGAGGAGCCTCCCTAAGAAAGGGACATTTGTATTAGAACAGAGGATAGTCAGCCTAAGCCTGTGCAAGAGTCTCACAGAAGGAAATAGAATATGCAAAGACCTTGTATTGGGGGAAAACTGGGACTATGGAGAATATATTGAGCAAGAAGAAAAATGTCTAGGAATGAACTGACTGGGTAGGCAGAGACAAGATTACATTACACAGGAATTTGGGGCTTTAGTTCTAATACTTGTGTATTCTGATTCTTGATTACTCCGATTTCTCACATTTAAACTTTAGCTTTAAATGATAGGATAATAAAATCGCAGAGATGGAAGGGTTTTAGCTCTCATCTAGGCTAAGTGCTTTAATTTCATTTACAAAAAGGAGGTACAAGGAGGTTGCCAAGCTAGGTTAAAGAACCGAGCTCCCTGAGTTTTCTCTATTACTGCCCTTCTTCACACATGGCATTGCCAACCATTGAGACTCCAGCAGCTCCTGAAAGGACTGCTTCGAGAAGACAGGTTGACAAAGGGTTTATCAGATGTTCTGTTATAAAACTCCTGGCCCAGTAGCCCTCGGATGTCATAATAACCCAGTCTCTGCAACACAGAGCAGCTCTTCCTTCTAAGATAAAAGCACCCTCTTGTGTAGATGAATTTCACATTGACCCTTAAGGAGCCAGGGTGTGTGCCCTGGAGCCCTTACATTGCTTGTCATTGCAAGGAAAAAATCTGAATTAAGTTTCACTTTTATTTTTTCTTCATTCTAAACTTACCAACCTTCTCAAGATCTTCTCAAGGTGGGAATTTTACTTCTAAGAGAAATACTAATGACCAAGAGGCTATTTCATTCTCTCTAGTTGATGAATAAAAATACTTTCATTTCAGAATAAGCTTATTTCTTAGTTTTATGGTTTATAAATGTATATATATATATTTTTTAAGCAGTGTAGTTCACTCATATTTGTTGTCATTTTGTAAATTGAAGGTTTTTTTCTGAGTTGAGTGGCTTTTTTTTTCAGCTGAACATAGATATAAGTAATCCTACAAATATATGTTAAGGGAATTATTACTGTGTCATTTAGTTGCATTATGTTGTTACCTTGTATTATAGAATTCTCTGATGTTCTATGTCTAAATGATAAAATGTAGGCTTTCAGAGCTGAAAGAGATTGAGGAGTGAGAAAATTTTTATGCTAAATATTTGTTCTGAGTGATATAAGTTTTGTTGCCTCAGAAGGAGAGCCTGAGCTAACAAACACCAAAAATGCATCTAGCCCCACCCCACCCCGCCTCACCCCCAACATCACTATAGTCTAGGTCCCAAAGGCCTTTGCCCAGATAATTATAGCCACCTAATTTTCTGACTATATTTTAGAATAGCATTTTTCAAAAGAGTTTTAAGACTACTTACCTTATACCTAAAGCCAGCCCTCTATCACCAGAGGCTCTGTGTAAAAGAGTCTACATACCAAAGATTGAGGATCAGCACTCTAGACCTACTCACTTTGAAGCATTATAAAAACAGCTGCTATACTGGAGTTTCCTTGGATTTCTACATTAGAATACAATGGTCTAGGTGAATTCTCCATAACATTCCTATGTAGACCCATCCCACTGAGCATTTGAAGCTAGACTCTTACAAAAGGAGACTGGATGCTCTGGTTAAACAAGGATGCAGTTATATCAGTTGTAGTTCTGCTTGGTACACTCTTGTCCCAAGACAGGACACATTCATCGTCCAAATTTCCTTTGAAATCTTACAGTTCTGGATGGATGTGAAGATTGTGTCTCTTGGAGGATGATTCAATGTTATGAATTGAATGAAACAGCTGAGCCAAGATCAAGTATGTCTTCAAAACTAGCAATATATGCCCACTTCAGTTGCACTGTGATTTAGCCACCCCACTCTGGGAACAACAGAAGTAGGGTATATATTCCTTACTGTCCCAAGGAGAGTGTAAGAGAAGATTGTCTTCTCATTGGCTTAGTTATTCTGAAGACTTGCTCATAAGAAGCAGCATTATAATTATTACAGGCTCAATTGCTTAATTTAATTTAACAAGTCAGAGTCTATTAGTGTCTAAAATACTGAAATATTTTGTGATTTTTAATAAAAAATAAGATAGAGTCATTACTTTTTTACTCTAATCACAATGTCTTCTATTAAAAAACAAGCTGATACTTGATCTCCTTTACTTAATTCCCAAGGAAAAGGAACCACAACCAGAAACTAAGAGTTTTCCTCTGCTGTTATACATACTAACTGGTCACATTTGTAGTACTTTCAAATCACAATTTACTTAATATTATCTGCAGAGGATAAAAATCTAAATCATTTAGGTAAACTCTTCATTGTTGCCATCAGAGAGGTTAAGTAACTTAACTGAGGTCACACAGCTATGAAGAGGTGGAGTCAGGATTTGAATCCAAGTGGTCCAATTCTGGAGTCTTACTTCAAAACATTGCAAGTCTCCTTCACACAGAGCAAACAAATACATGTAGGATAAAGACAGCTAACTGTAAAGGGGTCCTTCATTGACAACTTTCTGTTTATTGACAACTCTCTAGCAAATCTAACATCTGAGATTACTGCCCCCTGGTGTTTATGTCCTGTAAAATCCTCTCTTGAATGTTGTAGGGGCCAGTATGTCTGAAGGAATATTACTCCTGTGATTAGATCACTAGTAAGTTGACTTTGAGTTAATCAAAAGGGAGATTATCCTAGGTGGGCCTGACTTAATGAGGTGAGCTTATTTAAAAATTAATAATAATAAAATAAAGTGAAATGTTAGACTCTTTCATGCTAGTTGGAAGACACAGTGCACACAACTTTACAGCTCCCAAGTAAAGAGTTCTGACATCAGCCACATGGCTTTGAAGAGGACACTAATCCTCCAGGTGGAGATCAGCCAGCCATTACCTTGATTGTAGCCTTTTGATACCCTGAGCAGTTGACCCCTCCTCATGTTTGTGATAATTTGTTGTGTGCAATAGAAAATCAATACAGGCTGTTGCTGTCTTATTTCTTTGATACGTCAATGTCTTTGACCCTTCCATCTGCTTCCAATGTTCTTATTTGCAATCACTCATGATCCAAATTATCCAATGAGGGTTCTTTTAGATCCTGCATCTGAACCTATAGCAAATCTGTGTCAACACATCATTTCTCATTTTCTATTTATTCTGACTCTTTTTTATGACTCTGGTTGTCACTACTCAGTATACATTTTGCTAAATAGTTATGCTTTCTATGTGTTTTGGCACATTTTACCGGTTCTGTGAACAAGGGAATCTCTCAAATTGTTTGTTAATCAACTGATGGTTGTTGGTCAACACTAGATTTTGTGATCACATAGAAGATGCCTAAAAACTATTAATCAAATATGTGAACATGTATGGTATAATGCAGAGAAAAACATGTAGTGGCTAAGCTAATCTTTTTCTTTTCAAGCAGCTCATGTAGTGTGCAGCTGCGTCATGGTCATTTCATTGCTTTTATGGATTCCTCTGCCTTCACAGGTGTCAGATATAGATGTGTCTATACTAGATGCTTAGACCGTGTTGGTGAAAGACATAGGAATAGAAACTGCCTAGGTAAGTACAGATTCATTTATGTGCAGCCTTGACTGGAGCTGCAAAACTAGCTGATTTAGTGTGTATTTTATTATCAGACATTTGTTCTAACTCTTCTAAGCACAAATCAGATGGAATGAGTATGGTGCTCTGAATCTGTGCAAAATCAGGCAAAGTGAGCTAGCTGTTTTGTACTGAGCTACACGATTCTTATTGTGCCTGTGTCAGCAATCCAGGCCACACTGGACCTCCAGGAAACTTCAGGGGTCAGCAGAACACACTGCGCATGGCAAGATTTACTGTTGATGCTCAGCCCTGGCTGATGTTACTGTCTCCCCCACACATTGTGCTACACAGTTAATGCATACAGTATTTCACCTTCACCCTCCCATCTCCTCAGCCTGGTGCAATGTACAGTGTTCAATTTACAGTATAAAGAGGGAAACAACACAAACATGCATTGGGGGGAACAAAAAAGGAACCAACAATTTCAGGGCACTGACTCTTTGCCAAGTATTGTGCCAGATACTTTATAAACATTAGTTAATTGATGCTGACATTAACCCACTTTAAAAAGCACATGTTATTCCCACCATACAGATGATAAAATGGAATACCATAGAGGATCAAACAGCAAATCCTGCAAGCAGTAGGGATTTGAACCTAGGACTGTTTGAATCCCCAGCCAATACTTGCTTTATGATTTCCAGTTTGTCAAAATACACCCAGTAGCTAAGGCCTGTGCTTGAGATGGGTGGCTAAGATGCTGTTTGAGGGTCTTGCTCAGACCTGAAGTAGTGCTTTATTGCCTGAGATACTCTGAAGAAGAGCCCCCTCTAGGTGATGCTAGGGATCTACTAGATGCACCTTTCCTAAAAGAAGTGTTTCTGCTGGAGAGTAATAAGAGATCAGTGTTTGCTTCATTCTCACCCTCCTGACTTGCATACGTTCTTTAAGATGGAGCTCAAATGCCCAATTTTGTGTAAGGACATATTCCTTCCTTGATGTTTCCAGAGAATATTATTATACTTTTATTTGTCATTTTTTCATTACTGTTTATTCATTCAAATAGAATAACTTTTGTAGACTTTTCCAGATATGGAGAATATAGTGAAGTATTGAACAAATAATCCAATGTATGGAGTAGGGAGACAAGAGTAAAAATAGTTGTACGTTATTTTTAAAGTGCTACATAGAAGCAGCTATAGATTATATTGGAACAAATGTCATGCAGCTGTTAACTCTCTTTGAAGGTGAGATGAGGGATAGTGAGGATATTTTAATTGAGTTTTGATGGTTGAATAAACTCTTAGTAGGCAAATAAAGAAGTAGAAAAAATGTACTTGGAAGGAATCAGAGCATATGCGCATTCTTAGAGATACATGAAAGAGTATGTTTTGGAGACTGCAATAATCAATAATATCATGTGGCTGGACTACAAATGCTAGGATTTGTAGGCAGATCAAATGTGGAAAATTATTCCAGAGACACATCTTGAAGGAATTTGTAAACAAGTTAAAATGATTGGATTTTTTTTTCTCAAGACAAAGTAAAGATACAGTTTGCTCTTATACAGATGAGTGACTGGTTAGGTTTGTATTTTAGAAGAATCATATTGGAAGGAGAAGGGAAAAAAGTATTAAGGCAGAGAGCATAATAGTGAAGCCAGGAGTCAGTTAGTTTGGGTATTTACTATTGATTTTCAAAAATGTTTATAATAATCTAAATCAGTGCTAATAGTAACAAAGAGTCAAGGAGACATATTAAAAATGTTTAGGTAACTAATATCAGAGCTAGATTGTTGATGAAACAAAGAAATGAGGAGAGGGAGAAAAAGATGATCCAAAGTATTCTAATTTGGGAGCCAAAAGAGGTAACAAGGAAGAAGGTGGATTGTGGGAAAGATAATTACACTTTATTTTTGTCTGTACTTTTAAATTTTACTTATGTAAAGTGCAGAAACAAGCACAAATAACCTGTGGTCATAGAGGTAAGAATATTAGTTACCTTTGGGGAGAAGATGATTGGTAACTGAAGTGGAGTGAAATGAAGGCTTGTAGGGTACTGGTGATGTTATATTTCTTGAACTGGGTGGTGGTTACATAGCTGAGCTCATCTTGTGAAAGTTTATTGATTTGTACACTTATACTTTGTGTACTTCTCTGAATGTAGGATGTACTTTAGTAATATGTTTACTTACAAACAATTTAAAAGTAATCTCAATAGATAATTTTAAGAGTAGTATAAATATAATGGAAGAAAATCAGTTAATGGAGGATAAATGTGAAGAAATCATGTTGAGTACTACAGTCTCTGCCTTATACTTCATAGTAAACTTTCTCAGTTCTTCTGCCTTTCTTTTTCAACTGTTTCTTTTTCTTCCTTAATCTTTGTTATGTTTAAGTATTCTATCAATGGCCTTCCTTTCTTAATCATAAATATTCTTTTATATCATAAATATTCAATGAGAGCAACATTTCTTAAAGAAGTACATTTATCTGAGGTGTGTGAGATTGGTAAAAATATTAATCAAATGGCATCTGTTTAGTATCAGACACATTTGAAACATTTGAAATGTCTTTTTAAAACATTTCCTTATAAGTTTTTCACTTTATGATTTGAGTTGATTTTTCCCGAAGAAATCCCAAACAAATTGATAATATCTAGAATTTCGAAGAGGAAAATAGAGAAAGTCATATAAATTTTGTCATGTCATGGTAAAGAGAATTGTCTTTTATAATATGCTTAATGCAATATTTAATGAAATAATTTAGAAGAAAGAATACATTTATATTCTGCAATGTAGTTTTTAAGAGCAATTTTCTCATTCTAGGAACTCAACTAGTTTCTTTTAACTTTGTTTTCCTAATTTACTAATTCTGTATTATCTTAGACAAATGTGATTAAAATTTTAAATTAAATTTTTAAATTTTAAGTTCATTGCAGATTCACATATAATTATAAGAAATTATTCAGTTTCATGTAATCTTTACACAGTTTCTCCCTATGGTTATATCTTACAAAACTATATCAAAGCCAGGATATTGACATTGATAAACAGTAAAGATATATTACATTTTTTTATCTCCTACCTCTCTTTACCCACCTCATGCAGATCCCAACCCCTGAGAACCACTAATAGATTCTTTATTTCTAAAATTTTGACATTTCAAGAATGTTCTATAAATGTAGTCACACGGTATGTAACTTTTGAGGATTACCATTTTTCAATTAGCATAAGTCATTTCCTAGAAATTTGCTCAAGTTGTTGCATATATCAAGTTTATTCTTTTTTACTGTTAAGTATTTTTTTCACAGTATGTATATACCACAGTTTCTTTAACCATTCACCTGTTAAAGTTCATCTGGATTGTTTTCAGTTTGGGGCTATTTTAACTAAAGCTACTGTGAACATCATTGCACAGTAGTCCCCTGTTGTCCACTGGGGAACCCCCCAATAGATTCCTGAAACTGTGGATAGTACCAAACACTATTATATACTATATTTTCCCATATATACATACCTATTAAGAAATTTAATTTATAAATTAGTCACAGTAAAAGATTATTAGTAACTAATAGTAAAATAGAAGAAGTATAACAATACAGTATAATAAAAGTAATGTGAATATGGTCTCTCTTTCTCTCGAAATATCTTATTGTACTGTACTCCTTGTGGTGATGTGAGATGATACAATACCTATGATGAAGTGAGGTACTCAGAAAGGCACACAATTTAAAAGTAATGAATTGCTTACTTCTGCAATTTTTTGTACCATGATTGAAAGAAACCATAGAAAATTAAACCTCAGATAAGGAAACGTGATGCAGTGTAGGTTTTTGTATGAATAGAATTTTTCATTTCTCATGTAAAAATGCCCAACAGTGGAATGAGACATATGATAGTTGCATGTTTTTAAAAACTGTCAAATCATTTGCCAGAGTCGCTATGTCATTTTATATTCCTACTAGCAGTGTATTAGTGATCTAGTTTCTCCATATCCTAATCAGCATTTATTTTTACTTTAGCTATTCTGATAGGTATGTTAGTAATAACTCATTGTGCTTTTAAAATTTGCATTTATCTAATGCCTAATTATGTCAAAAGTATTTTTAAGGTAGATTGTTTTCCATAAATTCTATTTTCAAATTTGAAAACAAGGTACTGATAAACATTTTGGGTTGAGATATAGAGAAGGTAATTATAAATAGCATTCCTAGAGAAGAATATAGTTGTCTGTAGATACAAATTTGAATTCAGTGGACCATCATAGAGTTAATGGTTGGATGGGATAAGATAATTTAAAGAGAAAATGAGCATATGTATAAAGTTGCATGAAAAAAGAGAGGGCTCTTTGAAAAAGCCAGCATTTAAGGGCATGGAGACTTATAAAGAATCAAGAAGTGTAGCAGATCTTGGGCAAGCTATCATGGAAACACTAAAAGGGTAATGCTTTTTAAAGCTTCAAAAGTCTGAAGCTTCAAATTCCATGGAAGCCTAGTGGGAGAGGATTGGAAAGTAATTTTTGAAGAAGAGAATCTGATACCAGGATCACAAACACATGAAACAAATTTCAAGTGGGGCAAGCTTGAAAAACAAAGAAATGGGGACAAGTCAGCATCCAAAGCCAATGGGGAAAGTTGTCCAGATAAAGAGGAAGTACATTCCAAGAAGTCAGTGTAGATATATTTTCTGAACAATAGATGCTTTTTCATTTTCAAGGTTCAGGATTTTATACTTAGAAATTGCTTGGTGCAGCATCTTATAAAATTTGGGTTCTTGCAAGGAAAGACCAAGGAAAGTCTAGGAGATAAGTCAAGATATATGTAAACCTTTACTGGACAAGAGCACCTGAAGGGACCCACTGGACTAGAATAATAAAAGTGCTTTGTTTTGGATTGATGTAAGAGAGTAGCTGTGGACTGCATTAACTTATTCCTGACAGTAAAAACTTGCCAAGGAGCCCCAACTGCCATGAGAGGCAGTCCATGTTCAGTCAGTTAATCATGATTACTCACTATCTTTTCTTCCTATTTACTCCATCCTTCTGGGAGGAAATCTACCATATTGATTAGTTTCTTGCTGATACAAGGATAGACAAATATAAAAATGTGGAAAATTATTAGAGCTAATTGTGAACCTCAGGGATTGGATTGTGACCAAAAAAAAAAAAAAAAAGGTAAAGTTAGAAACAAAAATATGACAATGAATGGTTTATTTATGTGGTTTTGACTGCTTAAACAATTCCACTGGCTTCCCCTGGACTCCTTGTTATGTGAGGGGAAACAGATCGCTGTTTGCTTAAATCACTCTTAGTCTGGTATTCTGTTACTTGCAAGGTAACAGAATCTTTTAAAATTTCCGGTTTATTCAGACAATCTTGATTGATGACAGAGAAAGCCACTAATTTAACTTTTCTCTCTGCATTCAATGCCTGGCCTCTGAAATCTTGACTTAGCTTTTCTAATAAAACACCATAGGAGCTAACTATGACATCACAGCTGACCTCATTCATCAATGAGAGAAGTCCCCATGTATTCTGAAATAGGAAGTATGGGAAGACCCTTTACCTCCAAAGTTCTCCCCAACAAAGGTTCCACACATCTGAATTATTATTTTTGTATTTCCTCCATTTGTTCCTTTTGAAAATTTCAGTGATCCTAGAACAAAACATATCAAACACATGCACATAAATTTTGGTAGATTAGGAGATAATATTTTCTCTTGTAATGAGAGAATCTCATAGCTTACAAGTGCCCTGTTGGTGCCTTTTCTCATGAACAAATTCAGCTTTGATTGGCTCTATTTACCAGCCTTGACCATGCTATGATATTGTTGGAACCTCTGGAACCTGAAGATGTACTCCAGGGACAAAATTACCACCTGTATAAACTCTGACCATAGATGACAAATTTAAAGCACATTTTAATAACCCTTATCCTCCTCCTACCCACTAACTAATCAGGTCTACTATGCAGGGACTGTTCTCCACCCTGCTCCAACATGATGTTCAGCCTGTGCATCCCACCAGGGATGGGACCAGGGTTTTGAGAGGTACAGGTCACTAAATCAACATGGTTATCTTACTGGATATCAGTTTGGTGCAGAATCAAGGTAATCTGTGCTGCTCTCTTAACCCTTCAACTAATATGTTTTTGATCAAACATATAACACATAAATAATGGATTTTTTTCCTGTATTTTATTTAGTTATGGAAAAAGAGTGAAGGTCAAAAGTGGAGAGAATTTTGGATATAGAGACTATTTCTTTCTCGTAGTAGAACACTTGCCATATGCAACTTCAGAGGTTATCCCAATATGAGAATGATTAAGATTACTGTTAATTTTCTACTTACCTGTCTCAACATAAAAGTTCTATTTTAACTAAAAATATAGCTGACTCAGCTTTGTACTTCTAGTTGTTGAGTAATGGATGCATTCTCAAGCAAATAGCAGGCTTCTAAGAAATTACCCTAATCGACAAATACCTTTACTCCAAACTGCTCACAGCGAGTGGTAGAGTGAATCAGAATCAATTTCTCTGTCCTCAAGCCACTATAGAAGCAGATAACAAAGATGAAGCACTGAGCTTTTCTGCAGTTAATTTGGAAGAAACTGTTATACCTGGAGAAAGCCTGCTGGTGCTTCGTTGGGAGCAACAAACACATAAGCTGTAAGTGTGAGGTGTTTGAAGGAAGGCTGTTTTGAATATCTCTAAGTATCCTTTATCAGATCAAAGAAAGGTGAAACCCTTGCTCCAGATTTGGGCAGAGCAAGGTTTCTTAGCACCTTCTATTTCAATTTTACTTGTATGCACTTCAAGTTGTTATAAAAGAAAATGAAATTAGTTCAGCAAGGGCTTAATTATATTCTCTTCAATGGGCATCGATACTATTGGCAGCCCTCTCAGGGATATTCTCTTGACAAATCAAGTTATTGTCTGAGGCATGAAATGTTAGATTATGATAGAACCAACATGATGCTGTGATTCATGGCTACTCTATTACCTAGGAGAAGTGGGATTTCTGTTTCATAATGACTTTGAATTTCTGGTGAGACAAGTGAATCCTTTTGTTCAACCAGGAGTTCATCTTCAGTATCTTAGAACAGAATTGTTTTATAGACTCAAACATGTGAAGACAAAGGGGTATTAAATAATGATGCAGCAGCACTTCTCCTGCAACGACCCTTTTGGAATTCTAAGAAGGGCTTAAAGTGGGCTGAGCGATCTAATAACAAGTGAAAAGATCAAATCTTTCTACTGTAGAATTTTATGTTTTAATGGATATCTGTTTTTCATATCATCATTACTAGCCCATGGTAGCACTAATTGCTGAAATGGGATAGTAGGCATATTTTAAAGAAAATTCTCTGCTTAGTAGGTTTTCACAAACCTCTAGTTATATAATTGCCAATATTTTTCTAGTATGATTTTCAAGGCTATTTAGTTATTTTATATAAAATTATTTTATAAAAGAACATCTTTGTTATAAAAATATTTTAAATAACTAGAAAACACAGAATTAAATTTTAAAAATCACTTTCTGATCACTGGGAGGCAAATTTTTTATTATTTCTGTGCACAGTTCCAGTCCTTTAATATGCACAGAATTTTGATTAACATCAGAGAGCTACAGGCCCATATACTAATGTCCCTGGTCCTGAGCTCCTCATGATTCTTCCTCCATGATTTTTAAATGTATAGGTTAGCATACTGAGAAGATGAAAGACAGGAAGTGAGAACAGGGAGCTGCTTCTGTTTTGAAAGTGTAGAAAATGGAGAATGTATATTAATAAGGAGTGTCAAGGAGCAGTTCTGTACACCCTTCTTTCCAATTCTTGTTCTCATCCTTCTCCAAATACCTCTACCAGAATCAGGGCAAGAGGAATATGAAAATTTCTCTTTCAGTAGGAATAAAAAAAGATGGAGAAACTATAACTTAAAAGAGCTTGTGCAGCTGTCTGCTTGTGTTCCTGTTTTCATGAACTCCATGTTTGTAGTTTGGATTCAGCCTGTATCACTACATATAGAGTTTGTGTTTTGTTAATGTCTGTAATGCATAACAATATTATGAATCCTGCATTAAGAATGTGGACATTGAGACATCACTCCAAAGAAGTCATTCATCCTCTGATCTATACTTCATACAATATACAAAAACAAAACAAAACAAAAATCTTAAAAAAATTTCATAGACATAAATGCAAAACCTAAAGATGTAAAATTCATAAAGGAAAACAAGGGAGGAAATTTTGATGACCTTTGCTTAGGCAGTGATTTCTTAGATATGACACCAAAAGCATGATCCAAAAAGAAAAATTGACAAATAGTACATCATAAAAATTAAAATTTGCTTTTCCAAAAATACTGTGAGAACAATGAAGACACAGCTGCACAGTGTTCAGAAAATATTTGCAAGGCATATATCTGATAAAGGATTTTTTTTTTCCGGAATGCAGAACAAGCCCTCAGATCTCTATAAAAGGAAAATAAAATGCCCAATAAATAAATGGTCAAAAGACTTGAGCAGACACTTCACCAAAGAAGAAATAGGAAATAAGCAAAGGAAAATATTTTCAACATTATAAATAATGAAGGAAATGCAAATAAAAACCATGATGTAATACCATTGCGCAATTGTTAAAATAGCTAAAATTAGAAAACATGCCATTCCCAATGGTAAGGATATGGAAGAACTAAAACTCTCATACATTGATTAGAATGTAAAATGATACAGTGACTTTGGAAGAAAAATTTGGCAGCTTCTTATATTAAATACATATCTACCATTTGATCAGTGCTAGGAATTTACCCAAGAGAAAGGAAATTATATACCCACTTAAAGACTTACAAATGTTCATAGTAGTGGTATTTGTAATAGCACCAAACTGAAAACAATCCAAGAGATGAATGCTTAAGCAAATGGTAGTACATACATACTACAGGATACTACTCAGTCTAAATAGGAATGAATCATTGATATATAATGGGTAAATACCAAAATAACTGTGTTGAGTGAATGAAGCTAGGCAGTAAAGGGTACATACCATATGTTTTCATTTATGCAAAACTTTAGGTAAAACAAACTAATTCGCTGTGACAGAAAACTTATGAGTGATTGAATGTGTGGAAGTGGAGGTGGGCTAGAATGAGTGAAGAGAAGAAAAGAAAGAATTACAAAAAGACAAGAAAATTTTGCAAGTTGATGGATATAGTTACTCTCTTAATTGTGGTGATGGTTTCATGGATGTGTACTGATGTCAGAATTTATCAAATTGTATACTTATGTATATACAGTTCATTGTATATCAATTTTACCTCAGTAAACCTCCAAAATAAAATTTTAGAAAGGTAAATGTTACTAAATAAATACTATATTTTTAAAAACTGTATCTATATCTAGCCCTTATAAAAAGGTTGTCTGTATAGTGAGTCATATCTTAACTTTACATTAGTTAGAGACTATGGGACAATTTGAAATCTGCAATACAAAGTTCAGCCAACAGTAAGAAATTAATTGGTTGCTATTGATTGAAAGAAGAGGAAAAATAGTTCCTTCTGGGGAGTAGGAGGGGTGTCTTCATTTATAACATTTTGGAAACATGTTTGTGTAAAATACCAGGGAAAATGGCAACTTTTTTGAATGAGGGTTGCTGCTATGCCTGACTTTCTGAGACTCACTGAAATTTCAGGCCCAGGTAGGAGACAATCCTGGAGACAGAAATCATGGTCACTGTTTCACTGTCCCCTCTCCTATGTGAATTCCTAACTCTGGCTAGTTAAAATGTCCCCATTTATATAGATTCAATTTTACCATCTCTACCTACACATTTAGTTATTTATGTAAGATAAAAGAAGTTTTTCACTGAAAATTATTTGAAGACCCTTGCTGGAGCCTTAGTAGCTGAATAAATGTTTTTCAAGCTTCAGTGTGACTATGAATCAGTATGGATCATCTATGAAAATTTATTAAATATGTACATTCCTGAGCCCTAATACTAAATGTTCCGTTTCAACTAGATGTTCTTCTTTCAACCTGGAGTGGGAACATTGAGGTAAATCTGATACAGGTAATATCCAAATTATATTTTTAGATATTGGAATTTAGTGGTGACTCTTCTATGCATTTTCTGTTTTATTAGAAATTTGATGTTTAGGTCTAATTGTGTATTAAACTGATAATTCACTTTTATATTTATAACCTCATGATCCTCATTGCAGTTAGGATTTGGGACTTCTTGGCTTCTCCTTTCACGACATTTTCAGAAAGGCTACTATAGGCCAGCCACTAAGTTTGTCATTGAGAGGACAAAAATTCATGGTTTTCAGAACAGTGAAGTTTAGGAAGAGTGTGGTAGGGTAAAATAACGAAGTAGATTCTGTGCTAGGGTTAGTTGGTCCCTCCTTAAAATTCTAATGCCTGCTTCTTCCATTAATGTGTGGTGTAACTATGATTTGATGGGTTAATTAGATGTTATCTTTTTTCCAAAGTTTGTATTATGTCATTCTAGTTTAGATCTAAAGTTGATTAGGTCCAGACCTATTGTCCAAAAGAATTATCTAACAGAATCTAAATGTATAAATAAATAAAAATAGCAAAGTTTTATTATTTATCTTTTGTGGTTTTCTGTCAATTATGTATATGTTTTTATTTTGGCCTATTCATAAGTGGAAGAACACCAATGTTCTCTGGTTCATTTCTTATCCAGTAAAATTTCTTTTCAATGATAAAATGCTTCTATCTGGCTCAAAATTATCTGAGACATATGGATACCTTATATCACAAAAAAAAGGTAAGTGAGGAATGCTTTCAATATAGTAAACTCTAATACATCAGGAAGACTCAGGTGACTTTATATTATGGGTACCACGACCAGTACTGTGAGGAGAGCCACAGTCTGAGAATGGTGAAGGGACCTCAGATGACAGGTCAGTTTAGGGAGGCATCATGAAGCAGCAGTGCTTCCTACTTTCTTTGTGTATTATTCAGGAGACATCATGCATCTCTCTGAAAGCAGTCAGATTAGAGAATGCATGAATTTCTAATAGACTTTCCTTGGCTTAGAATGACAGCTACCAACCTATTTACCCACCTTTCCACTGCTCTTTCTTTACACTCTAAGGTTAGCATATTGAAAGCCCTGTTGCATGACTATACTTCAGAGATAGAGTTAGCTTTTCTTTTTGAAATGGATAGTGATGAATAAGTTACATGGCTATTATTGTTTTTGCTAAGGATATGCATATTTGCCTTCTCCACATTTCAAAGAAGCCAGTGGAAAATACTAAGTCTGTGGCATCCAAAAGATACAGATTGCTCAGTTGGTAGATGTACCTGCAGGACTGATTTTTCCAGCTGTCCCAAAGAGGTAATCTTAAATGGAATATTAAACACTTTAAACCATGGTAATTGTGGCATGTAACAAAACTATGGACTATATGATTTTCTAGATCATCCCACACTATAAACAAATAGAGTGACCATAGAGAAGGGGTGTACACATGATTAACAAATTACCTCTACTAACAATCCCAATTTAATTGGGTTTACTGTGTTTTTACACCAAGATTTAATTTTGTTTAGCCTTTTGGCTGGCAGCCTGTTCTTTCAAGGCTTTTAAGAGATTTTCTTTCTGATGGCAATGAGCCTGAGCTTGGACAAAACAGATCACTGCAGCCTTTCCTGCTGCAGAATATAATCAACATGTCATATATAATTCTCAAAGCTGCATACACCAAAAGAGCCAGATCTAAAAACTCATTGACATCATGAACCAAATGATCATTTAAGCAGTCATGCCAGGAGTCATGCTAGAGAATAATAGCTGATTTCATCAGTTTATTGATGAGGCTTGCCAGCATTTTTTCCCCAATTACTTTTCTGCTTTCAAATCTTTAGTGAAGTATGATGATTTTGTGAAAAGGCACAAGGCTTTCAAATGTTTCTAAATACTTACCAATGTTGAAAAACAAATGAAAATATATAGATAAAAGCACTTGTGAAATTTGGTTTGCTTTGCTAAATAAGGGATGCCTTCCAAAATCAAAAGAAAAAAAATGTGATTTTTTTCAAGTATTATCATAGCTCTTTATCCTCTCATTTTGTTCTGAGCTGTTGGATTGACATTATGATTCTCCATGTCACTGTAGAGCTTTGTGAAACATAACCCTTTTTATTAGCTGTGGATAGGTTAGTCACAGTGCTCTGTCTATACTTTGGGGCCTCACAAATTTGGTGCTAAATGGCTCAGTGGACACTGGGAAACTCTTTCCAGCATTTCCTGGCTTTATAATCAGTATTAAACATTTTTAAGATTTTCATAATCCTTATGATTGGAAAAAAAGATTGCAAAATGTTGGCCTACAAGTAGAAGCTGGCCTGAAGATAGATTCTGTTTGACCAGAACAAGGTTTTAAATGTTTTCATTTGGGTATGAATATTTTTAAATAGAATAAAGTTCTTTAGCTCCTTAGTTGCCACAGTCCTTACCAACCTCTGTTTGGAACTCATATCTTGACACATTAATATTTTGTACCAGACCAATATAGGGACTAGATTGTTTTTGTTTTTGTTTTGATTTAGGTATGTGATTCTCCTGTAAGGAGAAACTGCTGAAAACACAAGTTTCTTGAGGTTAGAAAAACAGAAGCACCTGTTTCCATGAAGCAAAATATTTTATGCTTCATTTTTCTCATAAAATTTTGCAATTGTAATATATGTTTTAAAACCTTCTGTGTCTTTAAATCATCTTTATGAAGAAATGGAGACTCAGACTCTTTATGAAAATAGTTTAAGATTATTATAACAGGAAACCCTTGCCCAGGAAGATAAAAGATGCAAATGACTTAATGTTCTTTAGGCACTTCTCTAAAGATCCATCATTTATTTAATTAAAAGCATTAGAGACAGCTTACACCCTAACTCTTGGAACTCCTTGACTCAGAGCTGTCCCCATGCTGTATCTATGAGTCCTAAACTATGATTTTATGATCCTACTCAATATAAACCAAGTCTCTACATTGAAAGATCTACCTTAAACTAGGTTTCAAAATCTCGTTCATTATCCCAAGTTTGCTCTTTCTCTTCAAGACACTACTAAAACTTTGTCAATGCTCTCCCTGCTTAAGTAAGCAATAAACTCAGTTTTGTCATATCAACAGGTTATTCTGGTAGTGTTTGGAGAAGCCATCATTTAACATTATCTCACAATACTATGACCTTTCTCTTTTGTTTCCTGGTGGGTTTGGAAAATTAAGAGTTGAGAAAAATATAAATATAGTAGAAGCATAAACCTAAGAAAGGTAGATATCTTGAAATGCCAGAGTTGGAAGGGAGTTGAGAAGTAATATCATAATCCTTAATTAGTTCTTATTTCAACAGTCTTCTTTGCTCTTATGTGTTCTTGTAAGACTTGGGTTTTGGACTCTTCACTCTTGTAGGCAGAGGAATCAGGGAAAATGTCATGTTATGATTAAAATGTAAGTTTATGGCTAAAATGAGTTATAGATTTAGTTATAAAAAAACGGAAAAATAAAAGATATCAATGATGCCCAAAAGAAAGAACCAATATGCTTATTAGTGAGTAGGCCATGGAAGAAAGAGAACAAATTTAAAGATGACTAAGACTTTAGGTATAAAAATCAGGGGAATGGTGATGCCAACGTCAGAATGGGGAAAATTAGTATGCCATAATTTTTATGGACAAATTATAAACTGGGATTTTACCTATTTCAGACGTTGAATATGAAAATTGAAATACAAAAAAAAATAATAAACTGAACATGATAGGCCTAGAAAGGATATGGAGTCAAAGTAAGAAGTGGATATTTAGCAGACTTGTGAATTAACTGAGCTCTTCATGAGTACAGAAAAGGATGAATAGAAATCTCCTAGTGAGTCTTAAAGAAAAAGGAAAAATATAAAAAGAAGGAGAATAAAATGGGGGGAAAAGTAGATAAGGGAGGAGGGAAAGAAGGAAAGAGAAGGGAAGAAAAGGGAGGAAGGGGGAGGGAGGAGAAGAGAAAGAAAGATAAGGAAAGAAAAGGAAAAGAGAGAACATTCTAAAGAAGAAAACTAAATGAGTCAAAGAGGGAAAGGCCAAATCAAGATTAAAAACATCTTTTTCATAAGGAAGGTGGCTAACTTTCTAAAATAAAGGTGAAAAATAAATGAGAGTAGAACTTTACAAAAAAAAAAAAACTAATCAAAATGCTAATATTGACCAGAAAAAGAACATTAACTTACTCCAGGGAGAGATTTTAGAGTCAACTAAAAATAAAAGGCAGATTTCAAAAGATTAAGATTTTATATGTAAATGAAAAGGAAAAGTGTTTGAATACTTTCAATTTTCAGTGATCTCTGTTGAATTTTAAAGCAAAAACAAAAACAAATAAATATAAAAGTGAAACGATCAGTGAAGCATGGAAGTAAGCCCTGAAAGGAGGTTGTATATCTAAACAAATAACTATATGAAAATATGAAATATGATCTGTCGTGTATATGAGAGACAGAGATAGGAGAGAGATTAAAACAACAACAACAACAACAACAACATGATTTTTGTGCTTCATCCTATCTTTTTCTCATTCTTCCTGATTTTCTTATTCTCTCAATTTTAGGAGACATTACTGGTTGCTGAGTTTATCATCACAGTTTTGCTTTTTTCTTCCCTCCTTGCCATTGCCTGTTCTTCAGCTCCTGCTTCTAGTCCTTCCATGGATCATGCACCCCATGTCATTACAAACAGAATTCTTTTTTAATGAATTTATATAATATCAAAATCATTTTGTCACATAGCAGTTTCTTCCTTGAAGCACCTACATGAAACACTTTAATGAAATTTTCCAGAGGAAAGTCCATTTTGTGGATTTTGCCTATTGCCTAAAGTTTGAGTCACTAATGATATTTTTTTATGATGTCTTATGAATCAATCTTTCAGAGTTCTTTTCTGTAAATCTTGGTGAAAGCAAACAATTTCCTAAAGATAATAAGAGCTAAGCCACCAGTAGATTTTAATTCATTTTCAAAAAGGGTATGAATCTCCAGATTTTATATCACTTCTCACAGGTAATGACCGCTTGTAGCACTTTCATTCTGAGTGCTGCAAGAATGCATTCCTTGAGTTAAGAAAAGGATTGCTTTATTTTATCTTGTTTAAATGAAAACTGAATGCTCCAAAATATAGAATGAAAAGCAAAAGTCATTTTGTTTTTATAAATACATAAATTAGATAGTATGTTCTGATTGTCATGTGTAAGTTCATCTTCAGGGTTTTTGCTTTCTCTCCTTAATATGTGAACTCTGATTCTCCATTTTCTAGGCAGCATCTCTCAAAGTGTGATACATGAATTACCTGCATTAAATTCACTTGAAATTATTTTCTGACCAAGTGAACTAGGAATCTGCATCTTGAAATAGCAACTTTGGATTATGGTTAAGCATTGAAATTTGAGAAAGTCCCTAGGAGAGCAATATTACATAAATAGTATCAGCATTTATGTTTGACACAGAATCTATATTTGATTGCTCATTTGTGGTTTCCAGATTTCTTTGATCTATTACCAGAATTTGGGGAAAAAAGATGGTTTCTGAAAGAACTGTGTTTTGGCATGGATGATTATGAGAGCAGGCAACATACTGACTTCAGTGAAGAGGCACAGACCTCTGAGGTTCCTGTATGGAAACCCTCAGAACTTCCTAGTACCTCATGGCTAGTCTTTTTGGTTCTCCTACACAAAAAGGAAAAATGGACTGCCGGGTGCAAGGCTAGTTTCCTGTCACTTTGGAAGGAATCTGCCCAAATTCTTGAATTTTTATTACATATAAAACCTGAAGAGCCATAGATCAGATGTTGATATAACAGAATTAGAAAGAGAGAAAGAATTTAAGAGTGCAAATGCAGGGGCACAGACTGTGAAGTACAGGTGACGGGAAATAGTGCAAGAGATCACAGCTATTACTAGGAAAGAAAAAGTCTTAAATTATTGACGTAAGTGCCTGGTGAGAACAATGTGGATATGTTAGCTAGGTTTAATGCATATGGAGAAAATATGATTTCTGGTTATAAAACCTCAAAATTGAAGAAGTACTAGCTGTGTAATGTCATGAGTTGAGCGCTTACTCTTTCAGGTACTGTATGAAGAACTTTACACACGTTATTTAATTTAATCTTTAGTCTTTAACCTCCACAAGTCTTTGCTTATCATGTAAACATTATTTACATTTTACAGATGAGTAAATAAGGTTTACGAGGATAAATCGCTTGCCTGAATTTCACATAGCTATTGGTGCTGAATTTAAAAGACAAATAAATCTAGGACAAACTCCTAAACATTGCTTTATGGCAGATCACTTTGAACTGAAGCTGAAGAGACATGCTCCCTTAAAGATCAGAAAAGAATGTAATTGGCATCAGGGTAAAAGTAGTACATATTTGAAGAAAAAAGTCAGGTTGGTAAGCCTGAATCCCTCTCTATTTGGAATTCTATTATTTGCAAAACCCTAAATACCTATTATTCTAATTTGTTTATTGACTTATCTGGGTTTGTTGCTATTCTTTGTTAGCCTGTATAATGGTGTGTACCTGAAGGAGTCCCAGGAATACCAAAATGACATTGGGTTTCAATGGCTGGTAGAATGATGATTTGGATGGCTCATTATGGAAAGGGGCTTTATTCTCTAGTGTATAGAGAGGATTCTCCATCTTATCGCACTTGGCCATATCCCTTACCATTGGCAAGGCTCTTGATCTGCCCTGTATTTCATTATCTGCCTTATTAATCATCAGATCTTTATCTCTTACTCACCCTGAACTCTCATTCTGAATGGGCTAGTTCATTACAAACAAATAAAGAAAGTGAAACACCCATTTCAAACGGAAAGAATTCAATAAATTCTTTTTTTTTGTCTGCTTCATTGTATTTTCTTAAAGGATTTTATAAATGTGTGCACATAAGTTATATCACAATACATAAAATGAAAACATCCTTTCTATGACTCCTACGTAAATAAAACTAATAAGCATATCTATTCTACTCTAATTTTATTTTTAAAAATTAAAGAGAGCTTGATAAACAGAGCAATGTTATTATGTTTCATCCGTAGTTTATTTGTGGTCCATGGAAGTGTTTTTAATTAAAAAATTAAACAAATAAAATAACATGCCAGTTTCTTTTTAAAATCTCTCTCTGATCTGTACTGTTTTTATTAAACAAATATATTTCCTGTTTCCTGAACTTTTTCATTCTCCTTTTTCTTTTCCATTCAATAATGTATTAGTCAGCTCAGATTGCTACAACAAAATACCACAGACTGAATATATAAGTTTTTGGTATGTTCACATAGTTATACAACCATCACCACTATCTAATCTAGAGTGTTTTCATCACCCTAAAAAGAAATTCTAGATCAATTATCAGTTACTCTCCATCCCCCATCTCCTCAGTTCCTGGCAACAATTAATTACTTTCTTTCTCTATGGATTTACCAGTTTTGAGGATATGGATTTACCACTTTTGGGTATTTCATATAAATAGAACCATACAATATATGGCATTCTGTGTTTGGTTTCCTTCATTTAGCATAATTTTTTCAAGGTTCACCCATCTCATAGCAAGTACCTTTTTTATATATGAATAATATTCCATTGTATGTATATATCACCTTTTTTTCTTACTTCATCAGTTAATGGACAATTGGATTGGTTCCATATTTTTGCTCTTATGAATAATACCGATATAAACATTGTGTGAGCAAAGGTTTTCAGTTCTCTTGAGTGTACAACTAGTAGTGGAATTGCTGGGTCATGTGATAACTCTGTGTTTGACTTTTTGATGAACTAAATTTTTCACAGCAGTTGCAACCATTTTACATTCTCACCAGCAACATATCAGTGTACCAATTTCTCCACAGTCTCATCAACACTTATTGTCTTTTTTAAAATTATCACTATAGCCACCCTAGTGGGTGTGAAGTGATGTCTCATTGTGATTTTGATTTGCATGTCCCTAAAGACTAAAGGCATTGAATATATTTTCACATGCTTATTTCCATTTCTATGTTAGAACTGTCTATTCAAATCCTTTACCTATTTTTAAGTTAGGCTATTTATTGTTGAATTTTAAGAATACTTTATATAGATACTGGACCCTTGTCAGAGTTTTTAAAAACATAGTTTTAAAATATTTCCTCCCATTCTGTGGTTTGTCTTTTCATTTTCCTGATAGTGTTCTTTAATATAGAAAATTTTTTAGTTTTGATGAAGCTAGATTTATCTACTTTTTTTTTATTGCTTGTGCATTTGATGTCATAGCTAAGAAAATATTACCCAGTTCAAAGTCACAGAGATTTATACCTATGTTCTTCTAAGAGTTTTAAAGTTTTAGTCTTACACTTAGGTGTATTTATTTATAGCTAATTTTCTTTATATCATGTGAGATAAGGGATCTAACTTTATTCTTTTGCACATGGATATCCAGTTATTCCCACTCATTTGTTGAAATACTCTTCTAATGATTGATGTTAGCAACTTTGTTGAAATTCAATTGACCATAGATGTATGAGTTTCTTTCTGGAAACTTAATTCTATTCTACTATACTGTCATGAATATTGAAGCTTTGTACTTTTGAAACTGAGAGATGTGAGTCTACCAGCTTTGTTCAAGATTGTTTTGGATATTATGGGTTCCTTGCATTTCCAAATAAATATTAGAATTGTCTTTTCTATTTTTGCAACAAAGGCATTTGGAATTTGGATAGATGTTGCATAGATTCTGTAGATTAATTTGGAAATCTGATAATGAATAATGCCCTCCCTTCAAATGTGTATCTGAATCCCCATAAACTGAGAATATGTTATCTTACAGTATAAAAGGGACTTCATGGTGTGATTAAGTATCATTAATATTTTCCTGGATTATTTTGGTAAACTCATATATGTCCTTAAAAGAGAGGTAGGAGACTTGACTATAGGAAAAGGCAATGTCCTAATGGAAACAGAGATTGAAGTGATGTGGCCACAAACAAATTTTGTCAGCTTCTATGTACTTGAAGAGGCAAGAAAGGTATTCTCATGAACCTCCAGAAGCCAATATGTCAATGTTGTCCCATAAGACCTATGTTCTTAGAGTTTTCTGGAAAAACTCTAACCTCCAGAGCTATAGGAGAATAATTTTTATTGTTTTAAAGTACTAAAGTTGCCATATTTGTTATAGTAGCAGCAAGAAAACTAAAACAGGGTATTGCCATGTTAATAGTGTTGTCTTCTAACCCATGATCACAAGATTTTACATTTATTTAGATTTTTTTAAATTTGTTATGTTAGGCAGTTTTCAGTGAATATGTCTTATATTTCCTTGGTTAAATTTATTCCCAGATATTTTATTCATTCTGATTTTGTTTGAAATGGAATTATTTTTCTCTATTTCATTTCTACATTGTTTGTTGCATATAAAAATACACCGATTTTTGTATGTTGATCTTATAGCATACAGTATAATTTATTGTCTTAAATTGTGCTTAAAAAGTTAGTCCTAGACCTGGAGGTTGTCTGTTTATGTCTCTAATTAAACCAGTATTCCCAGGGCTCCATTTTTTCCCTCAAAGACTCATAGCAACCTAAATTGGCTTTGGTTAGCCACATATGCACAATGCTGTTTCCCACATGCACAGAGCTCTATGTTGGCCTTACTTTGTTCTATGACTTCACCAAAAAGTTAAAATCATATTTAACTGAAGTTCAGAATTTTAATGTTCTCTGGGTAAAATTGTTAATGCCACCCTTTAAAATCATGAAAAAATAGTACTACTTCCATATAAGTAAACAAGAATATTTACCCATTGCCTTCTTCTTGCTGCTTCTACTTTAGACTGATTTCTTCTCAATTTGTTCATATGTTCTATAATTTGATACATTCCTTCAAATATGATTCCAAAGGACTCACCAGCTTATGAACAAAGATAAGCTCAAGAAATCAGGAAACCCCTGAACATTGTCAATCTTTGGATAATCAAGTACCCAAGGTATAAGAAGCCTTCAAAGAGCTGGCATTTAGAAAGCATGGGCAGTACAGACAGGAGAGCTGATGCCACAAGAATACAATTTCTTTACTCCAGGATAGGCAGCCTGAAGCCTTTAGATGAAAGAAAGAAAGAAAAAAAAAACTTTGTATATGTTTATTACAGCCATATAAAGCTTAGCATTTCACACCCTGTCAGAGTTATCAGGTACAGAGCTGTTCTTGAATCTAATTTTCATTCCAACAGAAATGTGAGAAGTCAAATCACTGCATAGCCAAAAAAATTTTTTTTAAAAGGGAATGCTTTCTTCTTTGTGTTGTTTGCTGCAATCATGTCTGAAGGGAATTCAGGAAAAAAATCATACATGAAAAGTATTAGCTTGCATTAGCTTCAATGCAAACTGTTTTATGTGTGATAATGGCAAATACTAGTTCTAAATTGCCCAAATTTAGAAAACTTGCATTAGCAAGTGTCCCTGAGACAGAGATCTAACCTTTTTACTGACTCAGCCTGGTGTATTTGTTGATTTAAAAAATATTCAATCTTTTAGATTTTTTAAGTGTTAAGAAATTCTAATATATGTTAGAGAACCTATGAGAAGCTGTGTGCACAAACTTTTTGTGTAATCTTATCTTTTCTTCATTTACAACTTACAGACAAAATTACCAAAAAAAGAACAGGAAAGGTAAAGTCAGCCAATTTCCTAAAATTCCACATTTATGAAAAAAAATCTCTTTTTAGGATCATTTACTTGCTCGAGGACTGAAAATATGGTGTGTGTGTGTGTGGGGGGTGACTATATTATTAGGAAAAAATGTATTTCTTGACTTGGTTACTGCTTATGATGTGGTTACCTTGTGATAAATGATTGAACTGTTAAAAAATATAGTGATCACATGATTTTGCAGATTTACAGTTGATAAAGGGGTATATAGTGACATAGCTATGTGATAAAGCAAGTTAAATAAGGTATTAAGGGTAGTGTATAGTAGGTGGGTACATGAATGTTCAGTGTAAAATTCCTTCAACTTACCTGTGTGTTTACTATTTTCCTAATAAAATATTGAAAAAAATAGTGAATAAATGCAAATTATAACCCAGTTGTGTGGTCATGGGGAAGTAACTTCCACTCAAGTTCTCACTATACCATATAATCAAATCCATGTGGGACATGGTAAGAAACATCATAGAACTTTCAAAGAGACACAAAAATAGCCACATAAATTGTGAATCCTTTTATTTTTACTTGACTACTGGATTAAAATATCACAAAAAAATTTTTAATCAGATAGAAAATAAAAACAAACCTACATGATGATTGGAATCTTACTTAGAGACCTATTGCTAACCAAGTAATTTGAACTCTTACAAACATTTAAGTCATTTCAGGACTATGACAGAAGAGAATACTGAGATTAAGTCATTATCCAAAAGAGAAGAGACTGTTTTGTTTATCTGGACTTTCTGGCAAGATCGTTTTATTGCATAGCATGTGAAGGTACTTTAAGAATCGGTTAGAGTTAGGTAGAGACGCACAGCATGTGGCAGCCTGTTTTTTTCCTTAACATACCTTTAACTGGAATTGTGAAAATAGTGAAGAATATTTTACAAATAACATAAAGACTCAATTTCATCTTCATGCCTCTCCCGAGTCACTAATTTCTCTCCCTCACAAGGGTTATTGGTTTTTGGTTAACATTTTCTTGCATTTCTTTATAGCTTTAACAAAAAAGTATGCATTTTTAAACACTGTTTTTCTTTTATCCCATTATATAAATGAACTTTCACCATATGTGTTCTTTTGTGGTGAAGCTCTTTTCATCAATATTAAGTTTATAAGATTCATTCATATTGCTACATGTACCTATTTTTCACTTATTTTCATAGCTGCATACTCTTTCACTGTATGATTATACTTGATTTATCCTTTCTAATATTGACAGAAATTGAGTTACTACTATTTGGGAGCTGTTACGAATTTTGTGGTCTTGCACATTCTTGTTCACATCTCTTTGTCACACATGGAAATGCATTTCTTTTGGTTATACTTAAGAGCAGAATTGCTGAGTCTTAATAAGATCGGAAGATCTTCAGATTTAATTAATAATGTTTACTAGTTTTCAAAAATGATTATATTAATTTATTCTCACTCAAGCAGTGTCTAAAAGTTCCCAGTTTGCATCCCTGCCAGCATATGATATTATTTTTATTTTAGCCATTCTCTTGGGTATTAATGATATTTCACTGTTTTAATTTTTATTTATTCGAATAATCATGATATTGAGCAAATTATGGTCACTTGGATATTGCCTTTTGTGAAATGCATGTCAAGTATTTTGCCTATTTTTCTATTGAGTTCCCTGTAATTTTGTTTTTGATTTATAAGACTTCTTTATATATTTTAGATAGGATCATTTTGTTAGTGATACATATTCCAGGTACCTTATCCCATTTTATATATTGCCTTTGCACTATTCTGTTAATAGAAAAATTTATTTGTTTATATTTTATTAATATTTGAATTTTAATATTCAGTTTTAAAATATTAATTACTTTTACATCAATATTTAAGAAGTGATTCTATATCATGAGATCATGTAACTATTTTTCTGTATTTTTAAATAAATTTTATTGTTTTTTCATATTTAGTTCTAAAATTCAGTGAGAATGGATTTTTATTTTGTTTTTTTCCCAAATAAATATTTTATTTTTCCAGCAACATTTTAATAAGAACATTATTTCCTCATAATTCTACACTGTCATGACATGGTTATGTTTTTGTGCTCTCCATTCTATTCTATTCTACTCTACTGATTTGACTGTCAAAAAAAAATCTTATTTAATTACTATAATTTTATAAGTCTTATCATCAGTGGAAAAAGTCCTTATACCATGTTCTGTTCTTCAAGATTATCTTCAGTATTCTTGACCCATTGCACCTTCACATAAATTTTAAAATTACTTGTCAATTTTTTACAAAATTGAGTTTGTATTCCATTCATATATTAGCTTTAGAGTACTGGCATCTTTATAACATTGATTTATTTTTTTATAATTTATGTTTTATAGTTTTCTAGAAGAAATTTTCTTCATCTATTTTAAAACAAAAGCAACATTCAGAGTTGTGTTATTTCTTTGCAGTTGTAATCTTTTATAAGGACGAATTATAGGTATAAACTCAAGAAAAATAATTGATATTCCTAAACTAATTTTACTGCATATTTTTTAATCTTCTTGAACTAATTAGACTGAAAGCAAATTTAATTTTAAAAGAAATAAAAGGTAAAATCAATGAAGTAAATGGTGGTTTTAAAATGCTGCTTGCAAGCATTTTGGAATGAAACAATTCTACTTTTAATCTCATGGAAATGTTAGCCAATGGTAATAAAGTGTTGTGCTCATTAAAATAAAGTGCATTTTTTCACACACATTAAAACAACTGAATTCCATATAAAAGAAAAACTCATTCCAAAAATCACATTTTATTTTTAAATGCTAGTAGGCCTATTTCTTGGTGTTGCATGAACTATTAGAGCCAATGGGATATGCTGGAAGCATGGGTACAACAGTGATAACTTAATGCTTATAAACAAATGAGTAACAATTATAGGACAGAAGCACAGAAGCATTTACTCACTTTTAACGTTCATTATTTGTTCATAGTAGTTTCTTTGGCTTTCTCTTCCCCCACCCCAACCATCCTATCTCCATTAGCTAAGGTTTCTTACTCATTTGCTTTTCTTTTTGTCTAACACTTTCCTCTTTATGTTACTGACATTCTACTCTTCTTATGCTACCCCTTATTTAAAGAATTCTTTAGCCACTTCTCATTTACCTCTATTTCTATCTTTACATTTTCCTCTTTTCTCATTTCCTAATTTATGGGTCAGAATATGAAATTAAAATATGTCTTAATTGTATCATACATTACAATTATTGGGTTGAATTATAATTTCCAGTCATTGTTTTAGAAGATTTATTATTTTCTTCTTAAACAAACTACAGGAAATAGAGTCAGCTGTTACAGAAGTATATTCTGTTTTTGTTTTTTATTGCTATTAATCAGTGATTCCTGAGCAAGCGAAGTTTTCTGCCCTTTTCTGTAGGCTTGTCTGTTGTTGTACCACAGAAGAATGAGAAAAAGAGCTCTACATGCTGCTTTTATAGTTTTTGTCACAATTATTTAATTATTCCTAGAACACAGCTGTTGCCTGGTTCTTGAATTCAAAAGTTGACTAATTTTTTTCTGAAGTCATATTTGAGGTCATACTGTATAAGATACCCCAGGGAAATTGTATGAGAGCTTGGTGACCAGTTGAATTCCCAGGAGAGCTCAAGCTGAATTACTCTCACTTCCCAGGAGCATAAATAAGTATTCTCTAGTTTCACCTACTTTCCAAAACACAGATTCTCTTTTCCTCTCCTTATACCATGACAGTGAAGCTTAAGAAGTTTGAGTTCATACACACTTTCAACTCAAACAACAGCAGAATCACTCAGGAAAACACAATCACCTCTTTAATGAGTTAGCACACTAATGAAGTCTTGCCTTTTAGGGTAGAGAGATGACAAAATTTACTCATTTACAATGTTATAAATTTTAATAGTGGAATTTAAAATACTTGACTATCTGGATGCGTTTAGTTTGTTTGTGTGGGGTGGGGTGTTTTATGCAATCTTCCAAATCATATGCCAGAGGCACCCACTTACTCGAAACACAAGGGCAGTTCTGCTCATGATGTGTAGGTTGCAATTAAGGTCAACAAAAAGAAGAGGAAACTTCACTGACCTAGTTGTTACTATGAATAGAATGTTCTAATCAAGTGTAAACAGATCAGCATATGGTCGAAAGGACACAACTCTCTGTACTTGGTCATTCTCCCCTTTCTTTTGTTTATATTTTTACCTCAAGTGGACCATCCTCAGGTTCTGCCTCACATTCACTAGAGTAACAAGTTGAACTTGGACTTTATTCTAGACATGGGGAATAAAAAAACTATCTTCAAGAAACTGAATTTCAAGAGAGATATATGAACACTGCATTAAATAATAATAAGATTTAGCCAACCTATTTAAAACACCTAGTCTCCTTCCACCTTTCCTTCTTGCTGTGGCATGTATCATTTTTTAATATTCTAACAATTTTCTTTATTTTACTATGTTACCATTTGTGGTATCTCTCCCCTACTAGAATATAAACTCCATAGGACAAGTGTATTTGGTTGTTTTGATTAATAGTGTTTCCAAACACCTAGGAAAAATACCTTAGGTAAAGTGGTATTGCTTACATGAATGCATGACAGTTTACTTGTAAGGCCTGTCATGGATACTGTTGTGCATCATCAAGATCTCTTTCCACACCTCACCCCACATAAATAAAGCCAGTGCACCCACATCTCACCCTGGGGGCTATTGGCTGCTGATAGCCACTCACAGTTGTGTCTCTCACTGGGTATTGCCTTCAGCAGCAGAGAACTGTATTGCCTAAGATTACACATCTTTTATAGGTGTGACCCTGGGTCCAATGACTGTATGATGCAGGGATACAAAAAGCTGGTCCCCTTCCCTTACTTGTGACAAATCTGAATGAATGTATCAGCTTTGGAACTAGTCCAGTAAGATTAAGCCTCATTTGCAAGTACATTGTGAATCAGCTTCTCCTGCCTTATTTTTAAAAAGTTTTATTCCATTATTAGTTTCAAGTATATGGTACATTGGTTAGACATTTATATAGTTTATAAAATGATCCTCCTGATTACTCACCTCTTTCTTTCCATTGGCTCTATGCCTAGCCATTACATTACTGATGACTGCATTCTCTATGTCATGCTCACCATCCCAGTGACCATCTATCAACTACTAATTTGTGCTTCGTAACTCCTGCCTTATTTTAATGTATAGTTCCCCACAGCAAGCAACTCTGTTTTAGAGCCTGTTACCAGGTGATCCACTCTAAACTGACATAGATATAAAAGAATGGACTAAGTTTTCCTTGGAATATCAGGGATGGCTTTAATGAGTAGTTATTGGGTAAATAAGGGGAGAAACAGCATTCAAGTGAATGACACAACTTACACAAAGGCAGAGAAACATAGAATAATGTATGTTCATTATGGCTTCTGTTTTCTTTGATTCTCCTGATGAACTAAGAGGAAGTCAGGGGTTATAAACAAAAATTTTTCATTTCAATTTTATTGGTAGAAAACTAAAGAATAAAACTGGAACATAAATTTTCCTAGCCAGAGGACATATTCTTTATAACCCCTTTCCTCTTAAGACATTGACACCTCCTACTTCAAATGCCTTAGGATATAATTGAACATTATAGACTCATCAGTGTTATTAGTTGATTCAATAAATGAAATAGTGCCCTAAAGTAAAATAAAAGGATGCTATTTCCATTCATTAATAGTACATTTTAAACTAATAAACAATTCCAAATCTATCCTTTAAGATTAATAACCTGGATATAGAATATGGCCCACAAAAGTGCCAGGTGGAAAATGAATTATACTCACAAATTCTATAAAGCAATCTTTTTTTCATAATTAATTTTGACTGTGTCTTTCACAAACTGTATTCTAGATCTGATAATAAACCTCCAAATCTGTTTATGTTCTGCCTTCCTTCCTTCCTTTATTTTGGTAACTTCTGAGTGTTTGAATACTCCATAGAGGTGATTTATAAGAGTTCTAGTAGGATGGACAAGCATGGAAACTTGTTTAAGCACAGTGTCCAGTCGGTGAAATGTAAACACGTTTTTCTGGAAATTCCTAAAAAAAAAAAGAAAAAAAAATTTGAAAACTAATATGCCTTGCTAACTTGTATATTTTTAAGATTATATTATATTTAATCTGTAATTTTCAATATAATAGTAAATGGTTGCAGAGGGTTATAATTTCTGCCATGTTGTGAAATTGATATTTAAAAATAAAGTTGTCACATCATTCTTCTCAGTGTTTCCAAAGGACTCTAAGTACCATAAGGCTTTGATAGTCATCACCATCCATTGAAGAAATACTTGAGAAAGCTCTGTCTTTGCATTCCAAAATTTTAAAATCAGTATTTTTTCTACATAAGCTTATGTTTTCATTTGCTTTCTTCACATTTTTTATGCTAATATATTTTTCATAAAAATATTTTTATTGATTGCACTATCATGTTCTCCATAACAAAAATAAAAAAAAATATGTATGGTATATGTATACGCATGTATATGTGTATATGTGTGTGTGTGTATGTGTGTATATATATATATATATATATATATATATATATATATATATTCTCCACATATCTACAGAAAAAGAGAAATTAATTTTTTTAATCTTGTAATGACACAGAACTAAAAACAATATATTGAATTTTTTGGTAAATAATTTTAAACACAAAAATTTGTTGTAAGTCAATCTTTTAATGATACAGGTGGAGCTTTTCTCTTTTTAATGTATTTTTTATTATTAGAAGAAGATAGGTTTCTATGTAATTTCATTCCTGTTTCTGGTAGTTATCAGTATAAGCACTGAGAAAATTTATTTGACCAAATAATTAGGTGGTCATGGAAGGAGCTTTGTTATAGTGATATTACTTACTTCTTTCAACTTTCTGAGTTATATACCCCCACTCTCAAAGTCACACAGTGATATAGCATTAGAAATTATGTTATAAAATACAAATTGTCCTTATTTCAACTGTGTTAAAGCAAAAAAAGAAAAAAAACCCACTGGCGTTTCTTAAGTTCATGTTATTTTAGCAATATAGTCATTCAGATTTTCATTATCTATAGTAAGATTTAGACTACTTTGTGTGTGAGTGTTCTAGAGGTCAATGCTTTTAATTGCAATAGGAAGAAAGATGGATTGGATAAAGTGATGGGAAAACAGAACCAGAGGAGCACCCTTGTCTTTAGTGGATCAATATCAGTAACGAGTACACATGAAAATTGAACACCTGAAAGCGATTTTACTTAAAACTATTTATATCTATATCCTTTTTATAAAATCTTCTTATTTTCTAAAGATACCAGTACTCTAAATTGAACACTGCTAACTTAGTATAAATTAAGTGCTTGGTAGTGAAATCAATAAATAATTGTTACATGAATAAGTATATGAATGAAAATATTTATAAGCTTATTTCGTTATGGGCAAGTTATTCAGTTTATAATTTAATGATTTTTACAATAATCATGCATAATTTTTGACAATCATTATATTCAAAAAGCCTAAATTACAAAGTGTATTTTCAAAGGCATGCTTTTGTGAACATTGGAATTAATAATTAATGAAGTTGTAATAATGTTACATTTGGTGGACACAGAGTTAAATCCATTTTAATTTGGAGTTTCTGTTTCTTCTTATGTAAACAAAATATTTTTCTAGAACCTCAAACATTTCCTAGGCCTGTGAAAAGCTTATATTCCCGAAGTACTACATTGTGACTATCTATTGTGACTAATGGATAAAATAGTTCCAGTCATGACTTACATCCATTGAGAAAGAAAAAGGAGACATTGAAAATAAGTAAGGGCTTCAACTTTAAAACTTTTGTTGAGCTGATTATGATCATGAACAGGTTTACAATAGGAATTGAAGTTTCTCATACCTAAAACAAGCTACCTGCCTAAGACTGGAGTTCCACCATTAGAGATTCAGTATTCCTGTAGTAGGCCTTTTTTTGAAAATGTTTATAATAAAATTTTGTATTTGTAGGCAAACATGATACATGTGAAAGGCATTGAACTTCCAACTTGAAGGTCCTACTCTGTTTTTATAATTAGATATGTTTTTCCTGGGCAAGGTAAATGGGTCAGCCTGAGACCTGTTAGAGCCCTATGTGTGGGCCAAAGGCACAAGGGCCTGAATCGAAATAGTGAAGAGTTCGGAGGAGGGATGTATGATACATTACAAATAAGATTACCAATTTTGCCTGTGGCTGGCCAAGTGCTTTTTCATCTACTTAGATTGTCTATATCAGTATAATCGAAGTGATTTGCCATGTGCTAGAGCCATAAATGGGAACAGAGAGCAGATGTCTTGGCACACAGACCATGTTTTTTTGACAAGAGGCCTCCATGAGTAGTGTCTCCAAGTAGCTTTGGAAAGCTGTCTGTTCAAAATGTAACAATTGGAAAGGTCTTTCTCATGGACTACCTTTTTCCAGTCATTAACACCATAGATTGTCATGCTTCCTTGATCTCCAGGTGCACCGTTCTCGCTAATCCTAACTTAAGGCAAACCTCACCACTTATAGTCAGTATTCTTGCTTCTAGTCCATTGAACAAGCTGCCAAAAACCACGAGGGAGTGGTTCTCTTTGGCCCCACAACAAACCCATATTACTAAGCTTTAACGGGAGTATTATTCATGCTCTCCCATATGTAGCTGGCTCTGTACTTCCTTTCCATAGCACCTGGGCTTAACCATTTTGACTCTTCTTGAGCTCTGCACTTATCTTACCATCTTCATTAGTGATCAATATCTTCACTTTTCCCTCTGAGATCACATAGCTTTTGGCACATATTACTGTTACAGCATTTAATCATTTTGCATTATTTCATCTATTTTACACTTGAGAAACTGGATATAAAAAGGGCACGTAATCTATGGCCATACCACCCTGAACAAGTCCGATCCTGTCTGATCTCAGAAGCGAAGCAGGATCGAGCCTGGTTAGTACTTGGATGGGAGACCACAGAGGAAGACCAGGTGTTGTAGGAATAAAAAATAAAAAATAAGGGATTAAAAGCTGACAAGTTCCTTGCAATCCATGATGTCTACCAAGGGTTGCCTCACCTTAAAAAAAAATAATAATAATAAAGGGCAAGTGAATAGTCCAAGGTCACACAGCTTATAGTCAGATTTAGGAGTTAGGTTTCCTAAATCCAAATTTGCCTCTTTCTATTTCATCAAAGCTCTATTATAAGGAAAAGCAATTTTCCATAATAAAAACAACTCCAGAATCTCAAAGTGGAAGGCGAATCTTCAGAACATGGACTGACAACCCAACAGTTTAGAACTATGATCACTACCTTTATTTTTCCTCTTTGCTTCGTTAAATTAAAGTAATCTGGCAATTATATTTGTTCAGAAAGATGAACTGCATTCCTTCAGTGGTTAAAAGCACTTTCTCTTGGGTTGAATAGAAATAGATAGCTGAAATGGAGTTTCCCAAAGACTTCATGAACTGTAGTTTTTTGTTCTTTTTTATGCTTATTGTGTTACATTCATTTAGCTTCTGTTTATTTTCCATTGGTGTTTGGGGAAGTCTGACATAGTTATACTATCTCACTTGCAAGGGCTAATGCAATATACAGTCCTGAGGTTGGCAGTCTCTAAAGTGCCCTCCAACAATCCCTATCTCCTAGCATTCTCACCTGTGTGTAATCTTCCTGTGAGTAAGGGCTAGAACTAAGTGATTACCTCTCAAATATAAATATGTAGTAGTGATAGAATGTTGCTTTCAATATTGTTTTAAAAAGACTGGCTCTCATCTTGGGAGCCCTCTCTGAGAGTGTGCTCATGCACGCATGTGCCTTCTCACCCCTTTTCTCTCTCTCACTAAAGCTTACCAATAGCCCAGTAAGCTTAGAAGCAGATTCTTCCCTTAAAATTTTCTTTCCCTTTTATAGTTTTCCTCCTCAAATAAATAGTGATTTTCTTAAGGACATAAATAATGGCATATTTACCTCTTTCTTCCTCTCACAGTCTAATGTTTTTTTTTTCTGATACATATTAAATATTATATCATGATGTTTGAATCAATGATGTATCTCATATGCTTCAGTCAGGATACATTTATTGAGTAAACTACTATTTGATATAGTTTCTCTTATAAAATTTAATCAGGACTTTTGTAAGCTACCACTTACAAATCAATATCTTTTTGGGACAACATAAATAAAATGATGCACAGATGCACAGGTTATTGTTTCTCCAAATAATCCATTTGTGGAAATTGCATAAGACAAAAGTTAAAAAAAAAACCCAAGCCATCACCTTAAACTATCATTAAACATGCATAGAAGTGTGTTTCTTACTAATATCATTAATATCAATACACTAATATCATTAATAACTAAGACCAAATGGTTGATAAACCCCCAGTTAGCATGATTAAAAACCTGATATAAAGAATATAATAAAAGACTTTAGTTTATTTAATTTAACAAAAAATATTTTTGACTTAATTGATATCTTTTGTGTTGTATATTTTTAATTTTAACAACTAATGTGACAGAGGGAATTTTTATGCTAATGTTATAGCTTCTTGGTTGAGCCCTAACACCATTATCTGCTTTAATGAATAATTCATTCCCTGTTGAAAATCTAACTATATCATTTTTACTGAGTGTGAATGAAACTTTGAAGTGCAATTTAAGTTGAAAGAATTTAAGATTGTAGAGAATTCACATACCATCAAAAAGTGCTGTGCTGGCGATATTACCTAGCGCTCAAGTGTAATCGCTTTACAGAAAGCTCATGTGAGATTCTAAATTTTGTTTTTTTTTGTGAAAAATATTGATGGGATTCATTTCTTCCTGCATTTCCATACTGTGCAGTGACTACTTCTACCTCTAAATATCTAAAACAATATGTTCTTTGTTTTCAGCTGCTGATTGAGAACCTGTTGTCACTATAAAGAAAGCCTGCATTTGCTCTTCCATTGCCACGCTTGCCATGGAGAGAAGTCTTTCTATTAAAGAATCTCAACACTGTAAATGCCTTAAATATATCAATGAAAATTTATCAGTGGAATTAACAGATTCTTAGTCCATTGCATTCTAAAAACTCACAAAGTGAAATAGTGGTGACCCACTCTTAGGAGAGAAGCTAGTTAATGTAACTATCTCTAAGTCCTCAAGAGTTGTCATCAATCATAGTATCTGCCCATCCTGGTTCTATAATTAGAGATGGGCATATATGGAGATAAACATTCTCCTTAGAATTGTATACTGGCTAGTCATCATGGCTTACATGGCAAAACATCTTAAAATTGGGGGAACATTAGTTTATACCTTGTCATATGAGCAGACAGGAAACTTAGCAACATTCCATAATGAAACAAGCCATGAAAAAGTAACAGAGTAAATGTATTTATTCCAAGAAATTATACACTATTTCCTCATGTTCAAAATGAATCTTATAATCAATTTTACTTTGTTGCTTTAGCCAAGAGGAAGTTCACATTAAAATTTATAGCACAATTTTAACATTTGGGGCCACAAATGTCATGCACTAAAACACTGATTCTGATAGTTTTTATTAATCAGATTTTATTAGATAACTGTGCTAAAAAGAGCATCTCCACCAGTACCCCTAAAAGACACACATAGACATTCACCTTCTTAACTAAATCTCAGTCTGACTCTTTTGTTAGACCCATTCTCCAAAAGTCTCAATGACAGAGGTGTCTGGATGAAGCACTTCCATGGCCAGAATTAAAGCGAAAGAAAATAGTAGGAGAGTCCTCTCTTTATCTAAATCTTTAAACACTAATTTACAAACTTTTGTCTAAGTGGAGAGAAAATACACTTGCCAGCAAATTGACACTTTCAAGACTGAATCTTTTCAAAGACCTCAAATGTGGACATAAGACTGGGATGCTCCAAATGGCTGGTGGGCTCTATCATTGAGGGAGATGATGTAGCTGGTTTTAGTGAGCTACTGGTGTTTTAGCCAAGTGATATTTGTTTTTAAGATCTCATAACAGAACTAACCTAAATTTCTTAGGCTGTATTGGACAGGAAAGATGATATTTAATGTAATTTTATTCTCTGAGATATGGTAATACTGATGCCAATCATGGTTGACTTTGGGTTCCCTCCTTTTCTTTCAGTGAACTTTATGAGTTTTATGTAGATTAGACTCCCTGTCCAGATTTTTATTTTTAACACTTTATGAATAAGAGTCAGAGGAGCTTTAAAATCATCACCTCTCCCGTGGACTTTCAGACTCTCGTTCTTTCCTAAAGCATTCTTACAAATTTAGAAAGGATGAGTTTGGGGATAGGGAAAGAAATATTTAATTAAAATCTATGGCAATATCACCAAAAGGATAAAAATCTTTTGAATTTCCTTTTGTGAAGATAAAAAAAAAAATGCAGCCCTTCCATTTCTCTTAGATGTTATTTTCAAGATAAAAGCACTGAATTTCCAAACACTTCTATTGTCAGCTCTCTGGCATGTAACCCTATCTCTTGGAAAATAAGAAAGTCAGAAATGTGCATAGATGCTTCTTAGCTTAAATCTGTGGCCATGGCACTACACCTTCTCTCTTAAATGTCATTTTATAAAACCAGGTTTTGCCTCGTTTGTATTCCCTACATATCTTTCTTTTTGTCTACCATAGGTCTTTTAAATTTAGCTTCAAGAAAAGTGCTGTATTATGGAATCAAGTCTCCTTATCTTTTTTTTTCCCCAAAAGAATTGTGTGCAATATTTATTTCCTTTGTGTTGCAATTTAAAACACACAGGAAAATGTATTGAATATCATCACTCTAGCTCTCATCTCTCTATCAAGATATACACATTTTTATATAGTCTATAATGAAGAGAAGCTATACATTTCTTTGTTTTGTGCACAGCCTATCAGAATTTAGATGTCCAAAACTAAGGAAGTATTTACTTATAATACTCAACAAGGTAAATAGTTTTTTGTTTCACAGGGTGAATAATAAATAGAATTCCATATTAAAAACAAATATATTTACTACCTAACTCACTACTGTGAACTGTTATTCTAAGGGTTATAAAACACGCACATATTTATGATGTTTTGTTCACAGTCAGCATTAAACAACCATGTAACATATGAAGAGTAAATTAATAAGAATATTAAAATTGCAAAGAATCCTCATTTACTCAAAGTAGTACATTAAATAGACTGCTTAAAATACAGATATTATTAATTTTTTTTCCTATTTTTTTCTTCACAAGTCAAAATTTTGATTGGATGCCTGTGGCCTTTCAGGAAAACTTGGGTGAATTTATGATGGCCTACCATTAAATTTCATGAGTCATTTTTTTCCCCTGCAAAGATTACTAGTCTCGTGAATAAAAAAAAAAAATTTAAATGGTCAGAAATATGATTTTTAAAAATTTTTCAGGCAAAATTAGCTACCATGGATATAAATTCATTGATCTAGTTTAGTTGTTGAATTTATATACTAAATGGAAGCAGTTAATTTTCAAAAGATCTACTTAGGAGTTATCTATTTTTTAAACTGTCTGAGGAATTTAATGTGTGAAAAATATTCCTCACTGCTCCTCTGACATACTTTGAAATGATGCTTGATAATTGATAATAGAAAAAAATAGTAGAGAAGAAAGAAGAATTGAATATATTGATTTAAAAGATATGTTAGAATTGCAATGTAAAAACAAAACTTCAGTTTTCAACTTCAGTCACATTTTAAAAAGATTTTTAGCACCCAGAATTATCAGTGACTGTATGAAGCATATAAATCCTTCAGGAAATTAAAAATTGGAGAAAAAAATTATAAAAAGGGACTTTTTTGAGGTAGGTAGTGCTTTTGTCATCTGTAAGAACAGTATAGACATTACTAGAATCTTTCTAAGGAAAGCAATAACGTTTAAGCTTTGCAGGTTTCACCCAACACAGTTTTAAAAAAATGAAAAAGTGAGAAATAGTATTTTGGATATTTTTTAGAAACATAATTTAGAAAATATGTGACACAACTACAATTAATGAGCCTTGTTTAGGTATAATTCTCTGGAAGTTTTTAAATAATCTTTCTTTTTAGTATTAGTCCTGAAATACTTTCAGAAATTGTTAGATGGGTTGCATTTTTAAGCACTTCTCTTTAAAAGTAATTTTTAAATAATTTCATAAAAACTTTTGAAGAAAATAAATTTATGCATTTAAAGTCAATTGATCTTTGACAAGGATGACAAGGACTCAAAATAAGTATCTCTTCGATAAATGGTGTTACAAAAACTGGATACCTACATGCAAAAGAATGAAATTAGACCCTTTTCTCATATCATATCTAAAAAGTGACTCAAAATGGATTAAACCCTTAGATGTAAGACTTGAAGCCATAAAGCTACTAAAAGATAATACACAGAAAACGCTTCTTGATACTGGTTTTGGCAATGTTTTTTTGGTTATCACATCAAAGCACAAGTAACAATAACAAAAATAGACAAGTGTGATTACATTGAACTAAAAAGCTTCTGCACAGAAATGAAAACAATCAACAGAATGAAAAGACAACATATGGAATGGGAAAAAAAGTATACAAACTGTATATCTGATAAGAGGTTAGTATCCAAAATGTATAAGAAACTCATATAACTCATTGGCAAAAAATGAATAATTTAATTTAAAAATGGGCAAAGGACATGAAAAGATATTTTTCCAAAGAAGATATACAAATGGCCAACATGCACATAAAAATGTGCTCAATTATCAGCAATAACAAGTGTCAACAAGGTTGTGGAGAAAAGGGAATCCATATGCAATGTTGGTGGGAATGTACATTGGTACTGACATTATGTAAACTAGTATGGAGGTTCCTCAAAAATAGAACTATAATATAATCTAACAATTCCACTTGTGGGTATATATCCAAAGGATATGGAAACAACCTAAATGTCCATCAACAGATGAATGGATAAAGAAAATGTGAGATATCTATGCCTATATAGGTATACTTACATACACACAAAATACAGTACTATTCAACCAGAAAAAAAGGAAATCTTGACATTTATGATAATTTGGTTTTACCTGGAGGGAATTATGCTAAGTGAAATAAGCCAAACACAGAAAGACAAATACTGCATGTTCTAACTTATATGTGGAATCTGAAATAGTCAGACTCATAGAAGCAGAGAGTAGAATAGTGATTACCAGAGGCCAGGGGCAAGGTAACATGTGGTAATATTCTTAAATATTCTTACTACAGCTATACCCCTCAAAAAAGAATATTGTAACTATATGAGGTTTGGATTAGTATATATACTAATACTAATTAGCTTGATTGTGGTGATCATTTCATAATGTATATGATATACAGATATAAAAGCATCAATTGCACACCTTAAATAAAAAAGAATAGGCTAATATCCTGAATGAATTATATTCTAATTATCCAATGCAATTGTAAAATCTAATTATAAAAATAATTTATAAAATAAAATTAATGAAATCTAAATTATAAAATAACAAAGTTATAAATACACTTTTGTTTTGGAGTTGAACTCCAGTTATTCATCTCCAAACACTGATTAAGTGTTTAGCCAAGAGTAGTCTCTGCCCTGGTTTTGTCTTACTATCTCTTTCTTGTTGGCATAGATAGGTCTTTCATCTTCTACAGGTAGTTCTTCCTCTGTCTCACACTAGTCTGTGTCAGAATGGTAATTTCCTCATAATTGAATTCATTTGCACATTTTAGAACCATCTTCCTTTTTTTCTATAATTGTTTAAGGATGTTGCTTTATTTGCTGTTTTGAAACAAATAATATAACAACAACAAAAAAAAAGAGGTAAAACCTAAGATTTTACTTCTCTCACACCCTCTTAGCTGCCTGTAACTGCTCTAGAGGGTTTCTGGTATTACAGCATCAAACAGTGAATGGGGACAGGGGTGTTTCTGTAGACTGTTCCAGACATTCTCCTAGCATTTCTACTTGATTACTTTATGATCTAGAACATTCTGTTTATATGTTTTTGGTCCATTTATGCATGGTTTATCTGGACTTCTGTGTAGTTCTATATGGAGAAGAAAAAGGAGGACAATAAGTATTTCATATATCCTCAAAGGACAGAGGAACACATTGCTTTCAGATTGTTTAAAAAATTTATTCAAAATAATATTAGTTTAGAGATTTAAAGTAAACAGAACACCCTGCCAACCTTTTGATAATGCTCTATCTAGAATACCACTTTCCTTTGCTACAGTTTTTGCTATTGGACCTACCCCTTAAAATTAATTATGACTCAGAGTTTCTCCAGGTCATCTATTATGATTTCTTCAGTAAACTCTAGTCTCCTTTCTCCTAAATCATGTAGCACTTATTTACACTACACAACCTAGTATGTTTGTACAGTCTGCTCATTTTTCTCTATTTGTTTCTTAAGGTGTTTTTTTTTTTTTTTTACAAAAACATGTTCACAAGTTACTTGAAGGGTAGAATTGTATCTTATACCTGTTAACACATTTTAATTACATACCTAACTCAGTGTGGTACAAACAATAGCATTCAATAAACAATTTCCGAGCTTATAGAATTTTTTGACAGATGATCTAGTATTAGCAAAATTCAGCCTTTGGCTGATGGATACTCAAAGTGACAAACTTTATAAAGATGATTCCATTAATAATCTTTTCCAATCGTAGATGTACTACCCAGAACAGAACCACAGATGGGAAGGTCTGCCTTTCTATACCTCTTGTACATTTAATTTCCCATTGCTGAACTTATGCTTACTTCCTAAATATAGTCTTCAAAAAATCACTTTCAAATTATTAGAAACAGGTTGTCTATCCAGAGGGGAAACTGAGTAATTACTAGGGAGAGTTAGAGAACATACTGAAGGTTAAGAGTCAGTTTAAAAGTTGAATTTACGGCCCTAAATGACTTGCAATATTTGTGTAAAAAAGGAGACCTGTAAAAGTGGAAAGAGATACTAAATGATAGACTAACTGGATGTGATAAAATTTAATATTGTTGCCTCAAACGTTGGGCTTACCTAGGGTAGCAAGGCTCCACAACAACTTATCATCATAAATGACAGCTTGATTAAACCATTAAGGGTTGCAAGACAGGGCATTCTCTCCAGAGCCACAGTGAGATTATGATGCTGAGAAGGCATTTAATTTTTTTTATCACGTGTATAGAGAAATGGGAGATTCTTTCAGTGATCTCTCTCAAATTAGGATATGGCTTAAAGTCATAAAGGATAGAGTATGAGTATTTTTAGAGCATAAAAGGAGAGAGAATACCTAGAACCAATGTTGATTAAGATCCACATAGCTGGCACCAGTCAACTAAATTTACATACCAACAATTGAAGCCAAAAAGCTGCTTTTCTTTCTTCTACTTTTATTTCTTCTTTGATCTTATGTGTCACTTCTGGATATTTGTTTTGACACTGTGGTCTTTATAATTTGAGTTTACATTTGACATAAAAGCTTTTGGCCTGAAGATGGCCCCTCTATGCTTTTAGTTAAAGTTAACCTCCCTGGATTTTCACATTTTGTATGACCTCATTCACTCTGTGTGACCTCAGTTGAGAGTAGCCCAAAATTACAGAGCCTGAAGCAGGTCCTTCTATTATCCTTGAAGGTAGGGAAAAGTTAAAAACTAAGAATTTGATCTAGATGAAAAACAAGAATTTTGGCCACATGTTATGGTTAAAGCAAGAAAATAGAAGTCACTTTGAGATTAAGCAATGTGAGTACCCATGAAGCAGACAAAGTTTGCTGTTGCAAATGCAGGAAGAAGACCCAGCAGCAAAGAACACTGACCTTTAGGAAAACAGATGAACAAACTCACCATTTAAAATTGAAAAAGAAACCATTAATCAGAACAAGGAGATTCATAATAAGAATAAAAACTAAAAGGAGTACTGATGCTATACTATAAAATTCTATATTCTACTTGACGAACCTGATAATAGAGAGAAGTTAGTGGTAAGATACTAGTAGAACTGCAACTCCCATCAAAGTCACTGGCAAGTGATCCCTTCAATCATTGTTCTTATCCCATGTTGTAATCTGTGGTAATTTACTGATCAATGACTTCCCACAACCAGAAGGTGAGTTTCTCAAGGACAGGCAACATGCCTCCACTTTCATCTCCAATGCTACAGTCAATCAAGAGGCAAATATGCTACTTTTTCAGAGACCAAATTGGCTAGTCAGTGGTGGACTCATTCTATAACTCTGTTACTATATTTTGTATTCCTCATAGTGCCTACTGCAGTGATACTAACAATAGATACTAAATGATCGCTGAACAAAAAACATGATTACTGAATATATGAAGTTATCATGTTTTAAGCTGTCATAATTAACTCTGATGAACAGTTTTGAATTGACCTGAAGTGAAACATGCAGACATACACATGCGCACACGCACACACGTACACATGTGCACACACACTTGGGAGATGAGATTTTTCTCTATTTCTTGGCTTCTGTGTTTACTTTCATCTGTCAGCATCTGGTCATACATGAAATGACTGCTCATAGGTTCAGTTAAATGTGGACGGGGTTATAGAAGTACACTGTGTCCAACTTGGGACACTGAACACAAGAAAGAGTATGGTCAGTGAGGCTGCAATAGTTTAATACCAAAGGAACTTTTGGGCCTCAACATTTACTTCAGTTCCAACTGCCCCAAGCACTTTCTCATTAACAATGGTAGAATCTTCAGTAGATTAATGAGGAATCAAGAAGAATTGATCAGAGAAGATCTCAGGGTAATCCTGATGCTTTACTCTTAATTAAGTCAAGGAACCCTAGTGACTTGATAAAGGTCTGGATTCACTTAGTAGAGTGTTTTTGCATGCAAACATTAAGCCAAGGCCATGAACAATGGGCTTAATTGCAACTATTTTAGCCAGTAGTGACAGGCTAACTAAAGGGATTATAGGAGAGACAAGAACTAAGCCCAACTGGATTTATTTAGGAATACAATACAATTAAGTAAATATCATTCACAATGATAGGAGTTAAGTACGACTTAGAAGAAATTTAATAAACAAAGTAGAATATAATGTTTTTAAATTCAGTGTCCATGAGATAATTTTTTAAAACTCTTTGGAATACTAGAGAAAATTGTACTAACAGTTGAATCAGCTAGAGAAGCTTTTCTGTTGTATACAAATTTAAACTGGTTTTCCCCAGACAGAAAATGAATCCTTCCTAATAATAGTTGAGTCTAAGTCTACTGACCAAGATTTGTACAGATCTAGAAAAGATTGCAGAAAACACCATACTGGGAAGCAAAGAAAATAGACTTGTGAATTTATATTTCTCTGAGGGACTTATTATCCTTTTTCTGGGATATAAGTAACCCCTCTATTTGAAGATAACTTTTTAATGTTTTTAAATTCAGTGTCATCAAAAATATATTTTTGTGTGAGTAGTAATATGAATTCAGCTCAATTCAACAAACATCGTTGAACTCTTCCTTATACAATGTTTGTTTTATGTAGAAGGATAGTATAGACATACATAAGTATATGTCATTTTAAGACCACATTTTTTTGAGTGTTGTCATGGACCTAAAGCAAGAAAACATCTGCTTTATCAATACATGCATATGCTTACTATTTAATTGATTTAATTATGTGCATGTTTATGGAGATTAATTTCAACTGTAAAAAAAAATGAGTGTCTATTTATTAAATAGTTCATTGGTAAATTGAGAGCCATAGTTTTTTCTAAAGTCATTTCAAAGTTAAAAATTAAATATATGGCTCTAAATAATATTAAATTTTTAGAAAGATGGAACATAAAGTTGGAAAAATTAAAATTTATTTGGAAATGTTATATTTGGAAAGGTACTATTTTTACAATTAGTGGAGAGATTATTGAAACTGACATGTTACTCTTAATTTTGTTCAAAATAAGTGAGATAGCATTCCATATATTTATAAAAATGAGAACATGTGAAATTTAAAGCATTAAGTTTATTAGAACTCACTTATACAAAGGATTTGATACATTGAATATAAGTATATGGCAATAAACTATCTGAAAGTTACTTATAATTTGAAGTTTGACAAATGAGTTTAACCTGACCTGCCTTATATAATTGAATTTTGTACTTCATATCTAATTAGTGTGAGCTTCTTACAGATATACTTTCTGTAAATAAAAATTGATTGAATTTAAATTTTTATAAGGTAAAATTAAATGTAAATAAGGTTGAAGAAATTCTAATTGGAAATTTTCATTGTTCTTGAATTCATTTGTTTGATGATATCAATTACAAGAGCAGAAATTATCATGAATTGGGCTATTTTTATTTGATCTTATTTTATTCTAATTAATGAGAAGGAGCTACATACCTTTAAAAGGTAATGAGCCTGCAATAATGCACTTCTCTCCTCTGGCTTTGAATGCAATCATTGTGGAATATAAATTTGAAAAATACCTAAAGCATCAGCCCATGAGAAAGAGGCAGGGACATGTGTAACATGAAAACAGTTATGCCTCTGGGAAAATGTTTAAATTTGGATGATATATGTGTTTGGCTGCTTTGTTTAAATTCAAAAAGTAAATGGAGCTTTTTACTGGCACCCTAATTTTAACAAGAGTGAAGATGTCTGAGAGTAAATTTAACAGCAATGGAACTAAAACCATCAGTGCAAAAAAGGTGGAGTTTGAAGTTACTCACATTCTATCTGGGTAGTTACCAAGAAGCTTTGATAGATTATTTGAATTGCACTGTTCTTAAATTCAGTAAGTTTTGACAATTGTATATGCCTGTGTAACCACCACGAAAACACTGAAAAGTTCCCTCTTGCCCCTTTCTAGTCACTTTCCCACACCCCCCTAGGGCCAATGCATTCTATTGCCTGTTCTAGGACTTCGTGTAAATGAACCGTATAATATGAATTCTTTTGTGTCTATTTATGTAGCTTCCTTCAACATGACTTTTGTGATTCATCCATGTAGAGTACATGAGTAATTTCTTCTTTTCTGAATATACCATAATTTGTTTATCTTCCTGTTCATGAATATTCGGGGTATTTTTTAGGTTTTGGCTATTACAAATAAAGTTATTATGAATATTCTTATGCAAGTTTTTCTGTGAATGTTTGTTTTCATTTCTCTTGGGAGAGTACCTAGGAGTGGAATGCTGGGTCATTGAGTAAATATATTTTTACCTTTATAAAAAACTACTGAAGAATCTGTCTTCCTATTTATTGGGCACTTTGTTAGTAGTGTTTTTGTGATTTATATGTATAAATATGTTACATGGCAAAGAGGAATTCAGGTTACAGATAGGATTAAGGCTGCTAATCAGTTGACCTTGAGATGGGACGATTATTCTGAATTATCTGGATAGGTCCAATATAATCACAAGAGTTCTCATAAGTGGAAGAGGAAGGGACATTGAAGAGGGAGAACCAGAGAGAAGGCAGGAGAAAAACTCCCCCTCAAACTTGCTGGTTTTGAAGACAGAAATACAGCTACAAGCTAAAATAGGCCTGCAACTTCTAGACCTCTAGAAGGCGACTTCTAGCTAGAAGAAGCAAGGAAATGAATCATTTTCTAGAGCTGCCCTAGAACTTCCAGTAGGAACACAGCCTTGCCCACACCCTGATTTTATACTGAGACCAATACAACTATATAGTTTTATATAGTAAAGTTGGTTGTTTAAGCCATTAAGTCTGTGGTAATTTGTAAAAGCAGCAATAGTAAACTAATATACCTACAATAAGATCAAATCTATTAAAAACATGATATTGAAGCTTCAAATCGACATTAATGACCCCAAATTGTGATTTTGTACTGTTCTGGTGCGTTTAGATTGATCCACATGTTTACCATTTTGCCATACCATATTTATAGTATAAATTTTACTTTACCCAAAGGATATTCTATATGTCTCTTGATAGAAAAAAAAATTCAATTTTGACCATATTGTTGAAAATTAGTTTGGTGAATTTAGAATTCTAACTTGACAGTTATTTTCTCTTAGCATATTGAAAATATGATTTTATTTTTTTTTCTGGCTTCCAATAATGCTATGGAGATACCAGCTATCAATAGTTTCTTTTTTTTCTTTTCTTTTTTTTTTTAGAGATAACATATTTTCACATTGGCTACCTATAGGATTTTCCCATCTGTGTTTGATGTTCTTCAATTTTTCTATTATGTATCTAAGTGGGGATTTTCTAAATTTAGTTTATCATACATGGGAATTTTTGGACTTCTTGAATGTAATATTGGTGTTTATTTTTGTTTCTTTTTCTTTTTCTTTTTTTAATGCCTACAGCACCTGGTCTTCCAGGTAGTCTCCCATCCAAGTACTAATCAGGCCCAACCCTGCTTAGGTTCCAAGATCAGACA